>CM060407.1:29138548-29197071 GCA_030545235.1 Helianthus tuberosus | reverse complement strand
GTGAGGTGCCTTCTCTTAGAGACCTTTTTTTTTTTTGACAACTGGATCTTTAGAATTGGGCTTGGAAAAAAAATAGATATTTGGGCCTCGGGGCCCTGTGAAAAAAAAAACTGAATTGGGCCCCTAAATTTGGATCTATTTTTAGTGAGAAAAATACAAAGCCATTTACGAGTTGAATGGTTCAGCACTTAATGGTTCAGACTGTTTGTTTCACGAGCAGATGTCTGAATGGTTCAGACATTTGCCTCTGAATGGTTAAGATTTATACAGAGACTGAATGGTTAAGACCTCTAATCTAAATTGGTCAGACATTTACCTCTGAACGGTTAAGCATTATACATGCTCTTAATGGTTCAGACCTCTTACTGGTTCAGCACTTAATGGTTCAGACCTCTTACTGGTTTAGCACTTAACCATTCAGATGTTGCCAAACAGCCCCTAAGTGTTGAACCAGTAAAATGTAAATGTCTCAACCATTAAGAGCCAGTGTAATGCTTAATCATTCAAAGACAAATGTTTGACCAATTCAGATAAGATGTCTTAACCATTAATGCTTAACCATTCAGAGGCAAACGTGTGAACCATTCAGACAGACATCTGTTCGTGAAACAAACACCCTGAACCATTAAGTGCTGAACCAGTAAGAGGTCTGAACCATTAAGAGCTGAAACAAACAACCCCGTAGTCTCGGTTAATCGAGATAAGTAATGTATATGTTGCCTTAGTAATCGCCAAAATCCAACCACAACCATAACTCCTTGTGGCGTTGCTTTAGATGTCGCATTTTCAGTCAGTTGAAATTTTAAAACCGATTCTCTAACAATAACATAATTGAGGATTTTAAAATTTACAAATGAAAGTATTATAAACGAAATAAATAACTAGTCAACTAAACCCAATAGACAATTAAACTCAACATTCCAACAAACTAATTAACCCCAACAAACAATGTAACCCATTAGTCCATTACACATTTTAAAATTTTAAGCCCTTGAACAATTTAACCCAACAAACTAATAAACCGCCTATTGTCGGTCGCCGCTTTCATCTGCCCAGCTGCCACTCTCGTGCTTCATTCTTTTTTTGAACGACCTACAGAATCAATCCCGAGCACTCTCGGGGCCCCACTGGACCAAACGGAGTACTCCGAGAGTAACCCAAGTCCACCACCAATTCCGGGGAAAACCCAGTAACCCACCGCCCGTAGGCACGACGGTGAAATTACCGGTAAAACCCGTTTGGCTCAAGGATCGAACCCAGGTTTCCCTGGGTCTCCTATCATTGCCCACCAGTGCCTCACTCTGCACCAAGTGAGAGTTGAACCTGGATCTCCCAAGAGAAATGCAATACTTCCACCACTTGATCTAGATATCATTTTAATTTGATTATCTGAACAACCTACTCGTAACACTGTCTCAAGAACAAGAAGAATAACCCAAAGTGAGGCAATCTATTAAACTTTTCTCTAAGTTGTACTTTATTAGTTTATTATTTTGCTAGATTATGTATTACATTACTGATTATTATTTTAGATGATTTGATTTTCAAAGACCCGGCCCAATCTTTCTAATATATTGCGATAGACGGCCTCCAAAACATTTCGAGCTCGTGAAAAAATTTCTAGGTCCGTCACTATACATATCAACACCTTACTTCTCACCGTTTTTAGGTTAAAAGTATTGTGTAGTTTTGTTAAGGTAGTCAACTGTTGAAACTATTTTATTTTGTAAGTCACACAATCATTATTGTCAGATTTAGTGTGAATACTCACTTCAATAAGGGCATGTCTATTCACACACCCATGTTGTCTATCCACACACCCCCCAGTGTCGAGCTGTGGTCAGAGTGCGGCGTTTTGGTCCGGTTAACCAGACAAAGACTGACGGGTCTGTTGACCGGACCAAAACGCCGAGCTTTGGCTGCGTTCTGGTCCTGTCAACCAGACAAAAGACTGACAGCGGTGTCAATCTTTTGGCTGGTTGACAGGACCAGAACACGGCCAAAGCTCGGCGTTTTGGTCAGGTCAACAGACCTGTCAGACACCCGTCAGTCTTTTATCTAGTTGACCGGACCAAAACGCCGCGCTCTGGCCACAGCTCGACACTGGAGGGTGTGTGAATAGACAAAAGGGTAGGTGGGGGTGTGTGAATAGCAAGACCCCTTCAATAATGTAGTGAAGGTTGAAATTTCCAGTTATGTTAACAGACATTACCTTTCAAAAAAAAAAAAAAAAAAAAAAAACAGACATTATCTGCTTTTTTAAAAGTAAAGATTTCCAGCTTCTTCTTCTTCTTTCTTTCTTTTTTTTTTTGCAGGAAGAGAAAGGACAAAAGAGTGGTTATATATTGTTTGTATTAAGGAGCTGGCAGGAAAGAGTGAAAGCTGACTTGACAGTTTTTTCATTATTCCATTAGTTATGTGATCTGGACCACAAGGCATATACCATACAAACAAAGGGCTGTGTGTGTATTCATTCATTATTAATATCCTTCCAACAAATGAAATAATGCACTTTTAATTTTTATTATCCAAAATGCAGTGTTAGATTATTGTAAAAAAAAAAAAAAAAACTTTTTTAAATTTTAATGGACGGACGATGTAGGATTTGCTAAGGCGTCACATGCAAATGAATCACCATGCAGCATAGCTCAAACGAACAATTCGAGTCATATACAACACAACATAAAAAGTAAAAACCATCTTGGCATAGAATTAAACCATGTGATGTGATTCTATATATATGGCTATAAAAGTGACAACAAGTCGTCGATAGCATAGATGCAAGCTTCTCTGTTCTAAGTTGTCTTCATAAACAAAATGAAAAATTTAAAACATTACATACCTCCCTTAACAAAATGAAAAAGTTGCCTCATGTTGTGTGCAGGAGATTCTGAATGCAAAAAATAATGACTTCCAAATGTAGAATCCAAAGCTGCGTGATTAAAAAGGAATGTAACGTTAGCTAACATTTAAGACTTAAGAGGTCGCAAAATGGGTGGGTCAAGCAAGTTGGGTCGTTTGTCAAAACGGGTCACCTTGGGATGATCCAAAACACTTTTCATCAAGAAATGTGTGAGTTTTTTTTTTTAATAAATAGTTAGCATGTTATAAATATGATCATGAAGTGTACATTATTTCAACAATAATCTAAACTTAGAAGAAAAAAGGTGTTGGAGGTCGTAATGTCGTATGCATTAAGAATACGCGTTAAACTAATTCTAACTCATGTTTCTTTTAGCTGATTTCAATGATTTTACCCATTTGACCCATTAATTAATTTGTAAGTGAACGGGTCAAAATTGCCACCTCTAGCAAAGAAAGATGAGACCTTTAAACACAAGGTTGTGTAATTATTTGGTAGGCCCGCTTGTTGTTTCCGGTTTATGCAGATGAATGTCTTGGGGAAGAAGATTGCATTTGATCTTCAGCTCTTCGAATAACTTCTTCAGCTCTAAAACCAATTCACTTCTCCTCCTGTTCTTTTCACCAAACTCTTGAAAATTCATCGTATGATTGAAAAACATCGCCATTTTTATCTTGTTCACATTTTCGATCTCCTTCACGACAAAACTGTGATTCGGATGCCAGAATTGGGGATTCTTCTCCAAGTACCTAACATAAATAATAATGATAGCATTTGTTATATAGCATGAAACAGAATGTATAAAAAATGTTTTATAACTTACTTTTTCATCTTGTCTTTTAATAGCCCAATCTTCTCAACAGGTGTTGTAAAGTCAATAGAGAATTCGACACCATCTGACATATCTGGACTTCTATAGAAATTGCTAATGGGCTTTGTAGACAAAACCGAATTCGGATAATATATCTTCTCGTTGTCATATCTCAAGAAAACCGTCGTTAAGATATTCATCTCTTCAACTATCAACTGTCAAATAACAAATAGTCCATCAATTAAATGCAAAAGATTAAAAAAAAAAAAAAACTGAACCAACGTCAAATGGTTCATATAGTACATATGGTACCTGAACCCCATCAATGACACAACGATCACCAACGTCAAATGGATGCATTATGAAAACGAACACAATAGCTTCAAAAATAGTCTTGCAAGTGTTTCCAAATATAAACGCAGCTACAACAAGCTGGGATGAGAGTAACACAAGTACTTTGGTTGTTGCAATTTCGGTTAAAAGAAGCCACACAACGAAGACTAAAACAATCAAGACAGCCGTAACAAGTTTGTCCAATTGTTTTACTGCTGTCCTCGTGTCACTTAACGCATGCGCTAACGCTTTCCGGTCCTTGTAAACCTTTACCTACATGAAGTCACCAAGCTACATGAATGAGTGAACATAAATGAACACATTATCGAACGTTCACGAATATAAACGAACGAACGCAGCCTCTGTTCATGTTCGTTTGTTTAACACATCGAACGAAATTTCTTGTTCGTGTTTGTTCATTTATTGAACAAACGAACATAAACGAGCTTCCCACCGAACGGTTCACGGACTGTTCGCTGAACCTCGGTTTGTTTACAGCCCCAACTCCAAGTCTAGAGTCTTACCACCCATTCTGTTAAAGTTTTCCGATCAATTTGTCCTGTATCAGCCACATCGATCAATGGAAACACAACATCTACCTCTTCCTTGATCATAAATCTCCTTAAATCCATATCTTCAATGTACCTACATTGTAAACATATAACATTAATTAATAATGAGTTAATCACCAACAAATGAAGCATACCTAAAGAACTTGTCGATATAAACGTTCTTACGTGAAACCAGGCTGAGCAACATTTCTAAAAATATGATAAGCAGCCGCAATCGCTTCCATCTCATTAGAAATTTGCCGATCTGTCGATTCGTTTGGTCCATCATACGCACTTTCTTCAAGTTCACCAGAAAATGTAGAGAGCCGAGAATTCGATATCACGTCAACCAAATTTTTCATAGTCCAAGCAGACACCTTTTCTCTTTTCATTTGATGAAGTTTACCGACATCAATCACTTCTTTCGTCTTCGCCTCTTTCCCATTTCTCTTCACCTGTAAACTCATATGACTTGTGCTTGCACTCGCACCAACCGTTTGTAACGATTCCATAACCGGCGGGCCCGACAGGGTTAAAAGGGCATACTGAAGAAAGATTGATTCTTGAATTCTATCAAAGAAATTGCTGACGTGGAATGACGTCGCCAAGATTTTAAGCAATAAAGTCTTTAATAGCCACAAAAGTGAACCAACCAATAACGAAACAATAGTCCAAGTGATATAGTACAAAACCCGTGTGGCGGTTTTTGATCTTTCGACATCTTGGCAATTAAACAACGATGTCCAAGTAACGAGAACAACAATCAACCAAATGCATACTTGAACGCTCTTCTTTAACCCGTGAACAAAATATAATACCTTTTTTCTCAACAAGAAGTTCAATTCGATCAAGAACACGATAAAATGCATAAGCTTTTTCGTAACCAACATACCACAAATAATGACCGTAACGAGCACAAGCCATTTCCATAACTCCAAGCTCCAGATTTTGTAATGATTCAAGTCTTTAACCGTGAAGCTAGCAACTACACAACTTAAAAGAAACAAAAACACTATCCATTCCAACAGAACTTTTATCTTTACCCTCTTATACTTCAACTTATTTCTTATATCCACCTTCTTGTATATCTCTTCATCCTCGTCAACCCCCGCTGCACCTCCAGGCGACGCCATAAACGGAGTTTTCAGAGTTATGGAAAACGTTCTCGCCATCTCCTTCAACGGCGTACCGTTCGGAGAAGTGGTAGTGTTGCTCGGCGCTCTAGGTGAGGCCCGGCTTGACGCGATACCTATAGGCGAGTTAGCCGTCTGGCCAACTGGGTCCGGCATGTCGTCAAACATGTTGTGATCGATAAAGGGCGGTTCGCCAAACCGCGATTTCGGCTTGGAGTAAACCGATCTTGCTAACGTTTTTCGCCGGGTTAGCGTTTCGGGATTGGGGATTCTTGGAGGCCTGTTAGGGCTGGGACTAAAAGCTGCATTTTCTGGATGTGAATCACCAGATTTTCTATGAGGTGACTCAGTAAAACCTCTTGCATTTTTCAAATCTTTTTCTTCATTGGAGATTGTCACCAACACTTCACCACTTTTTTTATTCTCAGCCATGTTTACTAATTACAAGCTCCCCTGTTTCTGAGGTTTTACCATTTACATATGTTTAATGTAACAAGTAAGAACCCTAGATTTTACAGTGCACAAAGTCAAAGTTTGACTTTTCAAATAGAATGAAACAAATAACATTTGTAGCTAAAGAATCTAACAAATAAGTGAAAAACAACGGCTTTTAACCAACTATAACTTCAACTAACATGGGTTTTAAGTACAAAAACAGCAAGTGAAAACATTCATTAAACACATAAGATATCATTTATATGTATAAATGAGTAAAGTAAACTCACAATGGCAGGCTCAGAAAGAGGCACCTGAAGAGCTTGTGGGTGTGAAAATGGAGAGATGGGTATTGCAGAAAATATGGTGATACTGTTTTGACTTTAGAATGGAGAATTAATAGATTATATGAATCTTTGTAAAAGGAACATTTAATTATAAAGACAACCAGGTGCCTGTGTGTTTTCTCTTTAGTATGTGAACATATATAATGAGATTGAAATAGAAAATAGGAAAAAGAAAATACTTTTAAGGATATAAATCACCTGGCAAACACCATACCACTAAATCAATATGTTATAGATTTATGAGTTTTATCTTAGGCTACATGGTATTTAGTGTAATTGTCATCCACCTCAGCAACTTTTTCTATCAATAAACGCCCATTGCAATAACGAGCATTCGCGAGGTGTTGTATGTGTGTGAGTTGTTAAAGGTAGGAGCCGCCATTGGCAAGAGTAGAAAAAGAGGGAGCTACATCCCATATCATGCTAGCTATTGAGAAGAGGTAATAGAGCTCCCTCGTTGACATGATGTATACGTGACGCAGTGGAGCCCCTACCACCCCCAAACCATACCCTATAATTTGTGTCCATGTGATTGGCCCAATATGTCGTGCGCCCTTAGTGTTAACTTTCGTCAACTTATGGTTACAACTGAAGAGTTCTTTTGTCATTTTATATTATTGCTGAGGTATTATAGTCTTAGCATTATTATTATTATTATTATTATTATTATTATTATTATTATTACTATTATTATTACCACCACAAAAATTTGATCTCTCTTCTCGTCTTTAACTCTCTCTCTTATCAAAACCATCTCCACCACCGCCCCCACCTCACAACCACCACCACACTACCACCCTCATCGCACCACCACCACCACCACACCTCGGCACCACCACCTCCCAATACACATAGACAAGTTCGTTTCACAAAGTTATTATGTAAAAATAGAGTGGAATGTGATTTTTATAATTTTTCGTTACATGTTCAAGAAAAACATCAATGTAATATTATTTATGATACGTTCATTTTACGATAGTTATCCGTAGAAAATCCGTTAACAAATGAATACAAAAAAAAACACGTTAAATAAACTATTGTAAAGATAAAAAAACGTATTATAGTGTTTTAACTAAAATAACAAGAAGAAAAGAAGACCAACAGGGTGGATATGGATTCCTATTCAACACAGGTCCTTTAAAACATGAAGTAAATATCCCAAAAGAATGTTGGCAGCGGATAAACAACAGAACAGAAAACAAACAACTTCGAACAACAACACAATGATGAACAAAATGATCAAACTATAAAACGATGACACTTGATACTCAATGAAATAACCGAAGAGAGAATATATGGATTGAATTAAGGATAAAACAATCTTGGTAGTTTACAATCTAAGACATTGATACATATTTATACTAGATACAAATGTTCCAACCGTTGTAACTGCTTCTAGAACATAACCGTTCCATTTTGGCGCCAAGTCAAACGGTTTATAATCGTTTTTGTATCAGGGACATTTATGTCCTTTTACTTCTACTGTTAAGGCGCGCCTCATGTATTTGCAGGTTTCTGTCTTGCCTTTCGATGATGTGCAGCTTCAACTTGAAACATCCTAACTTAATCTTATTTGACACACTTACATACAATCACAGAATACTAAATACACACTAATGTTCACATACATAATACATATATAAGTTCATAGTTTATATAATCCAATACTTGCCCCTAAACTTGAACTTAATAGATCAAATTTGAGGATGGTAAGGTCTTGTTTGCTTCGTCTAGTGCACGGGCTGCTCTTGTAAAATCAAACTTTCTTTTCTTTATGAACCCTTTTGCTGCATTCCAGTCTCCTCCCATGTACAAAGCGTAGTCATCTTCGAGTGATTGTGCATCATGATGGAGTAGACCAAATGTTGAATGATCTTGCATCATGTTCCCCTTTTCCCTTTGCCTTGAACTTTCAGCCACCTTCATTGTTGTCTTTCTCACTTGATATTGCCATTCGATTGCATCCAAGTATTGTGCATACAAGATCCGAACTTAGTCTTTGTCTTCATACTCAAGGCCTAAGTCTTTTGCAATTACCACCCATAGATTATGTGTTGACACTCTCTTGGGTCCACCCTCTTTCTTCACCAACACATAAAGATCAAACAATTCTACTTCTTTTCCATTTTCTATCTTTGGTGGAATCGGCCTATTTGATAAATTTAGATAATATTCTATGAACCATGACACCATCCTTAAAAACGGATCCTTCAATATGTTTCTAAACGCCCAAGGATTTTCAATGCTATCAATCAATTCAAACATCTTTATACAATCTTCAAATGACAAGAACTCTATTTCTTCTACGGCCTCACTAACTTTTCTTATATTATCTTCGGCATCTAGTGACAAAGTCTCAAAATACTCATTCAAATACATCTCTTTCTTTCTCTCATGTTCACTTTCATCACTTAGAGTTCTCATCATGTTTTCTTTTGTATCTAGGTCTTCTAACATATTTCTTTGAAACATGGTTATGTTCTTGAACATGTTTGATACATAGCACACATTTCCTTCAAGTTTAACTATGAATCCTTGGAGTTTCAATTGGTGCAAACTTAGATAGTTATCATGTATGTCCGAAGAATAAAACACATTTGGAATTATGAGTGTTTGTTCATCAGAAACGACACTTATGACTCCAACACCTCTTATAAAAACAAATTTGTTTTTAAACCGGTTTTCGACTCCAAATGACTTCTTAACTTTTAGATAAAAATCTAAGTTCCCACATACATGATTTTGCAAATTCGGACTAACATACCAAATTTCATTCCAACTTTTATGATCCGTACGGTACCACATAATATGTAATCTTCCTTTTCATTCATGGTGTCCGAAGAATAATAATTTATACCTGTATCAATTGTATCCCTTATAAGTTGTGTACCTTCATCCCTTTCTTTCAGATTGCATGATCCAATAAGGTGTCCTGGTTCATGACAATAGTAACACTTTCGGGTCTCTATGGATCTTTTCTTCACACTTCTTTGTCTTTTTTTCTTCTCTTCATTTCTTGAAGGATATGACATTGTTCTTCGTGGTCCAGAATAATCTTTCATTGAGTATTGCGACATATTGATAATAGAATAGAAACTGTGTGTTGTTATAAGAACAAGAGAAAAAACCGAAACTTTTCAAGAACCGATTGTTGGCTCTGATACCAATTTGTTGGCAACAGATAAACAACAGAACAGAAAACAAACGACTTCGAACAACAACACAATGATGAACAAAATGATTAAACTATAAAACGATGACACTTGATACTCAATGAAATAACCGAAGAGAGAATATACGGATTGAATTAAGGATAAAACAATCTTGGTAGTTTACAATCTAAGACATTGATACATATTTATACTAGATACAAATGTTCCAACCGTTGTAACTGCTTCTAGAACATAACCGTTCCATTTTGGCGCCAAGTCAAACGGTTTATAATAGTTTTTGTATCAGGGACATTTCTGTCCTTTTACTTCTGCTGTTAAGGCGCGCCTCATGTATTTGCAGGTTTCTGTCTTGCCTTTCGATGATGTGCAACTTCAACTTGAAACATCCTAACTTAATCTTATTTGACACACTTACATACAATCACAGAATACTAAATACACACATATGTTCACATACATAATACATATATAAGTTCATAGTTTATATAATCCAATAAAGAACTCGTATGTTTCCCGGGATACAACAATCGTGTGAATATGTACAGCCGATGAAGTTGAAGCACTCGTAACTATATATGCAACATGAAAGACACGATTGGTGGAAAGCTTTCTCTGTGTTTGTGTTGTCTTTGAATTTTGATGTATGTGATCCGATCAACTAATAGCTGTATACCTAAAAAAGAGCTGAGTCGTTTAATCAAAATTAAATGATTTTTTTTTCATCAAACGTTAGTTGGAACTTGCAACAACAAGTTATTGTTGACGCCCACTAGTGGTAACTTGCCCACATGTCATTAGTGGGATCATGGCGTCATGGGCGAAGCTTAAGTAGGGCGGGAGGGGGCGGCCGACCCCCCGAACTTTTCGCTTAGTAGTGGAGAGTATGTAGTTTTCGTATAGAAATTTTTGGGTATATACGTTTTCGAACCCCCGGTTTTATAGAAAATTTTAGGTCCCGTGACTTCCGCCCCCTCGATCGGAAATCTCAAACTTCGCCACTGCATGGCGTGACATCAGCAAGAACTAACTAATGTAAGTGGCAACAAATAACCTCATACATTAGTGGTAACCTCTCACTGATCGAGTCGAGCCAAGCCAAATTTCAAAAACATAAAGTGTAAATTGTGTCACATTTTGCTATGCCACGTGTTGGTGCATATGTCTGTCGACTTCGTCTTGTATCGAGTCTTGTATCTAGATAGGATAAACCAGAGCTCGGTAGTCAAAGAAATAGGGTTTTAGTGCTGATTGATCAGTTCATACGAAATGGCCATTCCACACGAAATGGGCATGTCCATTTCGTGCGAAATGGCCTCCTCATGTGTGACAACCCGTACTAAACCAGGTATCCGTACAACTTAATTAATGATTAATTACTACTTGATTACTGTGCTTGTTTGAACTAGCTGATAAACTGCTACCTGCATACTGATACATGCACTTACTTGCATCATACTTTATTTGCTGTCACTACATTAATTACATACTGAACCCTAGTGACAAACATGATGCACAAAAAGCACAGTAGCACTAAACGGATACACGGCAAACATGCTGATATGACCAGCATCAGGCAGACACTGCCTCTAAGGCCTGTTAAGAGCCTCATATATTTTGGCTACACTGGTAGTGAGTGTAGGGATATAAGGGTTGTGGTACCGCGTCTCTAGGAATAAGATACACTGATTCGGATGTGCCAAGAACGTACTTTAAGTACCAAACACAGCACTTTAATAATAAATCCAGCTTCTAGCTGACTAGTAAAGTGCCAGAAAAAGAGAAAATAACACTAGACACTTTCTAAAGTGGCGGGAAAACAAATCGTGTCACTAAAAATAACAATAACGACACTTTAAAGCTTTTGTAACGCTTTAACGGATTACTATCCAACCGGACACCCGGACTTTACCCGAAACATGAAAATATTACTATTTTCACTATTTATACTTTTCTGAGCCAGTTAGGGTCCCTGATTACCCTAACACCCGCCATAACGTGTAACATATTAGTAACGGGGTTAATTACCTAACTTAACTTGGTTTAACATAACCATTCCCTAACTATCTACTTACAATCGAACCAACCCCCCACCCCATTCCCTAACCGTCCCCTTGTATGGGGGACATGTTGGTACAAGTTTGATTATCATAATCTAGATTGCCTAATATCAAGGTGGCATATTATCCAAAGGTTAATAACATCTAAACTTGCCTATAAGTACTTGGAGTTTACTTAACATAAATCTCATCACTTAACACAACTTCAACTTACTCTCTCCCTCCCACCTAGCTCTCGGCCGAACCACCCCAGCCCCATACACCCATATTCGACTTCCATCTTCATCATTCCAAGGTGATACAAGTGTTAGAGGTTGCGTATTAGGAGCTTTGGTGCACTCGGAACGCGAAGGACCACTTCCGTTAGCTTTTATCCACCTCTTTTTCGTCAAGATTCTTCCCTAGCCCCGAGCTAGAGGTATAACACTTAAAACTTGTTTTTAAGCTTATCTAAAGTGGTTAAAAGAAATTATGTCGGTTGAATCTCGTTAAAATGAAAGATGATGATCAAAAGTCTACTAAAAATACTTAAAATGGTGGTTAAAGACATATAACTTGTGTAAAAGTCGTAGGACTTGAAATATGTGATCTTTGAGACCCGATCTATGATGTGGTAGTTCGGATCTCCGTTTAACCCGACTTTGTAAGATCATGGATCTTCACATAAGCTCGTTTTTGGTAACCACAAGGGTTAAAAGGCGAAACTCTACCACACAAGATGCATGAACTTGTGTATAAATATTTTACTTGTGTAAAAGTAATTTAACTTGTACAATGGAGTTTAAAACTAGCGGATCTACGTATCTGCAAGTGGTATTTTTGAAGAACCACACATTTAAGAAACCATGTATTTTAAAGAAAGGATCTTACACTAACAAACATGATTTTATAAACCACAAGTGTGTAGACACTTGTGAAATGAAAAGATCCGACAAATAACTATTTTTGGGAAAAATGACTAGAAGTTGTAAAGACGGATTTCTCTAGTCACAAGGTTTTTACGAGATCAAAGTTACTTTATATAAAGATCTACATATATAAAGGGGATTTACACTATAGATTCGGAAAAACTGCAAGTTCATGCGATTATGCGATTTACATACTTATCGACTAGTTTGATGTGTCGGAAATTGTTTGTTTGAATAAAGAAGTTGTTGAATTGATTTGTTAAAAGAAAATGATACGCTTGAAAGCGTGGCCACCTCCAGTTACAGAGGAAACTCTGGCGAAATTTTCTAAAAACCTAACACTTAGGCTTATTTACACAACAAGTGTTAGAACTACTTTTGGACATATTTCGAAACATAAATTTCGCCAGCACTATATTTTACTAAATATTCGGAGGTGGGATTTTCACAAAGACTAACGTGATAAATATATTTGTCACAACACTGTTTATGATTATTTTGTGAAAATACATAAATATTGTTTTAGAGTAAAAATAATATTTACAAGCGTTAATGATTCCAAAACTTTACGAACGCTTCCACAAACATATAAGTTACACCGGTAATTACATTACCACAAGATTGATAAAACGTAACTTACGCACATGTATTGTATCCCCCATCCTTGGGAAGAAGAATAACTACCAAGTGTATACGGAACATAAACACGAAATAGTTGTCTAACTATTTCCCAAAGACATAAACTGTAAAGCTAAGGCACGGCCGTCCGTCTAATAGAATTAGCACTTGTAGGTCGTTGCACAGCTTACTGTATTGGAGACACTTGGTAGAGACGCGCATTCACTGTGAGTTCATGTCCCCCTTTTCTCTAACTGTTTTCAGTTTACTTAACTGCGGGGGTGAAATACATGTTACTATGATTTACGAGTACTTTACAACGGTATGTTTAACGTAAGGAGGTGTTATACGATCATGTGAGTGGATAGGAACAACATGGGGCCATTAGTCCTCATGGAGGGACCGAGGGACAGGAGCGGTAGATCTATCTGGGTGTAGCGAGCCCAGCCCCCGGCCAAACTAGAAACGGACCGTGGGGTGACTTTGTCCACATACTTTGCCGTGGCGAAATCTGCTAGGTTTGAGTCTCCCTATTTGCACTTCACATATGTCAGTGGCCTTGCAAACCATTGGTGATCACAAGTCCTCTTACACTGCTACATACCACAACTATTTTTATACTCACAAGTGTTTTACATACTCACTTACACATGAACTCGCTCAACATTATTGTTGATTTTTCAACTCACATGTATTTCAGGAAATTAAAACGGATCTGGCACGGTATGGAACGTTTTCCGCTGCACTTGTCATGAAGTCATCAGGGTTTAGGGGATGTGTCTCTTTCCTGGACAAGACACAGTCCTTAAACCACGTTTATGCTATGTTATAAGTTGTAATGTCTACTGAACAAGGTTATGGTTGTATGTTAAAACAATGGTACTGTATGATGTTTTCAAAACTTAATGGATGACTTGCATGGTTTTTAATTCATATAGCTTGTTATGATTAAGCTATGGTATTAAGAAGTCACACCAAATATTAACCACGCTTCCGCAAAGCCAGGGTGTGACAGCTTGGTATCAGAGCTCTGATCATAGCGAACTAGGATTCTTTCTCGAGTCTAGACTATGATCACTAGGGCTCTCACGAAAACATTTTTTTTCTGCATACCACTTAAGTCCAGATCCAAAACTTTTTACAAACAAATGTTGAGCACATTTTATTTATTATAGGCTCAGCTTGGAGGGCTGAGGATCGGTCTGGAGGATCGAGGTGAACAAGGTAGTTGAGCACGTTGGTTTATTATAGGATCGATCTGGAGGATCGAGGTTTGGTTTAAGTGAAGGATAGAGCAGTCTCATAGCCTGGATGAAATTGGCTAGTAAGACTAGGAGGATTATGTGATGCCTTACTTGATGACTTATGTGATTACTTGATTTATGATTGACTATTTGTGCATGTTTGTGTATATGTTACAGACACATGGATTCTGCAGACACTGGTGGTTCAGGCACCACAGGCCCGAGGCCTATCGTTTCAGACGACATTGAGTCATCGGAGCACGAGGTTTACACGTCCGACTTCACTAGCACAGATGAGGACGACTTTCAGCCTTTTGCACTACCCGACGGTGCTGGCGAGCTCGCAGATGGTCCTATCGCAGAGGATCTACCACTGGCACTGATCCCTGCTCCTATACCGCTGGCTGCGTACCCAGCTTACGATTTACCCATCGACGATGAGGAGGATGATATCGATATGTTTGATGAGGAGCCTTTCGAGGAGGATGCTCAGGGCGAGGCCCTTCCTGCTGCCGATCCCTTGTTGATCGCAGACGCACCCGTCGCGGAGTCACCTGTTCACTCCCCAGTCGCGGACTCCTTTGAGTCTGTAGCTTCTGTACCCTCACATGTTCAGAGTGCACAACACTTCTCTTATGGATCAGATCCTGATCAGGCATCTTCTGTTGCCCCTATCCCCAGTTTCGCTTTTGACCATGATGATGAGGGGGATTCCGATCCTATGTTTCCCCCAGGGTTCGACCCAGATCGTGACTTAGAGTTTGTTCCCATGGACCAGTTTATGGAGGATCCGGCAGACCCTGTTGACCTATTTGATCCTATTGACCCAGATTTTGAGTTTGAGATGGCTTTTGATGACTTCGAGCCTGCCGTTGCCCCTGAGCAGGCAGCCGCTCTAGACCCTATACCAGAGCATGACCTAGTACATGCTGATATCCCTTTTGAGCCCGTTGTTGCTGATCTCCCTGTAGATGTTCCTGTGATTGAGGGCGATCATGTTGCTGTTGATCCCGTTGTTCCCTTACCCGTTGGTGATGTACCTGTTGACCACCCTATAGGGCACCTTGCACCCGTTCACCCTGTGGTTGCTCCCTTATTTGATCCCGTTCCACTAGAGCCCGGACATGCACTGTTCGCGGCACATATGGATCCACCGGATGAGTCCGCACAGCACGGTTGGATACCGGCTGACGAGGATGTTCCATCTTTTCCTCCACAGGTTCCTGTTGCACCACATGTTGACTTTTCATTTCAGGTTCCTATGTTTATACCTCCAGCAGGGCCTGGAGAGGGTTCTTCAGCACACCCTGATGGGCATGTACCGATGCCTATCCCTTTTATGCCTCAGACGTCATTTGTTCCACCCGCTGTTGCACCGCTTCACGTGGCACCTTTCGACCCCACTAGCGAGCCATTTCTTTGGGCACCTGGCTCCGGTATGCCACCCACTGACCCCTACCATGCTTTTCACAGGGGACACACTATTGAGGACGTCTTGATGTCCTTTGTCGCACAACATGAGTCCCACACACAGCGTATCCAGGAGCTCGAGAGAGCTCGGTTGTCACCTTGTCAGTGTCATGGTCAGACACACTCTCCCCTACAACCGTTTCGACCATCACCTCCAGATATTGCTGCTCGTCTTTTTACACTGGAGCAGCAGGTTGCCTCTATTATTCGCACTCAGCGAGCCCAGGAGGAGGACTGGCTCCAGTTACGCCGGTTGTTTTATACTCACTTTCCCCCTCCTCCACCACCATCTGCATAGAGCTCACCAGTTACTGATTAGATAGACAAGGATGAGAAGACGGCGACTGTTGGTTTGCACAACATTTTGGAGACCACTTTTTGACTTTGACTTTTGTTGACATGTACTTGATGTTGTATTTGACACTGATCTGTTATGATTTTTGGACAGGGGTGATGTAGCCCCTAGTTGATGGATGATTGTATGACACTATGATGTACTGATACACTTACTCTGTGGTCTTGATGTATGGCAATCGCAGTATTCTCATCATATCTGTTTCGCTTGATTACTTATTTGCATTGTTATGGTATGAGATGTGGATGATTGATATATGTGATGTATTGATGACATGAGATATTACGTGCTATTACTATTACTATAAACGTACTTTTCGCTATGGCCTGACCAACGTAAACCATCATTTAGAAAATGCCGCCAAGACGCGAACCAAACATGCCAACTAATGAGGCAGAACTCCAGCAGATTATTGCTGCTGCCATAGCACAGTACGCAGCATCTCAGCCAGGAGCAAGCGGAAGTGTTAACCAAGGCAATAACAATCCACCTCACGGTAATACCACGCCATTCGAACCTACCATGAACTAGTTGGAGGTTTTAGCGGTGATGCTAATGCCAAACACATGTTTTAACATACGTGCAGGATGCACCTACAAGCAGTTCTTAGACTGCAAACCAGTTAACTTCGATGGCACAGGAGGTGCAGTTGCCTTTACCCGCTGGGCTGAGAAAACCGATTCTGTTTTACGCATGAGCAAGTGTGCAGAGGACCAGCAAGTCACATACATTTCAGGGCTGTTTCTAGATGGAGCCCTATCCTGGTGGAACCTACAAGTACAAACACTAGGCGAAGCTGCCGCCTACGCCCTGACTTGGGCCGAATTGAAAGAACTAATGCGCAAAAAGTACTGTTCACGCGCAGAAATTCAGCGATTGGAGACTGAATTTTGGCATTTAAAGATGGATGGACCCAAGGTTGCAGAATACGTCCAAAGGTTTCACGACTTATCTCAAGTGGTTCCTTACATGGTTACGCCAGAATACAAGCGAATCGAGCGCTTCATTTGGGGTTTGGCTCCCCAAATAATAAGCATGGTAACCTCCTCCAAACCAGCGACTATCACTGAAGCCATCGATTTGAGCGTGGCTCTCACCGAGGAGGCGATTCGTCTAAACAAGTTTGATGAAGTCAAGGCAAAGAAGACAGAGACTCACGTTGAGTCCTCAGGAGATAACAAAAGGAAGTTTTCAAACTTCAAACAAGGCGTCAGTATGGCAGTAAAGAAAGGAAAATCAGCTGGCAGTACCAAGAGAGGAAAAGGGTACCAGGGCACCCAGCCCAAATGCAACAACTGCCAACGCCACCATACTGGCCATTGTAACATGAGAGTTTGTGAATCTTGTGGAAAACCGGGCCACTCAAAGGAATCATGTTGGGCTAGTGCGAGCCGCGGAGGCCAGGGAGGATATGGAAATAGGAATGATAACCGTGGTGGAAATGGAAACCGCCTACCAGGAAATTTTGGAGGAAACAGAAACCGAGGCAACAATGCAAATCAGGCTGGCAATGCCAACCAGAACAACACCCCAGCTGGAAATGGGGATGGAAACGGACAGAGACTCGGATGTTATAACTGCGGGGAAATCGGGCATTTTAAGAAGAATTGCCCAACACTGAATCAAGCCCGTGGTAGAGTGTTCCAGCTCGAACCTAGAGAAGCACGCCAAGATCCAAATGTTGTTACGGGTACGTTCCCTATCAATCAACGCTATGCATCCGTTTTATTTGATACTGGTGCCGATTATAGCTTCGTATCATTAGAATTTAAGAATATGCTTGGGTTAGCTGCTAATAAGTTAGACATTCCCTACTCAATCGAATTAGCTAATGGAAAGTTAGTTGGAGCCGACGAAGTAATCAGAGGTTGTGTGATAGAATTGGGAGAACGCGAGTTTACTCTGGATCTACTACCAGTCCAATTGGGAAGCTTCAACGTGGTGGTAGGAATGGATTGGTTATCCGGAAACAAGGCTGAGATAGTATGTCACGAGAAAGTTGTTCGTATCCCAACTGATGATGGTGAGACAATTGTGGTTCACGGAGAGAAGCATGACACACCGCTAAGATTTATCAGCTGCTTGAAAGCAAGGAAGTGTTTACAGAAGGGATGTGTTGCTTTTCTGGCGCACATCGTGGACAAGAAGGCTGCCGAGCCAAGGATCGAAGACATCCCTGTCGTAAGGGAGTATCCAGAAGTCTTCCCAGAAGACTTACCCGGACTGCCACCTCAGAGGCAAGTGGAGTTTCACATTGACTTAGTTCCAGGCGCAGCGCCTGTAGCTAAGGCACCTTACAGACTTGCGCCGTCTGAGATGCAGGAACTGTCGACACAACTTCAAGAGTTGTTAGACAAGGGCTTTATCCGACCAAGCTTCTCGCCTTGGGGAGCTCCGGTCCTGTTTGTCAAGAAGAAGGACGGAAGTTTCCGCATGTGTATTGACTACAGAGAATTGAACAAACTGACGATCAAGAACAGGTATCCTCTGCCAAGAATCGATGATCTGTTCGACCAACTTCAAGGTTCAAGCTGTTACTCTAAGATCGATCTTCGATCTGGATACCATCAACTAAGGATACAGGAGGAAAGTATCCCGAAAACAGCCTTCCGAACTCGTTATGGACACTACGAGTTCTTCGTTATGCCATTTGGTTTGACAAACGCACCTGCAGTCTTTATGGACTTGATGAATAGGGTTTGCAAGCCATACTTAGACAAGTTCGTGATTGTATTCATCGACGACATCCTGATTTACTCAAAGACGAAGGCTGAACACGAGCAGCATCTTAGAACCATATTGGAGCTGCTGAAGAAGGAACAACTGTACGCCAAATTCTCCAAGTGCGAGTTTTGGCTACGCGAAGTCCAGTTTCTTGGACATGTGGTTAATGGGGATGGAATTCATGTTGATCCCACAAAGATCGAGGCAATCAAAAATTGGGAAACGCCTACAACTCCAACCGAGATTCGGCAATTCTTGGGTTTGGCTGGCTACTATCGAAGGTTCATCGAGGATTTCTCGACAATCGCTCAACCTTTGACGCTCCTCACGCAGAAGGACAAGACGTTTGATTGGGGAATCAAACAGGATGAAGCGTTTCAGATATTAAAGGGTAAGCTTTGTAACGCGCCAATCTTAGCTCTACCAGAAGGTACTGATGACTTTGTGGTATACTGCGACGCATCGCGTCAAGGATTGGGTTGTGTGTTGATGCAACGCCAAAAGGTCATTGCTTACGCATCACGCCAACTGAAAGTGCACGAAAAGAATTATACCACACACGATTTAGAGCTTGGCGCAGTGGTTTTTGCTTTAAAGATCTGGAGACACTACCTGTATGGTACGAAGTGCACAATCTTCACATATCACAAAAGCCTACAACATATATTCAACCAGAAGGAGTTGAATATGAGGCAAAGACGATGGGTTGAATTGTTAAACGACTACGACTGCGAGATAAAATATCATCCAGGGAAGGCGAATGTAGTCGCCGATGCCCTAAGTCGTAAAGAAAGAATCAAGCCCATAAGGGTTAGAGCTTTGGAAATGATTATACGAACCGACCTTTCCTTGCGCATTCGTGCTGCACAAAAGGAAGCTCTCAAGGAGGGAAACCTTGAGGAAGAATATCTCCGTGGAATGGAGAAGCTTTTGGTACCAAACGAGGAAGGGACGTTATGTTTTGAGAAAAGGATTTGGGTTCCTCTGTTTGGTGGATTAAGGGAAGTTATTTTCGACGAAGCGCACAAGTCACGGTACTCTATCCACCCTGGATCGGATAAGATGTATCAAGATCTCAAGGATTACTATTGGTGGCCTAGGATGAAAGGCGACGTTGCTGTCTACGTGAGCAAATGTTTAACGTGCGCTAAGGTCAAGGCGGAATACCAGAAGCCTTCGGGACTTCTGCAACAACCTGAGATTCCCAAGTGGAAATGGGAACAAATCTCAATGGATTTTGTTACAAAACTGCCAAGAACGCCAAGAGGCCACGATATGATTTGGGTGATTATTGACCGCCTAACAAAGTCCGCACACTTTCTGCCAATCAAGGAGAAAGACAGTACTAGTAAACTTGCGGAAATTTACTTGAGAGAGATCGTAGCACGTCATGGAGTACCTCTCTCGATCATCTCTGATAGAGACGGAAGGTTTGTGTCAAGAATATGGCAATCTTTCCAAGAAGCCTTCGGCTCACAATTGAATCTGAGCACTGCGTTCCATCCGCAAACTGACGGCCAGAGCGAGCGAACGATACAAACTTTGGAAGACATGCTGAGGGCATGTGTTATGGATTTAGGCGGTAGCTGGGATAAACACTTACCTTTGGTCGAATTTTCATACAACAACAGCTACCACACCAGTATTGGTGTCGCGCCATTTGAGGCCCTATACGGACGCAAGTGCCGATCACCACTATGTTGGTCTGACGCAGGTGATAGGCAGCTTGCTGGTCCCGAAATCGTCCAAGAGACGACAGACAAGATCGCGCAAATACTTAAACGCATCGAAGCAGCTCGCCACAGACAAAAGGCCTACGCGGATCCAAACCGGAAGCATGTGGATTTTCAAGTTGGAGAAATGGTTTTACTGAAGGTATCACCCTGGAAAGGGGTGGCACGCTTTGGAAAGCGTGGGAAGTTGAATCCGCGCTACATTGGTCCTTTCAGAATTCTGGAAAGAATTGGAACTGTAGCATACAAGTTGGACCTACCTGCTGAACTGAATGGTGTTCACGATACATTTCATGTATCCAATTTAAAGAAAAGTCCAACTCAAGTTGACGTTGCCATTCCTATCGACGAGATTCATATTGACGACACGCTCCACTTCGTTGAAGAACCTGTTGAGGTCACGGATTGGAAAGTTAACAAGACCCGCCGGAGCAGTGTCAAACTCGTCAAAGTACGTTGGAATGCCAGACATGGTCCTGAATTTACCTGGGAACGTGAGGACCGGATGAAAGAGAAATACCCCCACTTATTTCCTAAGAACTCTGCATCTACAAGCAGAACTTAAATTTCGGGACGAAATTTATTTAACGGGGGGAGAATGTGACAACCCGTACTAAACCAGGTATCCGTACAACTTAATTAATGATTAATTACTACTTGATTACTGTGCTTGTTTGAACTAGCTGATAAACTGCTACCTGCATACTGATACATGCACTTACTTGCATCATACTTTATTTGCTGTCACTACATTAATTACATACTGAACCCTAGTGACAAACATGATGCACAAAAAGCACAGTAGCACTAAACGGATACACGGCAAACATGCTGATATGACCAGCATCAGGCAGACACTGCCTCTAAGGCCTGTTAAGAGCCTCATATATTTTGGCTACACTGGTAGTGAGTGTAGGGATATAAGGGTTGTGGTACCGCGTCTCTAGGAATAAGATACACTGATTCGGATGTGCCAAGAACGTACTTTAAGTACCAAACACAGCACTTTAATAATAAATCCAACTTCTAGCTGACTAGTAAAGTGCCAGAAAAAGAGAAAATAACACTAGACACTTTCTAAAGTGGCGGGAAAACAAATCGTGTCACTAAAAATAACAATAACGACACTTTAAAGCTTTTGTAACGCTTTAACGGATTACTATCCAACCGGACACCCGGACTTTACCCGAAACATGAAAATATTACTATTTTCACTATTTATACTTTTCTGAGCCAGTTAGGGTCCCTGATTACCCTAACACCCGCCATAACGTGTAACATATTAGTAACGGGGTTAATTACCTAACTTAACTTGGTTTAACATAACCATTCCCTAACTATCTACTTACAATCGAACCAACCCCCCACCCCATTCCCTAACCGTCCCCTTGTATGGGGGACATGTTGGTACAAGTTTGATTATCATAATCTAGATTGCCTAATATCAAGGTGGCATATTATCCAAAGGTTAATAACATCTAAACTTGCCTATAAGTACTTGGAGTTTACTTAACATAAATCTCATCACTTAACACAACTTCAACTTACTCTCTCCCTCCCACCTAGCTCTCGGCCGAACCACCCCAGCCCCATACACCCATATTCGACTTCCATCTTCATCATTCCAAGGTGATACAAGTGTTAGAGGTTGCGTATTAGGAGCTTTGGTGCACTCGGAACGCGAAGGACCACTTCCGTTAGCTTTTATCCACCTCTTTTTCGTCAAGATTCTTCCCTAGCCCCGAGCTAGAGGTATAACACTTAAAACTTGTTTTTAAGCTTATCTAAAGTGGTTAAAAGAAATTATGTCGGTTGAATCTCGTTAAAATGAAAGATGATGATCAAAAGTCTACTAAAAATACTTAAAATGGTGGTTAAAGACATATAACTTGTGTAAAAGTCGTAGGACTTGAAATATGTGATCTTTGAGACCCGATCTATGATGTGGTAGTTCGGATCTCCGTTTAACCCGACTTTGTAAGATCATGGATCTTCACATAAGCTCGTTTTTGGTAACCACAAGGGTTAAAAGGCGAAACACTACCACACAAGATGCATGAACTTGTGTATAAATATTTTACTTGTGTAAAAGTAATTTAACTTGTACAATGGAGTTTAAAACTAGCGGATCTACGTATCTGCAAGTGGTATTTTTGAAGAACCACACATTTAAGAAACCATGTATTTTAAAGAAAGGATCTTACACTAACAAACATGATTTTATAAACCACAAGTGTGTAGACACTTGTGAAATGAAAAGATCCGACAAATAACTATTTTTGGGAAAAATGACTAGAAGTTGTAAAGACGGATTTCTCTAGTCACAAGGTTTTTACGAGATCAAAGTTACTTTATATAAAGATCTACATATATAAAGGGGATTTACACTATAGATTCGGAAAAACTGCAAGTTCATGCGATTATGCGATTTACATACTTATCGACTAGTTTGATGTGTCGGAAATTGTTTGTTTGAATAAAGAAGTTGTTGAATTGATTTGTTAAAAGAAAATGATACGCTTGAAAGCGTGGCCACCTCCAGTTATAGAGGAAACTCTGGCGAAATTTTCTAAAAACCTAACACTTAGGCTTATTTACACAACAAGTGTTAGAACTACTTTTGGACATATTTCGAAACATAAATTTCGCCAGCACTATATTTTACTAAATATTCGGAGGTGGGATTTTCACAAAGACTAACGTGATAAATATATTTGTCACAACACTGTTTATGATTATTTTGTGAAAATACATAAATATTGTTTTAGAGTAAAAATAATATTTACAAGCGTTAATGATTCCAAAACTTTACGAACGCTTCCACAAACATATAAGTTACACCGGTAATTACATTACCACAAGATTGATAAAACGTAACTTACGCACATGTATTGTATCCCCCATCCTTGGGAAGAAGAATAACTACCAAGTGTATACGGAACATAAACACGAAATAGTTGTCTAACTATTTCCCAAAGACATAAACTGTAAAGCTAAGGCACGGCCGTCCGTCTAATAGAATTAGCACTTGTAGGTCGTTGCACAGCTTACTGTATTGGAGACACTTGGTAGAGACGCGCATTCACTGTGAGTTCATGTCCCCCTTTTCTCTAACTGTTTTCAGTTTACTTAACTGCGGGGGTGAAATACATGTTACTATGATTTACGAGTACTTTACAACGGTATGTTTAACGTAAGGAGGTGTTATACGATCATGTGAGTGGATAGGAACAACATGGGGCCATTAGTCCTCATGGAGGGACCGAGGGACAGGAGCGGTAGATCTATCTGGGTGTAGCGAGCCCAGCCCCCGGCCAAACTAGAAACGGACCGTGGGGTGACTTTGTCCACATACTTTGCCGTGGCGAAATCTGCTAGGTTTGAGTCTCCCTATTTGCACTTCACATATGTCAGTGGCCTTGCAAACCATTGGTGATCACAAGTCCTCTTACACTGCTACATACCACAACTATTTTTATACTCACAAGTGTTTTACATACTCACTTACACATGAACTCGCTCAACATTATTGTTGATTTTTCAACTCACATGTATTTCAGGAAATTAAAACGGATCTGGCACGGTATGGAACGTTTTCCGCTGCACTTGTCATGAAGTCATCAGGGTTTAGGGGATGTGTCTCTTTCCTGGACAAGACACAGTCCTTAAACCACGTTTATGCTATGTTATAAGTTGTAATGTCTACTGAACAAGGTTATGGTTGTATGTTAAAACAATGGTACTGTATGATGTTTTCAAAACTTAATGGATGACTTGCATGGTTTTTAATTCATATAGCTTGTTATGATTAAGCTATGGTATTAAGAAGTCACACCAAATATTAACCACGCTTCCGCAAAGCCAGGGTGTGACATCATGTCCATTCCATGCGAAATGGCCTCCCCTATATATAGCTGAGCTTGGTCATTCATTTGTAACTTTTGCAATTCCGGTTGCGAAGCTCTGCCGAGGTGTCAAACGGTCTGTAATCGTGTCAAATCAATACAGAAGACATTTAAACTACTTCTTAGTGCAAATATGTTGGTGCATATGTCTGTCGACTTCGTCTTATATCGAGTCTTGTAATTGTTTAGATAGATCAGGGCACGAAATACGAGAAAAGTATGAAATTTGTGTGATAGGACCATTTCGCACGAAATGGAAATAGTCCATTTCGCACGAAATGAAGATGATCCAATTCGCACGAAATGGATTAATCCATTTCGTACGAAATGCCATTTCGTGTGAGTGGTTTCGTGCGAAATGGTAGGCCTATAAATATGTGCCTTGGTGATTTCATTTGTAACGATCTGATTCCGGTGCCGAAGTGCTGCCGAAGTGTCTCCAGCCTGTAAAACGTTGTGTTTTCAATATAAGAGACAGTTTAAAGTGAATCTTGTGCAAATCAGCTGAAACATCTTCAATACGACTGAATTCCGCCTTTCGTATTGACAAGAACTCTTCTGAACGACTCGTTTTGGTAGTGAAAACGATCCTACAAGTGGTATCAGGTGTAACGCCTCGCTTTTTGAAACTTACTTTAATTGGAAAGATTATTCATGTACCTATTTTTGGAAACTTACATCCGTATCGTATTCGCATCTCGCCTCCGTTTTCGTAATTCGTAACTTCGATCATAATGAAATTCTGTTTTTATACATGCTTATACGTGTTGCAATACTCGGGTTAAACGTTACCAATCTCAAATGCATACGCTTAACCGATACCCGACATACTCGTACTCATAACTTATACATGCTTGTTGACTATTAAATACGTGGTTAAATTCTAATAATATAATAATAATAATTCCAATAATATAATTCTAATAATAATAATAATAGTATAATATAATAATAATAAATTAAAACATCAACGAAAGTTGATGCTTTCTTTCAAATATCACTTTACAAAAAAAAAAGATAGATGGACACTAGCTAGCGGACAAGCTTTAGGGCTTTATGTAATTGTTTTCTTGCAATATCTAAATCACCTACACACTTATTATTTCATTAGTTAATTGTATGTTGGCTTAATATAAGGCTGGAGGGTGTGGGGCGCCACCCTTCCGCCACCTAGACCACCATAGCGCCCCCCTCCAATTTTGACCACATCGCCGGCGCCATAGCCGGGGCGCCATTGATGCTCCGCCACCATGGTAACGAGCTGCAACGGGCTCTATAGGTGGGACCCACTTGTTTTGCACCAATAATTTTTTTTTAATTTTCTTTAATATAGGGCTCCATCCACACCCTGCAATTTAAAGGGGGCTCCATGGTTGAGTTGGATCCTAGGTGGCGCTGACGTGGAGCTTAGGTGGACTTGATAAAGCCCATGGGGCTCCATCCACACTCCATAGCCTAATAGGTGAAATATATATCTTGTGTATTAATTGCTAAAAAAAAATAAAAGCAACATAGGCTGCCATACCAGCGACCGGCCAGCCTTGGGGCTGTTTTAATTATTTTTTTATTAGTTAAACAACCAACTAATTACCATTAATGCCAACCAACCTTAACCCTAATTCTTCCCCCTATAAATACAACTTAATCTCAGCCTCCCTCTCACTTTTGCAACACTCTAATCACTCTCAAATCAACAAAAAACGCAGCTGAAACTTCAAGTTCGGACAGAAGCACTATCCTTCACGAAAATGAGCATAACTTCTTCATTTCTTGTCCGATTTGGTCCATTCTTTTTCCTATGTGCTTGGATCGACCTTAGCTTCGATTCCATGGGTATTTCATAGTAAATAAGTTCCTGAAACTCCAGCAAATAGGCTCCAAAGTCCACTGTTCGTTTCTGTTTTCATTTAATCTTTGTTAAACTTAACCAAACTTGAGTTTTCTCATCTCAAACCTATGTCCTAATGCTCATAATCAAATGAATGGTTAGTTGGGCTTAAAAACAAGGCTGAGACATGTTATATCAGAGGTTAAACCCTCACAAACTTTCTGTTTTAGTTAGAGTTTTTAACCCACAAGTGGTGTTCAAGCTTCAAGCTTGATAAATGTGTGATTGTGGACTAACTTGGGTTGTCCAACATAAAATCCCCACATCCCTTGATGATTTCTCATAGTGTAGTTGTTTCTTATTCTTGTAATGATATTAGTTCATGACCCTCCTTGTATGTTTTTACATCAAGTGTAGTGGTGAACCATAAGAGGTACCTAAATGGAAGCTTGTTCTTCCTACCTCCTACATGAATTCTATGACACAATAGAGGTACCTAAATGAAGATTTATCTTCTACCTCATGCTTGACTAATGGACTAAATAATACATATAATACTTATACATATATATACTATTCGAACCCTTGATGATGGACTTGTGTTCATTCGTCAAGATATTAGAATAACATCATCTAAGACATAAGACTTGTTACGATTCTAATGAGTATATTACTCATGAAAACATTAACCCTTGAGGTTTCATAGTGTCAAGAACAAGTACTTGGTGTTAAAGGATGATTACTTTCGAATACCTATATTCTTGTGTTTTAACTTCCTAAATCCCTACACGAACATATTCAACCTTCTAACCTCATCAACTTCGTCACATTGGATAATCGGAAAGCATATGCAAATTTTGTGAGTATACTCGCAAACCCCCTTTTTATGTTTACCACTTTTTGGGGTGTAACATGTTTAACTATTAAACTACACTTAAACTTATTCTTTATGCAATGCACGAAAACAATCCTTATACATGAATACTATGTTGTGATACTTGATGCTTACGTGGACCATACTTATGTGATATGTTTTAGTCATTAGCTTTCACGAGCCTCCATTTGACATGTATAGCGCTATAGGAGTAACGCACCGCCCCCTTAAACCTGTGGTCATGTCAAATTAACTAAACTTTCTTGCGTAAACAGAGGATTGGCTAGAAATATTTCATGCCATGTTAGGTTGATCTTGTATAAACTAAGTTGCCATGTGGATTCGTTTTAAACTTTTATACTTATACTTATGCTTAAACTTGTATACTCGCCTTTGCTTTTACATTGAATTGTATTTTAAACATGTTACAGGTTGAGGATTGATGATGCTACGAAAATGGATTAGCAAAGATGCCTAGATACTCATTTAGACGTTTAGGTTTAAAGTGTTGTATAAATTTTGTTATGTTATGTTGAACAATGTTGTTATTTGAATTTCTTGTAATGCTTTGACAATTTATCTATGAAATGAAAATGGTTGAATTAAATATTGCCACAATTAGTGTTATGAAGTCTCTTGCAATCTTGAACAAGTCCCACTCCAATGATTCCGCCATTGGTTGGGGTGTGACAGATTGGTATCAGAGTCATAACTATAGAGAATTAGGTAGAATTGCCATGCTTTTTACCTAGTCTATAGTTCTAGAGCCTTATTCTTATGTTTTATTTGAAACTACATGCATGCCACTTTATGTGTTTCTTATACATTCTCTTTGGGCCTTTTTGAACGTATATGTCATTTTTATCCTTATGTATCATACTTGACATGCTATTCTTATGTGTTAAATACATGTTTTATTACGTGTTAACATTTGTTTTAATACGTCATTCTTTATGTGTCATTCTTGACATGTTTATACTTGTTTGTTTAATCTTCAACATACGCTTTTCCTCATACATTTTACTCGACTATTCTAATTCCACAAACACTCGTAATACACAAACGAGACGACTTCACCAAAATAGGCGTGAAACCCACAATTTGGTGAACAATTCTCAATCCATCTACTTTTCTTTTACACGAAATTGACCATCAAGTTAGGAGTGAAATCCTCACCTTGATGGAGAAATTCAAATTTCAAATTCTAGTGGACCCTCGTCAAAGTGTCGAAATTAACTTTTGACCTGACGAGTACCAACCACACTTAGGATACTAAATCGCCAAGTTAGGGGTGAAACCCGCACCTTGTCGACTGGTTCCACTCCTTGATTTTCATTAATCCCGCTAAGTCTCGAAATTTCAATTGATTTGGGGACATGTAGTAACCGGAAGGGTAAATACCGTTAACCGACTTGTCGGCGAGAGTATTTCACTTATTAGGCCAAAACATGCTCCTCAAACTCAAAAGACTTTTCGACCACTTTTGTTAGTCAAAGTTCCGTTTTGGAACCATCCCAAATTTTAATCAAACATGTGTTCTACTATTTATTTTATACGATGCAATCTTTCAAATTCGAATTTACTTTCGATATTTTCTTCTCACACACATCATATTGAATCTTTCCATACATTTATACACATGCATGATTTCGTATAATTTAAATTCGTATTCCTTGTAACGACAAGTGGAGACATATCATCGAGATAGGAGTGATTTCCTTAACTTGACGATTAACTCCACTCCCCTTTTCTTAAAACGACCTCATCAACGAGTTAGGGGTGATTCCCTTACCTAGGTGATCGTTACCAAAGCGTCTCTTCAAAATATCTTATTATGCAAACTCGATCGTATTTTGTACCTAAATTGTTTATCATTATTCAAAATACCTACTTATACCGATTTCAAAATACATTGTTTTATCAAACGTACTTTCTATACTACAACCTACTTTCACTTACTCATATACACGAGATTCTTAAACATATCTTAAACGTTTTACTACACAAATTTCCAAACCTTACGAAATGCTACTTATCAATTTAATCGGTCCAATGAATCTCTTGTCCATGAACTTCATATTCAACTTAATCACTAAAACACGTACACGTTATATCATCATACTAGAATCAAACCAACCTTCCTTAATTACTTATAAGATCTTATAGAGGTTATATGATCGTTTTACCAAATACTGTTTTCAACATCAACAAATCATTTGTTAAAACTTTTAACAATCACTAAGTCCTTTTGCTAAATTTCTTTTCTAAGGATCCTCGTTTTCACAAGAATCTCCTAAATTCATAATTTCTTGTTTGATGAAACGAACTTACTTTTTATGGAAAACCTTTTTCCTACACCAATTTACAAAACATGTGGGCAAGAAGACTTCATGGGGACCGATAACCTTCAACATACGTAAACTCTTTTAAAACAAAAGTAGCATTTCCATTCGTTACAAAATACATTATGCTTAACCAATGAGTACTTTATATCCTCTTACATATGAAAACTATATTCTACCTTTCAAACCAAGCTCAATCTAATTTTGATTCGATATACTCAACGTTTCGTTTAAGCAACTATACATGCATATCATCATACACGTTTTAGTCGTTGCATCGCGACAATTTCAATTATATCATTCGTATTTACATGCTCAACCTTTCGAGCACTTTTACATGCTTAACTTTGTTATGTGTCAATAAATACTATATACGCAATCATTAGTATTCGTACTCACACTCACGCTCATATTCATAACAATACATTTTGTGCTCATACTTATAATCGTATTCATACTTATACTCATACTTTCATTTATACTCATGATTCATACATTTGAACCCGTACGCAAGCGTAATCCGAGTGCTTCGCTTACGTGGGTCCCATACATACTTAAGCATGGACTTACTTATATATATTATATTCTTATACGTATACATTTTTACTTTTTAAATTATGTATACCCTGATTCATACACAACTAGTACAAGCTATGCGGATCGTGCGACGATCAAAATAATCACGGGTGCACACGGGATTACAGCGATTGGCTCATGAGAACCATAGAGTGTACTACTGTGTATGGTAAGACACGGAATGTAACACGGCACCGAATACGAAACGAATGTAACATGATCGAAACATGGTGGATACGCCGCTGGTGCTTCCTATATATAAGTGTTTTCACCATGTTACCAAATTTTCGTAAAACGTGCCATGAGAAATTCAGTGTTTTGCAGACCTTTTGGACCTAATTCAAACTTTAAACAACTCGCAAACGCATTATATCCGATTATCCACGACGAGACTTCATTCTTAACACGCTACTTTCATTTATCCCACACTTATGCTATTCTTATGCTGGCATTCTTTAAGAGTCAATCGTCCACCCTTATACCTCCATTATTCTCCGTTAGCTTCCTTTCCTTTTTATACGAACCCCGTCTACAATCTAGCATGTTTAAACATTCGCATCCTAATCTATCACTTTACTTTTAAAGCTATCTTTCTACTCCTTATACCTATGCGAACAACACTGGTTGGTCATTACCTACAAAACCATTTTATAAAAAAAAAAATTCCAATTTAAGTTATCCAAATTTTTTTTAAACTCACTTTACCTATATACGCACCTGCACGTTTTCAAATATGTTTGTACCTCAAATCATTTTAGACAAACGAGCTCCTTTGCAAACCTATCTTGTCATTCTTCAAAATTTCATACCTTTTTACACTTCAAATTTTGAGTCTCAATTTTAAAATTTTCACATTTTTGCCAAAACTCTTTCAAGTCTTACTCTTGAATAAATTTCGGGACGAAATTTCCTAAAGGAGGGAAGACTGTAACGCCTCGCTTTTTGAAACTTACTTTAATTGGAAAGATTATTCATGTACCTATTTTTGGAAACTTACATCCGTATCGTATTCACATCTCGCCTCCGTTTTCGTAATTCGTAACTTCGATCATAATGAAATTCTGTTTTTATACATGCTTATACGTGTTACAATACTCGGGTTAAACGTTACCAATCTCAAATGCATACGCTTAACCGATACCCGACACACTCGTACTCATAACTTATACATGCTTGTTGACTATTAAATACGTGGTTAAATTCTAATAATATAATAATAATAATAATAATAGTATAATATAATAATAATAAATTAAAACATCAACGAAAGTTGATGCTTTCTTTCAAATATCACTTTACAAAAAAAAAAAGATAGATGGACAGTAGCTAGCGGACAAGCCTTAGGGCTTTATGTAATTGTTTTCTTGCAATATCTAAATCACCTACACACTTATTATTTCATTAGTTAATTGTATGTTGGCTTAATATAATAGGTGAAATATATATCTTGTGTATTAATTGCTAAAAAAAATAATAAAAGCAACATAGGCTGCCATACCAGCGACCGGCCAGCCTTAGGGCTGTTTTAATTATTTTTTTATTAGTTAAACAACCAACTAATTACCATTAATACCAACCAACCTTAACCCTAATCCTTCTCCCTATAAATACAACTTAATCTCAGCCTCCCTATCACTTTTGCAACACTCTAATCACTCTCAAATCAACAAAAAACGCAGCTGAAACTTCAAGTTCGGACAGAAGCACTATCCTTCACGAAAATGAGCATAACTTCTTCATTTCTTGTCCGATTTGGTCCATTCTTTTTCCTATGTGCTTGGATCGACCTTAGCTTCGATTCCATGGGTATTTCACAGTAAATAAGTCCCTGGAACTCCGGCAAATAGGCTCCAAAGTCCACTGTTCGTTTCTCTTTTCATTTAATCTTTGTTAAACTTAACCAAACTTGAGTTTTCTCATCTCAAACTTATGTCCTAATGTGTAGGACCGGTTTTCAACTCCGAAACGATTGCATATCGACACGTGTGACGTGCGGAATCCGTACACGTGCGTGGATCGAACACAAGAACCGTACTAAATCTGTGATTCCATTGATAATATGAAAAGTACAAATGAACCGTGAATCACCTCTTGCACTTTCTCTCTCTAGTTTCACTCTCTAGCCTCTAAGCTTCAAATCTCCAAAATGGCAAAAGTCACTAAACTAAGCCCTAACTCCTCTATTTATTGGCAAAGGATTATAAGGGATTTCCCCTTATTTACAATAATGCCACCTTGCCTTTTTCTATCTAAAATTACAATGTAAGGCTAGTTTTAAACAGTTTCAGCTACGATCTTGAGATGACGGAGACGATAGACATAAATGCACTAACAGACTCCCCCTTGGATATTGCCGCAGTCAATCTCAAATATTTAGTCAGACTCGTAGCGTCTGGTCTTTCTCTCTCTAGCTTGAACAGAATCCCCGTGGATCTGTCTTTAGCTTCAGCTTCCTCTTTCAGTAGACTCTTCAGGCTCCCCCTTTTGTCAAGCTTCCGTGCTTTGGGATCGACACCTGGTTTTCCGGTTACATGCTCCTCTGGGATAGTTACGTGGCTCCTTGAATGCACGCTCCCCTTTCATTGAGCTCGTCTTCAGACTCCCCCTTAGACTCGGCTATCGGGATCGTAATCTGGAATACCATCTGCAAATCTCATACATTCATAAGTAACAGCATTTTAAAAATTCAATTATCCAGGAATTGTGACCTGGCTCTTTTAAACATTCTAAATCAAGATCCTGGCTTTAAGATATAAAAAAAATGAATACATCCAGAAATACTTGATTCACTCTCCCTATCAACAAACTTCAAAGATTGGGCAGTTTCAGCGAACCGGATCGGAAACTGGCTCTTTTACAGATTTTAACAGTATAAGCATCCAAATCCCTCACAGTTAATCATCCAAGTCCAAACTAATGACCTTGGAGATATCACAAACTGTTTTTGATTTTTGTTAAAAATTCAAGTTTCAAATTAATGAACTTGTTTTATTTTCAGAAACACAATCAGCTTACTTAGATTTTGAAACTCAGCTCTCAGACATCGGTTGTCGAAAATAAAGCAGAAATCAAAATCTTTTTGTACTTTTTCTGAAATGTAAAACAATAAGGAAATATTTACAAACATATTTACACATAATATTTTTGTTTGAGTTTGCGTTAGAGGATCATATCAGTTTTTGACAAGTCACAAGTACCGTTGAGCTTAGAATCACATCAAGAATTAAACAATTTACTTAGATTGTCGATATACTGATCCACTTAAATTTTCACACAAATTTCAACTGATTCAGGATACGAATTAGATGTTTTAAAGACTTAAACTTATTCATGTGTCCCACCTCTTGAATATACTCCCGTATCTAGATCCCAATATTCAGTCTTACAGGTGAGTATACCTAGATGATATCTGTAAAGGGTTATAAATTATGAAGAACCGTGAGAGCTCAGGTCAGAACTACTGTTCAGCAGAGAGATCACGACTCGACTTTTGGTGTGTCCCCTTTCGAGGATCTTTTTTACAACAGCATTGATTAGCAATTTTATTGTCTCATCATTTTATGCTGAGGGCGGCGCTATATTTCAAGCAAGCAGAAAGTATTCTCCAAGGACTAGGCCATTGCTTTCGCAAAATCAGAAGTCCCGGGATAATACGCTAGATATCACTAAGCATAAAGACCTAGTATCTCAGAAAGAGGGGTCCTTCAAACGAAATTTCAGGGGTTACCTATATATCCAAGTAGTGTTCCCCACGAAATAAGCAAGTTTGAATTTAGGTTTATATCCCGAAAAAGTTTACTAAATGTATAAAAACCTATCGGCATATCATCAGTGAGACTGTTTAATGCTATATAATCATTACATTTCTTTAGCATACTGTAACTGTCTACTGATGTACTATCATTTCCTCTTTTTACACAAAAACTCAATTTTTTAATTTTATCATGTTTTTGACTTTTTCAAATTTTCTAATGTTTTTGGATTTTCTGACAATATTACTCCCCCTAAAATTCAAACCATTTAAAGAAAATTTGATAACCGATGTAGATAGCTTTGTCTCGCCATCCATTTTCTGCATCTCATGCTCTGATTTGCAGAGAAAAAATATAACGTACCCCCATGATTTACAACCCATTGATTTTCGACAGTTTGAAAACCGTTTTTCAATCTTGTGAAAGTAATCATGTTTGTTCAGCCGTGAGGGTTTCGGCGTATTCAAGCAACATATTTTTGAAATTTTTGAATATTGACAAATTTAAAAAACAAACATATTTTTGATTTTTCAAAATTTTTACAAAATAAAAACATATTTTTGGTTTTTAAATTTTTCAATTTTTAGGGTTTTTGAAATATTGTTTATTTATGTACAGAAAATGTTAAACTCCCTGTTCAACCAAACCAGGGTCCAGCAGCCACCTCTCCTCGTTGTGACAGGCTGCTCCAACTTCCATTCTCACAATCTTTGATTTTGTTGAGCACCTGCACATTCAGACTACTTGATTACTTGAACAATTTAGCCCAGGTCTGTTGGACCTTAGGCATTTCAACACAATATGTATCATTCAATTTCGGAAAATCTTTTTCATTCTGAACAAAGACTTTTTCATCTTTAACTTCAATTTTCTCATCTTTTACCAAAGACACTAGTTTCTTAACACTCCATGTTTGTCCTTTTGGAGTACCTCTTTTGTAAAAATGTGAATCTTTTTGAACATTTTGTTTTTGAACAACAACTTTTGGTTTCCAAAACTGTTGGGATTTTGTCATATCAACTGATGTGTTCCAACTTTGTGTTGTTCTGAATCTGGGTGTGTGAAAAATCTGTGTTTGTCTAGAATCAGACCTAGTCTGTTTTGGTTTCCAAGTTTGATTCGAAGCAAACTTGTACCTCCAAGTTTGTTTTGAATCAAATCTGGTTAGCCTTTGTTTCACATTCTCAGATTTTTGTTTCTCAACATTTTCAAACTTCTTTTTGGTCTCAACATCTACAGGTTTCAGATTTGGACACTTTCGTGCAAGATGTCCTAATTGATCACACTTAAAACATGTTCTTTTTGAAACATCTTTAACCTGTGGTTGTTGCCTTTTCTTTTGAGCACAAAACTCTTCATTAGACTGTTGTCTAAATTTGAGTTTTTCCTCTTCTTCAAAACTTTTTCCTTGAACAAAACTCATTTTTGCCTGATAATTTGGCATTTCATTTCTTTTCCAACTTTGTTTCTTCTTATAACCCAACCCAATCTTCATGTTTTTCTTCTTGTAACCAGGTTTGTTATAAAAAGGTTTGTGACCTTTTCCAGCAAATTTTGAAATTTCAGATTTTTCAATCTCAACCATTTTGAAAACTTTATCAACCTTTTCTGAAATCACATTCTGAATCGGGAATACAACATCTAAGAATAATTTGTCCGATCCAATCATGGTGTAAACCAATCCTTTTGAATCATCATTCAAATTTTTCTCGGATTTTGTCTGTTTAAGATAGCCATCATGAAAATTTCCCTCATTTTCATCATGTGATTCAAACTTACCTTTGTTTGACTCATCTTTTAGAACGCTTTCAACAACCTTACTTACCACCTCTGAATCATTAGCTTCATCAGATTTGGAGTAAGTCACATCGATACTTTCAGGTAATTGGTCAACTATGTTCAAACCTTTTGCCACCTTTTCCTCATCATAAAAAGTATAATTGTTTCTCAATGGTGGTGGTACCTGATGAAATTCTGAACCAATACCTTTTTTATTCTTGTCAGTATCTTTGTCATCTGGTGTGATGTTGAAAATACGTTCGAGAATATACGAAGAATTATGATAACTTTGAAGTTTGGTAACAACCTTTTCTTTTTCAGCCAGAACTTGTTTGAGATTAGCAACTTCATCAACACACTTGTTTAATTCAAGTTGCTTTTCTTTAAACTTTCTCTCATACAGTTCTTTGGTTGTTAAAGTTTCAGACAATCTTTGGTCAAAACATTTGACTTGGCTCTTCAAAGTATCATAAGCCTCTTGTACTCTCTGACTTGACCACTTCAAATTATCATACTCCTTTTGAAAATCTTGAAACTTATTATCTTTCTCCACACAACCAACTCATTTAGCTGTACACATTTCTTTCAAAATCTTATTTTCTTCTTCAAGACCATGACATTTCTGTGTTAGCTTTTCAACCTTTAGTTTCAAAATTTCTTCTTTTTCAATCATTTCTTTACATTTTATTTTGAAAACATTTTCAATTTTATTTGTTTCAATATCTTTTGTTTTGATTATTTCATCTTTTTCAATACATGCTTTGCACATTTCTATGCAATTCCTGCACTTGTTCTCATTTTTATCAACAATTTCAGCATTTGACAAATCAGAAGATTCATTTACCTCGGTCTCTTTCAGCACCGGTTCTCCTGTCTGATCCTCTTCTTTCTTCTTTTCTTCTTCCATCTTCTGTTGTTTTTCAATCTTCTGCTCTTCTTCTACTTTCTGTTCTTCTTTAGCAGCAAGCTTTGCAGTAATCTTCACTTCTTCTACCATCTTTTTCAACTCTTCTTCTTTTCTCTTCTTCATTTCTACCACCTTTGGTAGACTTGCTTCACAAATTTCTTTTATTTTGTTCACCAAATCCGGCAAATATTCTTTATCAGATAACCTTTTTGTGTTGAAAGTAGCCTGACTTGGAAACAAATTTGTTACAGCTTCAAAATCCACCTTTGATGGGTCAACAACCGAATTACCCTGTGGATCCATGTAACATTCCAATTCGTCATTCCATCTTTTGGCTCTCTGGGCTTCTTTGAATGGTTCTCTGAATTTTTCAATTTCCCATCTCGCATAATCTCTCCTCCACCAAATATCATAAGCACTATCTCTTGACATTTTAAATCTTCTTCTTGATATTCGCCCCTTGTAAATCTTTAATCACCTGAATCACGAACAAACAAGCACAATCAATTTAAAAATATCAAACAACTTGATCGAACGGGTATCCGAAAAAGTCAACAAAGAAAATAATCAGTGCTGTCCGATCGGTTGGAGTTGCTGTTCGATCGGACGGGAAAGCTCTTCGATCGGACAGGGTGCTGTTCGATCAGACGGGAAAGCTGTTCGATCGGATAGGGAAGGCTGTTTGATCGGCTTGCAATATTCTTGAAACGGTTAGTTGTCCGTTCGACCTTCTGTTCGATCGGTTGACACTACACGACAAAACTCTTAGTCGATCGGCTGGCACTAATCTTGAATAGGGTAGCACGTTGACTTATTTGACCACAATCAATGAAATACAATCTCACAAGCAAATTGATGATTAACTTTGATTTTCAATAAATTCCCATTGGACCTTTAACAAAAACTACTCACCACAACTGTTATGATTTAATGAAAGATCACATGCATGCCGACAAAATATGAATGAAATATTACTAGATTGAATCAAACTTTGTTATCACATTTGATACTGACAAACCAATAAATGCCTTTGATTATTTTCAAATTCAATTTAGCCGACAATCAATTTTGATATCCGATGACTTCACATGAATCACTGATCACGTTGACTGACAAAGCTGAGCAAATTGACTTTAATGAAATGAATAAGGTGCACGCTGTCCGATCGGGTGGGAAAGCTGTCAATGATAACAATGTATAACAATGTTGACTTAATGCTGATCGATCGGACAGGAGGTTGATCGATCGGACAGAATGCTGGTCGATCGGACAGGATGCTGTTCGATCGGTCAGGGTGCTAGCCGTTCGGACAACTGTCCGTTCGGCTAACAGTCAACATGTCAACAAATGAATTATAAAGTGATGTAATGGAACGAACAGCTGATCGATCGAACAGCTGTTCGATCAAGTGAAGATGCTGACCGATCGGCTAGCTTGTTGAATTAATGCACACTATACGACAAAATACTTGATCGGGTGGCGGTTGTCTCTTTTACCTCAATAATGAACTTGATTTTCAAAACAACATCACATGCACACCGACTCAATTAATTTCTGACATTTATTAAATGCTCACATTAATCAAACAATCAAAGCTGGCCGACAAGCAAATTGAATAATTCAATCTAATTGGACCTTTGCTTAACAGATTTCAAACTGAATATATCACATGCTCATATTAATGGCTGACAACTTGTTCTTCGAATGCAATAAATGATTCACATGCAAGCTCACACTTAATCACAAATGATCACATGTTCACCGAATGCAATTAATGTCACAAGAATCACTGATAATGTTGACTTAATGACACGTATTGCCGACCGATCGGTTAGGATGCTAGCCGTTCGGCCAGCTGTCCGATCGGTTAGGTCAAACAAAGTCAAAGACTAATGAATTGTAGAGTGATGCAGTGGATCAGACAGATGTTCGATCGGTTAGGAGTCAACAAGTCAACTTTTTTTAAATGTATGGCAGTGGAACGGACATGTGTTCGATCGAACAGCTGTTCGATCAAGTAAGTCAACAGGTCAACAACTTTTAAATGAATATAAAGTGTGATGCAATGGAACGAACAGCTGTCCGTTCGGTCAACTGTTCGATCGGATAGCATTCATTATCTTCATAACAGCAACATTCAACATTTTCACAACTTTTTCGAACACAAAATTTCAGATTTCTCTCAAACGGCTTGGAATTTAGATCTGAAAATTTGTAGGCTTTTAGATCAGGTGTTTTCGCACAGCATATCCAAAAATCAGCTAATTTGGACCGTTAAAACCTGTTCAATTTGACAAAAAATAAGATAAAAACGTGAAGAACAAGAAAAATATGAAGAATTTGACAAATCTGGATGATTTTGGCTCTGAATCTGATCAAATCTTGTACGAATCTGTGCGTTTGATCTTCGCAACCGAGCACCTGCTCTGATACCACTTGTAGGACCGGTTTTCAACTCCGAAACAATTGCGTATCGACACGTGTGACGTGCGGAATCCGTACACGTGCGTGGATCGAACACAAGAACCGTACTAAATCTGTGATTCCATTGATAATATGAAAAGTACAAATGAACCGTGAATCACCTCTTGCACTTTCTCTCTCTAGTTTCACTCTCTAGCCTCTAAGCTTCAAATCTCCAAAATGGTAAAAGTCACTAAACTAAGCCCTAACTCCTCTATTTATAGGCAAAGGATTATAAGGGATTTCCCCTTATTTACAATAATGCCACCTTGCCTTTTTCTATCTAAAATTACAATGTAAGGCTAGTTTTAAACAGTTTCAGCTACGATCTTGAGATGACGGAGGCGATAGACATAAATGCACTAACATAATGCTCATAATCAAATGAATGGTTAGTTGGGCTTAAAAACAAGGCTGAGACATGTTATATCAGAGGTTAAAACCTCACAAACTTTCTGTTTTAGTTAGGGTTTTTAACCCACAAGTGGTGTTCAAGCTTCAAGCTTGATAAAGGTGTGATTGTGGACTAACTTGGGTTGTCCAACATAAAATCCCCATATCCCTTGATGATTTCTCATAGTGTAGTTGTTTCTTATTCTTGTAATGATATTAGTTCATGACCCTCCTTGTATGTTTTTACATCAAGTGTAGTGGTGAACCATAAGAGGTACCTAAATGGAAGCTTGTTCTTCCTACCTCCTATATGAATTCTATGACACAATAGTGGTACCTAAATGAAGATTTATCTTCTACCTCATGCTTGACTAATGGACTAAATAATACATATAATACTTATACATATATATACTATTCGAACCCTTGATGATGGACTTGTGTTCATTCGTCAAGATATTAGAATAACATCATCTAAGACATAAGACTTGTTACGATTCTAATGAGTATATTACTCATGAAAACATTAACCCTTGAGGTTTCATAGTGTCAAGAACAAGTACTTGGTGTTAAAGGATGATTACTTTCGAATACCTATATTCTTGTGTTTTAACTTCCTAAATCCCTACACGAACATATTCAACCTTCTAACCTCATCAACTTCGTCACATTGGATAATCGGAAAGCATATGCAAATTTTGTGAGTATACTCGCAAACCCCCTTTTTATGTTTACCACTTTTTGGGGTGTAACATGTTTAACTATTAAACTACACTTAAACTTATTCTTTATGCAATGCACGAAAACAATCCTTATACATGAATACTATGTTGTGATACTTGATGCTTACGTGGACCATACTTATGTGATATGTTTTAGTCATTAGCTTTCACGAGCCTCCATTTGACATGTATAGCGCTATAGGAGTAACGCACCGCCCCCCTTAAACCTGTGGTCATGTCAAATTAACTAAACTTTCTTGCGTAAACAGAGGATTGGCTAGAAATATTGCATGCCATGTTAGGTTGATCTTGTATAAACTAAATTGCCATGTGGATTCGTTTTAAACTTTTATACTTATACTTATGCTTAAACTTGTATACTCGCCTTTACTTTTGCATTGAATTGTATTTTAAACATGTTACAGGTTGAGGATTGATGATGCTACGAAAATGGATTAGCAAAGATGCCTAGATACTCATTTAGACGTTTAGGTTTAAACTGTTGTATAAATTTTGTTATGTTATGTTGAACAATGTTGTTATTTGAATTTCTTGTAATGCTTTGACAATTTATCTATGAAATGAAAATGGTTGAATTAAATATTGCCACAATTAGTGTTATGAAGTCTCTTGCAATCTTGAACAAGTCCCACTCCAATGATTCCGCCATTGGTTGGGGTGTGACATCAGAGCTCAGGAGGAAGAGTTCTTACAATTTCAGCTGAAAATTCTGATTTCTACACCTTCTTTTCAAAATTAAACATGATTTCACGGTCAAAATGTTTTGATTTTCAAATATAATGTGCGAAACACTGTTCTAACAAATCCTTGAAAGAATCAGACCTAAAAACGGACTAAAACTTGATCAATTTGACAAAAACATGGCCGATTGGATGACATCAGCACCATTTCGCACGGAATAGGTTCTGTTTCATCCATTTCGCATGAAATAACGTTCATTTCGCACGGAATAGCTTAGATTGGACCATTTCACACGGATTGGAAGATTTTAGCTTCATTTCGCACGAAACAGTAGTTCATTTCGCACCAAATTGTCATTTCGCTTGAAACAGGACACTTGTTCTCCATTTCGTACAAAATCATCCATTTCGCATCAGATTACCTATTTCGCTTGAAAAGGCCAATTCGCATCAAAGTTCATTTCGTTTGGGTTTTCATTTCGTGTGGATCTCCATTTCGTTTGAACGTCAAAGTTTGTGAAATTTTTAAAATTGAAACATGGAAGAAGAGTTTTACAATGTCTTTGCCACTCCGATTACTGTTGCACAGAACACAATGTTAGAAAATGAAACGGGCACCATGCAAAAACCGCCAAAGCTCATGAATATTGAGGAGTATAAAGGATGGGATGAGCGATTCGAAAATTGGGTCCAAGCAAATTACTTAGATGCTTGGGAATGTGTTGAAACAAAATATGTTAGACCGATGAATGATGATGAAGTGGTTATTGCTATTAAAGATCTAAGTGTTGAGGAGAAAAAGAAATACAAAGATGAAAAGATGATGACTAGTCTATTGCATCAAGCTGTTAAAGAAGATATCTTGGTTCTACTGCAACACAATGGAAGTGCATATTCAATTTGGAAAGCATTAAAATCGAAGTTTGTTGGAAGTAAAGAAATGATCAAGAACAAAAAATCACTTTTGAAAAAAGAGTTCGATCTATTTCGTGGTTTAAGAACTGAAAACACCAAGCAAATCATAGAAAAATATTGCAATCTGATAGTTACATGAAAAGATCGAGCATCACAAAAGATAATGAAGAATTGATTGAAAAATTGGCTGATGCGTTGCCACATGATGTTTGGGGTACGTACCTTATGATGTTGAGAAATAAGAAAGATTTTGGCAGTCTAACACTGGGTAAGTTTATTGAAAAACTTGAAGCTCAAGAGATGGAACAACGGAAGATCTCAAGAATGAAGGATTTTGATGGTGAACAAGATATTGGTCTATATTACAAAGGAGGTATCAGTGATAAGACCAACATGTCACCAAAGATTGAAACTGCATTCAATACTAAAAGTTCGTCTGGAGGGTCATCTCAGGGATCAAATAGCAAAACGGGATTTTCTTCATATCCATCATTTGATCCAAACTTTTTAGCAAACAAAAATGGCAAGATGTTACAATGCAACATTGTATTAAACCTTGAGAATGGTCAAAATTTCTCGGAAGAGGTTTCAAAAGGTCACATGTCTTTGTTGGTGACTGTGTTAGAATCATATGAGAGTTTAGTTGCAGGTAGGATCGGAAATCCAATGTTGACAAAAGAGGATTACGATCAGATTGATGCCGAGGAGATGGAATTAATGGATATAAAGTGGTGTTTGGCGAGTGTGTTGAGAAGAGCTGAGAAATTCAAACAGATCACAGGAAGAGATGACTTCCGTGATTCTAATGTTTCTACTTTAGGTTTTGATAAATCTAAAGTTACTTGTTTTCGTTGCAGGGAAAAGGGGCATTTCAAGCGAGAATGCACAAACCGCGAAACAAGTGGAGCTCAAAATCCTTTCAACAACAATGATTATTATCGAAAAGCAATTTATCATCAAGTTGCTCAATAGCCACATCAACAACAATCGTCACAAACTGCACATGCTAGGAAGGAAATTGAAGAATCAAAGAAAGCTTATTGTGTCAATCAGGATAATGAAGGATCATCAAAAGGATTCAGATGGGACAAATACATTTCAGCTGATAGTAAAGCATGTTTGATAGATCAAGATGATGAAAGGCTACCAAAAGGTTTTAGTTGGGATGACTATGATCCTAACAAAACTTCAGATCATAAAGCTTTTGTTGCTCGAGTTGTTGAAGATAGTGATAATGATGATTATTATGCAAACAGAATGAAAGAGCACTTAAGAATGCTAGAAGAGAGTGATGACAGTGATGATAGGAAAGTTCGAGTGAAAAAGAATAAAGTTAAAAAACAAGTTAATAGTGATGATGAAGAAGTTCGTGTGATAAGGAAAAAGGTAAAAGAAGTTCCAGCTTTCACGGTTGAAGCAGAAACTGAAGCACGAAAGATTCCTGTGAAATGTGAAACCTGTGAAACAGTGAATAAGCAAAACAGTACTTTGATTCATAACATGAACAGATTGAAAGAATCCTATGATGTTCTAAACAAAGCTATGAATCAATACAATCAATCAAGCAGTGAACAAGCAACAGCTATGAAGACACTTCAAGGAGCTTTCATGACAAAGCAGAAAATCGTCAATAATTACATTGAGAAATGTGCTGTGCTGGAACAGAAACTGGAAACCCAGAGGATAGAAACGGAAAGGGTAAACAGGTTGTTAAAAAGTTACTCATGTACTTCTTATGTTATTGACATGATTTATCCAACCGTTGAAGGAATGAAGGCGTTTGAAGAAGAAGATACTGAAGAAAAGCATTCTGGTAAGAAACCTAGTGCCAGTTATACAAAGTGTCATCCTCCGCTTGAAAATGGATATTCTCCATGAAATCCTAATTCGGAAAGAGTAAAAAAGGCAACCAACTTACAGTGGGAATTTGAGCCATCAGATAATTTGCCAGACAATATTGATGTCACTTTCACTTCATCTGATACTGATCATGAGTCAGAGTTAATAAAGAAAGTGGTCAATCAGGTGTTGGATAAAGATGAAGCCGAGGAGTCAAAGTCGGAGTCAAATTCAGAGTCAAAGTCTGAAACGTCAAGCCCGACAGTCAAAAAGGGCAAACGGGTTTATAATAATGAATTTTTGTTATCAAAATCTAATTTGAATGATGAAACATTCAAAGTGGCTTATACTTTGAATGATTCTGACAAATTATTTTCTGATAAAGAATTTCCAATAAGAGGTGTTAAACCTGAAATGATAAAAAAAGGTTTTCAAACTAACAGAAATTAATATTTCTGAAATAAAAGATGTAAATCTTAATGAAAAACCTAAAAAATACACCTCAAGAGTACAACAAAGAGAAAACAAGAACAAGGGTTACAGTTCTGGTTCAGGTTGTCGAAAGAAACCAAACCATAACAGTAATTTCAAAAAGAAAGGACTTGGTTTTATTCCACCGAAAAATCTTAAAAATGAGAAAACTTATAAATCAAAAATTGTTTTTGTTTCAGGAACATCATCAGAAGAAGAAAAAGAGCATTTATTCAGGAAGCAGATGAACAAAGAATTCCTTGCTAAAAAGAAAGAGGAAATGAAGAAGGAAGTTGCTCAGAAGAAGGAGACAAGAACCTGTTTTCAATGCAAAACAGTTGGTCATATTGCCAGGAATTGTCCTAAGGCAATCCAAGCAAAACAGGGGGTCTCTGAAAAATTGAAAGAAAAGATGGCTGAGAATGAATCACCAACCAAACAATTTAAAGTTTTCAAAAATTCAAAGTTTGAGGTTGGTGAAAGTTCAAAAAGTTTTTACAAAAGAAAGGTGAATCTTGATAACCACAAATGGGTTGTTAAGAAATCAGATGATAGTTCTAGCAATGATTCTGATTCGTCAAAATCAGAGGAGCTATTTTCTGGCGATGAATCTGTCTCGTCAAAGTCAGAGGAGCCACAAGTTGATCTAAAAAGGGAAAATTCAGTGCCGCCATTGGATGATGTAAATTTTCCACCATTGCGGGCTAAAAATTTAAAATCAAAAATTGGAAAAGTTGAGATTTCAAATCAATTCTTTTCTGAAAAGAAAGAATTTGATGTTGAAAAAGCCTTTAGCCCCAAAATTCAAAATATTTTAGGAAAAATGGTTGATGGGAAGGTCAAAGGGGTAAAGGAATTTTATGAGAAGAAAACGAAGAAACCAGATGAAGATGGGTCATCCCAGGTTAGTAACTGGGATAGTACCTATCATGATTAAACTCTGGACTTGCCGGAGCTCCCAAGTTGGTAATCATGGAGCAGGAATCGGCATCTTTCTTGAAAAATTCACGAAAGTGATATTTCAACCTACGAGTGGTGTGTTTGTGAATAACCTACAAGTGATTATTGGTTTGTTTCTACAAGTGGTTAATCAAGGTCATTAAGTTGAACTTGATGTAAACTTCATACAAGTGGTATTTTGGAAAAACAATGTGATGAAAACCCCTAACCTACAAATGGTTTGTGAAAATCAACAAAACTAATTTTCCGGAAAAACCATTTTGATTAAAACAAACTTAAGTGTTTTGAAATCATTATGGGAAAATAGTTTGTTGTAAGGGGGAGTTCTGATTGTTTAAGCCTAGTGGATGGCGAATTGAAGCTATTCAAAATCAGTTGTCAGTTGTTTGTACTGTTTGTTTTCAAATTTTCCCAGAAAATCAAAATTTGAAATATGATTTTGATTTTAGGGGGAATAAAAATTCAAAAACATTAGAAAATTTGAAAAAGCCAAAAACATAGAAAATTTTTAAATTGAGTTTTTGTGTAAAAAGAGGAAATGATAGTATATCGGTGGACTATCAACATGCTAAAGAATTGGAAAGTCAAATGTGATAAACGGTATCACTGTGGATGTGCCAGTAGGTTTTTGCACATTCAGTAGATTGTTTACGAGATATAAACCTAAAAGTCTATACTTACTTATATCGTGGGGAACATCTCTCGGATATATGGGTAACCCCTGAAATCTTGTTTGAATGGCTTTCTATTTCTGACATACTAGGTCTTTGTACGTGATGATATCTGGGGTATTATACCGGGACTTCTGATTTTGCGGGAGCAATAGCCTAGTCCTCGTATAATACTTTGCATTGCTTTAATCTTAAAGCTCGCCCTCAGTACAAAAAATGATGAAACATTGAAAAATGCTAATCATGTGCTGTTGAAGAAAAGATCCCCAAACGGGACACACCTAAAAGTCGAACCATCATCTCTCTGATTTTGCGGAAGCAATGGCCTGAGCTCTCATGGTCTCGCATTTACCCGTTTACAGATATCATTAGTGTACATTCACCTGTAAGACTGAATATAGAATTCTGGATACGAGAGTATATTCTGAGGTGGGTCACGCGAATAAGTTTAAGTGCTTAAAACATTAATCTCGTATCTCGAAACAATTGAACTTTGTGTGAAAATTTAAGTGGATCAATATACTGACAATCTAAGTGAATCGTTTAAAACTTAAAATGTTTAAAGCTTAACGGTGCTAGTGATTTTGTCTCATAAACTGATATGATCCTCTTACACAAACTCGCAAAAATTATTGATTGTAAATATTTCTTTTCTGCTTTCTCTTAAAATCAAAATCCTAAAAAGATTGTGTTTTAGTTTACATATTTGAAAATACAAAAAGATTTTCGACAACTGATGTTGGAAAACTGTTTTTCAAAATTCCGAGTGCTAAACATGATGAACAGGGTTGGGAGAGTTGCTTGAAATGAGAAATAATTTTGAAATGTTTAGATGGTTCATTAATTTGAATCAAATTTTTTTGAATGTTTCTAATTCAAAAAGTTTATCAAATGTCAAAATTTGTTTATCTTACAAGTGGTAGAGGATTGTGCAGGATAATGGCTATGGGAGAGCTAGGTTCCGATACCTGAGAACTTTCCACATAAAACCTGTGTTGTGTTTAGAGCCAGGTTTTCGATCCAAAACTTGTGAGAGGTGCTATTCCAGACTGCGATCCCAGCTGATTGAAAGGGGGAGTCTGAAGACATTAAAGCCAGGTTGATCCAAGAGGGAGTCTAAGATGTGAAAGCCAGATTCAAATCCTGGAATTATGTTCAAATGCTGATAAACTTAAGGAATCAAGAGACCTGATCAAGAGAGGATAGAGCCAGGTTGCGATTCTGATAGAGAAAGTAAAAGAGAAAGAGGAGAGAAGAGATTAAAGATGCTTACAATGGAGAATAATTTGGAAGAGAGCACGAAGACTGATAAAGATTGAAGACTCGACATGCTGAAGACTAGTACTGAAGACTCGTCGACATCCAAGGGGGAGTCTGTTGGTGCATATGTCTGTCGACTTCGTCTTATATCGAGTCTTGTAATTGTTTAGATAGATCAGGGCATGAAATACGAGAAAAGTATGAAATTTGTGTGATAGGACCATTTCGCACGAAATGGATTAATCCATTTCGTACGAAATGCCATTTCGTGTGAGTGGTTTCGTGCGAAATGGTAGGCCTATAAATATGTGCCTTGGTGATTTCATTTGTAACGATCCGATTCCGGTGCCGAAGTGTCTCCAGCCTGTAAAACGTTGTGTTTTCAATATAAGAGACAGTTTAAAGTGAATCTTGTGCAAATCAGCTGAAACATCTTCAATACGACTGAATTCCGCCTTTCGTATTGACAAGAACTCTTATGAACGACCCGTTTTGGTAGTGCAAACGATCCTACAAAATCAAGCTGATTCATCATCAAAACGTCTGTTTCCGCCTCTCGTTTTGATCAAAAACTCTTCTGATCGACTCATTTGGTCGTTACAACGATCCTTCAAGTGGTATCAGAGCTCAGGAGGAAGAGTTCATACTGATTCAGCTTGATTTCATCCGAAAATCTCACTTCTACTCACTTTCTTCACGAATAGAATTAATTGGGAAACAACAGTTGTCGGCCCAATTGAGTTTTAAAGCATCAGTCCATTAATTCAAACGATGTTTCACGAGGTGAACCAGGTCGCATCAAATCAGTTCATTTCAAACTCAGCTCGTTTGAACAATCAGTTATTGTGAACTTTAATACTGAAACATGGACAACGAGTTTTATAATGCATTTGCTACCGCCCCAGGTACTCCTGTTACCGTTGCTCAGAGTGTGAATATGGAAAATGAAACAGGAACGTTACAGAAACCTCCAAAACTGATGGGCATTGAAGAATATCATAGTTGGAAAGAACGTTTCGAAAATTGGGTTCAAGCAAATCATCTAAGGTCTTGGGAATGTATTGAAACTAAGTATAATAGACCACTTTCTGGTTTGGGAGTTGCAAAGATTATCTCGGAATTTTCAGATCAAGAGAGAGATATGTACAAGGCAGAAAAGATGATGGTCAGTTTGCTTCAACAAGCTGTGAAAGAAGATATTTTCATATTACTTCAACATGATGGTAGTGCACGTTCAATTTGGGATGCACTTCGCACAAAATTCGAAGGAAGTGCAGAAATGATCAAGAGTAAAAAATCATTATTGAAGAAGGAATTTGAATTGTTTTCAAGTGTGCCAGGTGAAACTACAAAGACTCTCATTGAGAGATATTGTCATCTAGTGCGATCAATGTCTCGATTGGAGATTACTAAAACTCTAGAGGAATGGGTTGAGAAATTAGCTGATGCTTTACCTCAAAAATAATGGGGTACATATCTCATGATTTTGAAGAATACCGGAGAGTATAGTAGATTGTCGATTGCACAATTCATTGAGAAACTTGAAGGACAAGATCTTGAACAACAAAAGATTGCTAGAATGAACAATTCAGGCAGTCAACAAGACATCAAGATGTACTACAAAGGTAATGTTCAAAATGTTGAAGCTAGTCCAAAGATCCAAACTGCTTTCAGCGTAGAAAACTCATCTGGATCAGTCAATCAAAGTTCATTCAATTCCAGTGGATTTTCTTCATATCCGAGTGTTAATTCAAGTGTTCAAAGTTCAAACAATGGTAATGGTCATGTGTTACAATGCAACATCGCATTGCATCTTCAGAATGGTCAGAATTTTTCTGAAGAAGTCGCTAAAGGTCATATGGCATTACTTGTTACCGTGTTGGAATCATATGAGAGCTTGGTTGCGGGAAGGATCGGAAATCCTATGTTGATGAAAGAGGATTATGATCAGATTGATGCTGAGGAGATGGAGCTGATGGATATTAAGTGGTGTTTAGCGAGTGTGTTGAGGAGAGCTGAGAAATTTAAGCAGATTACAGGAAGAGATGACTTTCGTGATGCTAATGTTTCTACTTTAGGTTTTGATAAATCTAAAGTTACTTGTTTTCGATGCAGGGAAAAAGGACATTTCAAGAGGGAATGTACCAATCGAGAAACAGGTGGAGCTCAGAATCCGTTCGACAACAATGATTATTATCGGAAAGCGATTTATCATCAAGTCTCTCAGCAGCCGCATCAACAACAACCATCATCATCCAATGCTAATCAGATTGAAGATGGAAAGAAGAAAGCTTATCTAGTGAATCAAGATGATGAAAGAGTGCTAGAAGGTTTTAGCTGGGACAAATACATTCCGGCTGATTCAAAGTTTAGAGCATTCATTGAACAAATAGTTCAAGAACCAGAGTTGATGAAAGAGTGGATGGATGTGTTTGCAGATAATGAGAAAAGCCAAGATGGAGAGTCTGTCTCTTCAGAGAATAGTTCAGAAAAGACATCAGATTTTGATCAATCATCATCTGATAGCAGTGATGATGATGAGGAAATTAATCAAATAAACATTGGAAAAACTCATTTATCTCCTGAAAGTTTCAAATTTTATTTTGCAGATAAATTGGAGAAACTAAAGGAGAAGCGAGCGGCAAAAGATCAGAAAAAGGTAAAATGCGAGAATGTTGCTCAGGAAGAGAAGTCTGAACAAAGTGAAGAAGTTAAAGTTGCAGAGAAGGTGGTTGAAATTGAAAGGATTGTAGAAGTCGCTAAACCTTGTCTAAAATGTTTGGAACCTTGCAAACACTGTGAAGAGAAAGATAAGAAGTTTAGTGAGCTTGACAAGATGAAAGAGAAATTGTTGTTTGATGTCAAGTATGTGAAAGAGTCGTATGATGTGTTGAACAGAACGGTGAATAGTTTGGAAAAGACAAACTCTGAAAGAGAAAATGCTTTGACAATGATGAATGCAGTGATGATGTCTAAGCAGAAAGAAATTAATCACTATATTGAAGAATGTGCAAAGTTGAAGCAGGAGTTGGAGAATGAAAAGATTGAAAATGAAAGAATCAGACGATTGCTGCAAAGTTATTCAAGTTCTGATTATTTAATTGATAGAATTTATCCAACTGTTGCAGGTTTTGAAGCCATTCAAGACAAGAATTCAGAAGATACGGATACTGGTAAGAAACAAAGTGCAAATTATAAAAAGTGTCCGCCTCCGATCTGGGAAGGTTATTCTCCCAGAAAACCAAATGAGGAACAAGTAAAAAAGGCTGTCAAAGTAAAGTTAAAGTCCGAAACAACTGATGATTTACCAGACAACATTGATGTCACATTCACATCGTCTGAAACTGATCATGAGTCTGAGTTAATAAAGAAAGTGGTCGATCAGGTGTTGGATAAAGATGAGGAGTCAGAGTCAAAGTCTGAATCTGAGAGTTCGAGTTCGTCGGTCAACAGTTCAAAATCATCGGTCAAAAGGGTTTATAATAAAGAATTTCTGTTATCAAAAAATAATTTGAATGACGAAACATTCAAAGTTGCATATACTTTGAATGATTCCGACAAGTTATATTTTGATGAGGAATTTCCAATAAGAGGTGTTAAAACTGAAATGATTAACAAGGTTTTCAAACTAACAGAAATTAATATTTCTGAAATAAAAGGTGTAAATCTTGCTGAAAAACCTAAACCTTACACCTCAAGAGTTCAACAAAGGTTAAACAAGAAAAAGGGTTACAGTTCTGGTTCAAGTTATCGAAAGAAACCAAACCATAACGGTAATTTCAAAAAGAAGGGATTGGGTTTTATTCCACCTGAAAATCATAAAAATGAGAAAATTTCTAAAACAAAAACTGTATTTGTTTCAGGGTCAAGTTTTGAAGAAGAAGAAAAGAGCTCATTCTGGAAACAATCAAACAAAGCGTTCTTTGCAGAAAAACAAAAGTTTGAGAAGAATGAAGCTTATCAGAGAAAGGAGACAAGAACCTGTTACCGATGTCAAGAAGTTGGTCACATCGCCTGGAACTGTCCAAAGGCAACCAACACAAAACAGGAAGTTTTTTTCTAAACTAAAAGTAAAAGTTGTTGATAAAACTGAACCACCAACTGAAAAATTCAAAGTGTTTAAAAATTCAACATATGAAGTTGGTGAATGTTCGAAAAGGTTTTACAAAAGAAGGATGAATCTTGACAACCAAACGTGGGTTGTTAAGAAATCTGATGTGAAATTTGGCGATGAATCCTACTTGTCAAAGTCAGAGGAGCCACAAGTTGAACCAAAAAGAGAAAATTCAGTACCGCCAAAGGATGATGTCAACTTTCCACCATTGCGGGCTGAAAATTTAAAATCAAAAGTTGGTAAAATGGATATTTCGAATCAATTCTATTATGAAAAGAAAGAATTTGATGTCGAAAAAGTGTTCAATGGTAAAGTGAAAAATATTTTTGGAAAGATGGTCGAGGGAAAGGTTAAAGGGGTAAAAGAATTTTATGAAGCAAAAAGAAATGTTCAAACCCCGAGTGAAACTGAAAAGGTCACATCCAAAGCTGGTCAGGCTTGGGTGTCAGTATTCCATATGGAAAAAATCCGGACATGCCGGAGCTCCCAAGTTGGTAATCGTGGAGCAGGAATCGGCATCATTCTTGAGAAATTCAAAATTGTTATATTTCAACTTATAAGTGGTATTGTTGATGAGAACCTACAAGTGGTTAATCAAGGTCATTAAATTGAACTTGATTTAACTTTTATTCACAAGTGGTTGAAAGAACGAAATGATGAACTAATCCCTGATTCTACAAGTGGCTTTCAACAAAACTAATTTTCTGGAAAAACCATTTGATTAAAACAAACTTAAGTGTTTTGAAATCATAATGGGAAAATAGTTTGTTGTCAGGGGGAGTTCTGATTGTTTATGCCATGTGGATGGCGATTTGAAGCAATTCACATCGGTTTGTCAAATTTGTTTCTTTAAATGGTTTTGAATTTTAGGGGGAGTAAGAAATTTCAGAAAATCCAAAAACATTAGAAAATTTGAAAAAGTAAAATACATGATAAAATTCAAAAATGAGTTTTGTTGTGAAAAAAGGGAAATGATAGTACATCAGTAGACTATCACAGCACACTAAAGAATTGGAAAGTTAAAATGTGATAAACGGTCTCACTGATGATATGCCAGTAGGTTTTTACACGCTTAGTAGATTGTTTTCGAGATATAAACTTAAATATCATACGCTTACTTATCCCGTGGGGAACATCTCTCGGATATATGGGTAACCCCCGAAATCTTGTTTGAAGGGCTTTCTATTTCTGACATACTAGGTCTTTGTGCGTGGTGATATCTGGGGTATTATACCAGGACTTCTGATTTTGCGGGAGCAATAGCCTAGTCCTCGTATAATGCTTTACATTGCTTTAATCTTAAAGCCCACCTTCAGCATAAAAAATGATGAAACATTGAAAAATGCTAATCATGTGCTGTTGAAGAAAAGATTCTCTAAAGGGAACACACCTAAAGTCGAACCATCATCTCTCTGATTTTGCGGAAGCAATAGCCTGAGCTCTCATGGTCTCGCATTTAACCCCTTACAGATATCATTAGTGTACATTCACCTGTAAGACTGAATATAGGAGTCTGGATACGGGAGTATATTCTGAGGTGGGACACGCGAATAAGTTCAAGTTTTTTAAAACACTTAATCTCGTATCTCGAAACAGTTGAACTTTGTGTGAAAATTTAAGTGGATCAGTATGCTGACAATCTAAGTGAATCGTTTAGAACTTAAAGTGTTTAAAGCTCAACGGTGCTAGTGATTTGTCATAAACTGATATGATCCTCTTACGCAAACTCACAAAATATTGTCTGTAAATATTTCTTTACTGCTTTTCATTAAAAACAAAATCCAAAAAGAATGTGTTTTAGCATAAAATTTTGAAAAATTCAAAAAGATTTTATTTCATCTTATTTTCGACAACTGATGTTGAAAAGCTGATTTTCAAAATTCCAAGTGCTAAACTGATATAAATTGATATAAATTGTTGATGTTTGAACGATATCTACAAGTGGATTCTAAATTTGTCAAATTTTAAATTTTTTTTTTAAATTTGTGAAATTTATTTTGAGGTAGAGTTTTATGCAGGTCCCCGTGTCTAAACCTGAGCAGAGTTTGAGTCAGGATTCGATCTTAGAATGAGAGCTATGTCAGATTGCGATCCCAGAACAATTTAAGGGGGAGTCTACTAGCAAAGGGGAGTCTGAAGATAGTAGAGCCAGTTTCTGATCCTAGAATCTGTGATCAAGACAGAAGCTGATGTTGCTGATGAGTGAGAGAAAGATGAGATTGAAGATTATTAGATCAACATCCAAGGGGGAGGTTAGCTGCTAATGCTGAAAAGAAAAGTGATAGAGATTGAAGGATGCTTACAGTGTCAGACACTTTGGAGAGAGCGAAGACAGATTAAGACCGAAGACTTGTCATACTGAAGACTCGACACCGAAGACTTTGTCAACATCCAAGGGGGAGTCTGTTGGTGCATATGTCTGTCGACTTCGTCTTGTATCGAGTCTTGTATCTAGATAGGATAAACCAGAGCTCGGTAGTCAAAGAAATAGGGTTTTAGTGCTGATTGATCAGTTCATACGAAATGGCCATTCCACACGAAATGGGCATGTCCATTTCGTGCGAAATGGCCTCCTCATGTCCATTCCATGCAAAATGGCCTCCCCTATATATAGCTGAGCTTGGTCATTCATTTGTAACTTTTGCAATTCCGGTAGCGAAGCTCTGCCGAGGTGTCAAACGGTCTGTAATCGTGTCAAATCAATACAGAAGACATTTAAACTACTTCTTAGTGCAAATCAAGCTGATTCATCATCAAAACGTCTGTTTCCGCCTCTCGTTTTGATCAAAAACTCTTCTGATCGACTCATTTGGTCGTTACAACGATCCTTCACCACGTGCATGAGTTCGAGGGTGCTTTGCACCCTATAGGGTCCCCACTTGTTCTTTGTGGTTATGCAAAAATCCTTAAAAGGTTTTCACACATTTCGTTCGAGTTCTGTAGCTATGATTATTTTTAAACACACAACTTTAATCATCGGTATCTCAACATATTATCCTATTTTGGACACGATTTAGTTTGCTATGAATCTGTCGTATAGTATAACGCCCCCGATAAATAAAAACTTTACTAACAATAATTACATATAATTCTTTGTATTTAAGTTAGTGAAAATCCATATTTTTCACTAAGTGAAAACCCCATCTACACTATTTGTCGACAATCAGCCACATGAATGGAAACAATCTATACATTAAAGTGTCGATATGCAATTTCAACGCTTGAGTATTGTAGGAGAATTAAGTAGATGTTACTTTTATGCTCTCTTTTATGAAACATACTTAGTCTTTTGGTGGTTGGTAGACACAATATTCTTGAACCTACCATCATTTATGTAGACTTCATTACACTTCACACAATACCCTTACCAACTTTGCCATCCCTTCATTCTCGTGTCTATCATGTTTATGGAAAATTAGCCTAGATATGCGAGAACTATAAAATTTGCATCCCCACAACCTCATTTGAAGTGACCCACTTCTCTCTTACATAGATGATTTTTCAAAAATCATTATAAGTCGTGTGCTTAACCTATATGAATGTTGACCTAGCTAGTTATACTATTAGGTTGCCATATTAAATGTAGATCTTGGGATCTTTGATTTCTTTGATTAGGTATTCCTTTGTATTACCCTACTCAACGAGCTTCAAGTTTCATTCTTTTGACGGCGTATGAACCTAACTCTCTACTAAAGCCTTTTGCAATCGAATATACAACGTTATGATATCCAAGTCGTTTACAATCTGAAAGAAGATCTCTAGCTTATAAGTATGATCGTGGAAAATAAAATCAACTTCATTCTTGATGGCTTGTGTTCATTGAGGTCCTTCTGAAGATTTAACCGCTTCTATGTAGGTATTGGGTTAACCATCAATGATATAGGTAATGAAGTCAAAACCAAGGGATTTCTCAACCCTTCTATGTTTGCTTTCTCTAGACTCAACCTCTTCAACCTAAGATTATTCATGTCTCTCATTAATTTGTGTTGAGAAACTTGTGTTTTTGTCCTAAACAAGGGAACACATTTTAAAAGAACAGCGCCTACCTCGATACGAGCATGTATTTAATGAATATGTAATCCATGGTTGTGGGGCCTATCTTTTTACCTTAGGTCTGGATACAATACCTTAGCTAGACACCCGACACTTTTAAGTATTTGTATGATGATTTTCTTCCATCTATGACTCTTAAGAAGTTTCATCCTTTTTTCGTGATGTATCTTATTCAAAAGCTAATTAGTCATCAATATAGTTTCTCCCCAGATCTTCTGGCTCATCCCATAACTTATTAACATGAAATATATGTTACATAATGGCATTAGAACTTATCAACATGAAATGTATGTTTCATAATGGCATTCTCTTAAGCAGAAAAAGGAGTTGTGCATTCATGTATGATCCTATATGTTGTGTACATATATATATGTAAATGGTAAAACAAATTCACATCTAGAATCACTACTTATAACTTTTATCTCTTTTTTTGGGTTGATTATCAACCTTGGTTTTCACAATATTGACTATTGTTTTATCTTTACTTTTGAGTAAGTATACATAACAATATCTCGTACTATATCAATAAATGTGATGAAGTACTACAGTCACCTCTTATGGGAATCAATTTTAAATCAAACATATACATGTGAAATAATATTAAGTGTTTCACCGATTTAAATGATGATCTTGTAAGGTTAATTTACATGTTTTACATTCGTAATTTAAATCGATATGGAATATTAATATATATTTTTTAATTTAATTAGAGTAAAATTCATCATAATTTTTCATGAAAAATGTCTCAAAATATTTTTTTCTATTCAGTTAATTCATCTCGTATTTGCTTGAGTCACATAAAACATTGATAAAAAATAATGGTTAATTTTATTTATATGAACTTTCTTTCTTTGTGTAGGGTTAGTTTACAAATGACATTTTTCCTATAAAGTATGAGAATTCTATGTAGGCATTATGTTTTAATTTTTTGGCATGATGTTTTAGATTCTTTCGGTATTGTATTACATAGAAAATCACGAAACTTAACAATTTAAAATACAATCATATGTATTTTAGGCAGTAAATATAAAACGCACTGATTTGTTCGCATAGTGTTTTAGATTTCATGCTTAGAATACATTTCATTGTGTTTTAAATTGCTATGTTTGGTGTTTTTATATATAATATCATGCCAAAAGATTCTAAAACATCATGCCTAAAATTTAAAACGCTATGCCTACATAAACTTCTCATACTTAGTAGGAAAAATGCTATTTGTAGACAAACCTTTACCTCTTTCTTTAAACATGAGTTCGGTGTCTCATGTCTCATATTTCACATTTAATCTATAAGGTATTAAGGGCAATGATCAAATAGGAAGTTTGATCTTGCTAGGAAGGGTAAGAAGGCATCTTTGCCTTACACCTGGTAAAACTGAAAAATAAGGGGAAAGGTATTCTCGTCAATCGCCCTTCATCTACTCCATTTCCCTTTCTCTGTATCTTCAAAACCCGTCATCTTCAACTTTTCCTTCACTTTCTCTCTCTAAAATTACTACATCATAGTACGATTTTATTCATCAATCAATGGTTCAAACACTCAATCAACGTGTTCTTCAATTTCTTTGAAGAAACCCAGTTCAGTTTCATACAATTTCTCAATTTTTTCAATTTTTTTCAATTTTTTCAATGCGATGAACATGAATAATCGGTTGAAACAAGTACTTTTCTTCTCAAATTTCTCAACAAAAAAAAATCTAGCCAAAGTGAAAATATATGTGATTCTAACCTTCTCTTGATGTATTCATGCGTTTGGACAACATCGTTAGTTCTAATTTTATTGAGAAATCAGTGGTAAATAGTTGGACACCAGGTGTTTGACAAAATGCCCCAGAGAAAATAACAAAACATTTTTCAGTTTAGACATTCATTTAGAATTGCATTTTATAAAACAATGAAAAAAACACAATTTTTATGTGTTTTTAGTCCATTGCGTTTTACAAAATAAGGAAAAAAACACTAATTTTATGTGTTTTTCGTCTATTGCATTTTACAAAAAAAAACACACATTTTTTGTGTGTTTTTTGTCCATTGCATTTTACGAAATAATGAAAAAAAAATACATTTTTTGTGTGGTTTTTGAGATATTGCGCTTTACAAAAGAATAAAAACAATTTTTTTGTGTGCCTTTTGTGCATTGCGTTTTATAAAAGAATTAAGAAACACATTTTTGTGTGTTTTTGTCCATTGCGTTTTAGTCTTGGAGTGTACGTTTTAGAATCTTTAAAACCAAAGAAAGGCATAACTATGTTAAAACATAAACATGACCATGTGAAACTCGTGGCGTTTTAGAACGTATAGTGCAAAATCTTGATTTTGGGTTTTATTGCGTTATATAACCTAGAACCTGAGTGCAAAGAACATGATCATGCTAAAATAGAAGCAAGATTATGTTTGAACAAAGACATGACCATGTTAAAACCCATTGCATTTTAGAAACTGGAACCTGTAGTGCAAAGAACATGACCATGTTAAAACTCCATTACGTTATGCAGTGCAAATTTTTGATTTTGGATTTCATTGCGCTTTAGAACATGCAATGCAAAGAACGTCAAAGAACATGATCATATTAAAATAGAAGCATAATCATATTGGAACAAAGGCATAACAATGTTAAAACATAAACATAACCATGTTAAAACCCATTGTGTTTTAGAACCTAGAGTGCAAAGAACATGATCATGCTAAACAGAAGCATGATCATGTTGGAACAATCAGTGGCGAAGCTTGAAAATTTTCACCGGGGGGTCAGAAGTCACCGGACCTAAAAGTATATACCTACTTTTTTTATAAAACCAGGGGGTCGAAAACGTATATACCTAAAACATTCTATACGAAACGTACATACATAACACTACTGAGTGAAAAGTTCGGGGGGTCGGGCGCCCCCGGCCCCTTCAATGCTTCGCCCCTGGGAACAATGACATGACCATGTTAAAACATAAACATGACCATGTGAGAGTATTATCTTGGATGGACTATCGATTGTGTTTTACGTATCCGGGTTTTCGGTTTGTTCCCAAAAGTATAGCAATAGTATACTCGCTTTAAAGAAAAAAACGCTCGTTTTTATGATGCAATTCTTTAAAAAAATAATGTTGTATGAAAAAGTTATTAACGTTTTTAAAACAAGGGGAATTGGAGGAGAGAAAGTATTATCTTTGATGGACTAGAATACCTCTAAACAAATTCAAGTGTCTCTAGTTTTTAATCAATTCAACCCATTTAATCTAAACCCTTAATT
>CM060407.1:28819606-29138348 GCA_030545235.1 Helianthus tuberosus | reverse complement strand
TTAGATAGAGTATTAGTTTTCTTTGTTAATATTCGGGAACAAAATCAACGTAAGTCTCACCTTAAACAGTAACTCTACGCAAATATAGGAACTCACAATCTCTACAATCTTTTCCACCAAAAGGGCATCAAGGTGATGACAAAGCTAATTGTTAAGGGGTGCAAGTACAATTTGTAAATGAGAGAGGTGGATGATGGTGAGAGTGGCTACCGACTAATTTGCGGCTAAAGTAGTGTCCTTTGTGAATGAGAGAGAGGTGGATGATGGTGAGAATGGCTACTGACTAATTTGCGGCTAAAGCAGTGGGACAGTTGGCGGCAATGGCATTCAAGGGTAGCGTTTGTGGTTGCAAAAATATGAACATGCAAAATCTAACTGGGGATGAAAAATAAAGAAATGTGATGAGTAATCAAAATAAGTTTGTCCGTCTATTTCTATTTTCTAATTATAAGGGTAAAAAGGTAATTTCGGGGTGTTATTTTTAACGGAAGTTAGACTTCAAAGTAACTTGTTACAAAAAAATCCAAGCATGCAAAATTTTTAACTTAGACCTCAAATATGTTACTAGAGTCGAATCACATTTATGTAATCAACATTTAGTAACTTTTTTTTTTGTAAAAGTAAAGAACTTTTATGAGTTTAAATTCATAGATCATGATGTTAAAGATGATGATGAAGAAGAAAGAAAACCAACAAGGACAAATATGTAATCATAAACTTACCAAAGTAGCCTTCATGCACAAGATGCCTTCTAATGACACCCAAATCATAGAAGGAATACAGTGAAATCAGGGACCCATGTAATTAATGAAGTTAAGGGCCAGTTTTCATAAATGTTACGTACCACACATCTTAATTTAGTATTTTGTAATTAAAGATTTATTTAACTTTTTGGTCATTTGCTTTTCAGCACCAGATCTATTGTGTGTGCTACAAATTGAAACTTGGATTGTTGTCTTTTTTTATGTATAATAAAATGATCAAAATATCTTTTGGCTAGCTTCTATGTTATTATTTAACTTAAAAAGTTAAAACTAAGTCTGTTTGGTATGGGGTAATGGAATGGACGAAGGAATGGAATGGACGAGGGAATGCAATGGATCATTACCATTCCATGTCTTGTTTGGTTACCGTGTGAATGGAATGAATTATTATTGTGTATTGTTCGTTAGGCAAGAAAAACGGAGTAATAAAATTAGCGGTGAGTGGTGGCGGTGGTCAGTGGTAGTGATTGTGGGTGGTTATAGGTGGCGGTGGTGGATGTCGGCGGCTGCGATGGGTGGTGGTGGTGGCGGCGAGTGGCGGTGCGGCGGTGACGACGAGTGGTGGTTGCGACAAGGTGGCCGTTGGTGGTGGGTGGCAGCAAAGGTGGCGGTTGGTGGCGGCGGCGGAGGTTGGTGGTGGCGGTGATGGTGGTGGCGTCGACGATGGTGGTGGGCGGCGGCGGCGAGTGGCGTTGGCGGTTGGTCGCAGCTGTGGGTGATAACGGTGGCAAGTGGGTGGCGGCGGCGGCGGTGGCTGTCGGGGTGAGGTGGTGGCGGGTGGCGGCGATGGCGTCGATGGTGGGTGGTGGTGGTGGTGGGTTGTGGCGAAGGTCGTGGGTTGTTGATGAATGGTGTAAGAGGGGATGGAATGGAAAAAAAAACATGGGGGTGGAAGGAATGATTTTGAGGGAATGGAATGCCTTTTGGAATGGGTGATTCCATTCCATTGACCAACCAAACACTTTTTTCTTCATTCCCTCGTAATCACTCATTCCATTCCACCTCTCATTCCTGCATACCAAACACTACCTAATAGACCTTAAACAATACGCATACATCGACGATTGAGACTTTGAGATCCTCTCGTATTAAAGCCAATATGATATATCATTTTCTTTCACACATAAATAGGACACTGTTTTCTTTTGCATTTCTTTGCATTTGGTTCCCTAGCTCCAGCTATCTACTTCTTAACCAGGGTCCAACAGATCATTTACAACAATTGTTCAAGAGGGCAGGGGTTTGTCTTTGGAAGGATAGGGTTTGCAATTCAGAAAGGGGTGGCAGCGCAGCTTATTGCCCATCTACCTTCTGTTTTGATGTAACTTGGCAAGTTTTTTGGTGAAAGATTTGATATTTAGAAGAAAAAAAAGGTTTGATTGCCAAATTTGGTAATCTAGGTTAAAACCGGACAGTTATATCTCAAAATTTTATAAATTTCTGTTATTTTTACACTAGTTAATTTAAGCAACTAAAGTTGCTTATTGTTTACCAACTGTCTTTGCGGTATCTCAGAGCATTCACATTGGAAACTTTTTACTCATATATTCTATATAATATAGAGTAAACAATAGAGAAACAACATGAACATCATTACATTAGAATCTCTATAATAGAGAAATGAAGTACAACCTTTATATTTAGCGAATTAGCGGCTCATATCAACCCTCCATATATTTATTGTGAGTGTGTAGAAAATAGAAAAAGGAATAAAACAGGTGTTTGTGAGTATGATAGAGATAAATATAGAGAGTTTGATGTGTGGGGTTTTTCAAAAATAAACAAAATATAGAGAAAAATATGTTTTTAGTGTTATATATATATATATAGAGAGAGAGAGAGAGAGAGAAAGTGTAAAATACATTACGGCTTAACGTACATCACGTACGCGACTAAATTACGCAAGTTATGTTGAAAATCACGCACGTTATAAAGTCAACAAAACGTAATCACGCATGTTGAAACAAATAATCACGCACGTTATCACGCATGCCCTACCTCCTAGTTCAAAAATCTCATCCCCTGTTCTATGATCTGAAACCATTGTTACTGCCATCTCGACTCTAATTGAATCAAATCTTGGTCATGTTCATGCATCCTTTGTTCTACGGTCTGAATCAAAGCTTGGTCATGTTTTTTCATCCTCTGTTCTACGGTCTGAATCAAAGATTGGTCATTTTTCTTCATCCTCTGTTCTACGGTTTGATTTCGATGGTCGATATTTTTATAAAACTTTTTCAAAATCAATGATGAATTTGAACCCAATTCGATGAAATTGACCGAACAATAGCCAATTTGAACCCAATTCGATGACATTGATCAAACCCAGGCTAAATGAAATTTTGATATAATCACACATGTTATATGAAATAATCACGCATGTTGGTTTTTTAAGTTTATAAAGTGCGTGATTTTCAAATGAACGTGCGTAATTTGGTCGCGTACGTGATGTACGTTAAGCCGTAATGTACGTTAACCCCTATATATATATATATAGTGTGTGTGTGTGAGGTTCATTGGGGAACGGTGGGGAACCGACTTAAACGAACTCTGATTGGACTCATTCCAGCGGCGTTGGAACCGGCTCGTCGAACCCTAACTATGATCTCTTAACCCTAAACCCAAAATCATAACCCCTAAACCCTAAATATATTAGGGTTTGGCTTTGAGGGTTTAGCTTTAGGGTTTAGCTTTAGGGTTTAGCTTTTGGGTTTAGGGTTTAGCTTTAGGGTTTAGCTTTAGGTTTAGCCTTTAGGGTTCAGCTTTTAGGGTTTATAGTTTAGATTTTACGGTTTAGCTTAGGTTTTAGCCTTAGTTTTTAGCTTTAGGGTTTAGAGTTTAGGAGTTAGGATTTAGGGTTTAGGGTTAAGAGATCCTAGTTAGGGTTCGATGAGCCGGTTCCAACGCCGCTGGAATGAGTCCAATTGGAGTTCGTTTGAGTAGGTTCCTCGCTGTTCCCCACTTTTTTAGTGTTCCCCAATGAACCTTCCCCTATATATATATATATATATATATATATAGGTAGAGGTTCCTGTAAAAAAGGGTTTTTTTGTGAGAAATGTAAGAAAGAATCTACACCATTAGATTTTTGATCTAATGGTTGAGATCATAATGGCAAAATTGTAAATAATGTCTACTATTAAACATATTAATTTTCTAGATTAAGGGTATACAGGTAAATTTAACATTTTTAAATTAAGAAGCTAACATTAATGCACATGCAACTTCCTCCCCCCCCCCCCCCCCCCGTCTTTTTTAAATGTCAATGACTTTTTATATGTAACTTTAAAAAAAATTATACCATAATAACGAACGCTTTTTTATCTTTAATATGAGTACCATATTGCTATAATTATATAGAGAAAAAAATATGTTTTTGATCAGATGTTTTGTCTATGTTCATACAGTGGTGTTTTAATTTTATTGTGATTCAAAGCGTGGTGTTTTAAACACATACTGAATTGCAGGTGTAAAACACTATACGATGAACATGTTAAGAACATCTACTGGAATGTAGGTTTAAAATTCCATGGTGTTTTAACATATGGAATCTGGAACATCTACTAGCATGCAGATGTAAAACACCATGCATGCAGGTTTAAAACACCATGTACAATAACCATACTATGAACATTTTACTAAGAACACATTCTGGAAATGGAGATAGTGTCTTTAGTAGTGTTATATACTTATTGAATGGTGTTATATATGTGCTGAGTGGTGATTTTGCAGTGTTATTTGTAGTGTTTTTATAGAGATCTTTAAAATGGTGTTATACACTTATTGAATGGTGTTATATACGTGTTGAATGGTGGTTGCAGTGTTATTTGTGGTGTTTTTATAGAGATCTTTTAAAAAAATCATGTTCCTATAAATAAGGTGGCGGTTATGGAAGGTTTTGAATTAATTGAATCAATGATAAAATTACTTGTTTACCCTTTTGAATTAATTTAGATTGAGGACACATGTCATTTCCATAATATTTCTCACACTTTTAACCTTTTTTACAATAAATATATATATATATATATATATATATAGAGAGAGAGAGAGAGAGAGATGGAGGGTCCAATGTGAATGCTCTCATACATCACTCTATGGAAATGTTAGAAGGCCAAAAAATGAGAGGGAGTTCAAAAAATGTGAATGCTCTCATACATCACTCTATGGTTTGGTTTGGTCCTAACTCATCCAAACCTAAATTTGAATTTAGTTTTCAACCCTAATTACTTTAGAATGTCGTTTATATTAAAACCGTATAACATCCGCTAAGGTTGGAGTTATGAGGGGCCTTGAACTAACGCACAGATGATCTAAACATGAAGGATCTTGTGATAGATATCGATAAAGGATATGAAGCTAATAGAAAGGTTATCGGGTTCATTATAGGAAGAAACAGATATACGGAAGTGCCTCAGAATGTCATTCATCTTAAAACCAAATAACATTCACTATCTTTGGAGTTAAGCGGACTTGAGTTGATGCACAAATGGTTTAAACATGAAGTATCTTGTGTCAAACATCGATAAAGGATGCGAAGGTAATCGAAAGGTTATCAAACTCATTATTGGAACAAATAGCTATACGCAAGTGCTCGAGATTGTCATTCATCTTAAAACCGCATAACATTCGCTACGCTTGGACTTACGAGGCCTTGAACTGACACATGTGATGTAGAAACATTAAGGATCTTGCGACAGAGATCCATAAAGAATACAAAGTAAATCAAAAGGTCACGAGACTCATTAACAGAACAAATAGATAGACGCAGGTGCCCGTTAATGTTGTTCATCTTAAAACACACATAACATGCGACACGTTTTGTCACACCCCGAAATTATCAGAGCTGGCGTGACTGGACTGGTATCTTCATTGCACAGCAGAAGCAAATAAGCTAAGTCTTTTAGAAAATTGAACGCCACTAAGTACTCGACTCCACATGGTTCTCCTATTCCAACCGTGCCATAGTTTCTGAAAAGTAACCTGAGAAAGAAACATGCGAAAAAGTCAACATAAGGTTGAGCGAGTTCATAGTTTGTTTGTAAAAGATTTGAAATAATCTTTTGAATAACCGGTTTGTGAAATATTATTGAGAAAACGAATTTAGAACTCATTTTCTTGTCAAGTATATGGAAACTTTGTATTTGTAACGCATTATGTTCGTAAAACCATGTATTTGTAAACTCTCGTATTTGTAATGTTCGTATAACCGTCAATGCCCACCCTGACATTGACTCCATGCCCGCATAATCCTATGCTTTGAATTTGTATAAAACATGGTATTTAATTTGTATAAATCAAGTATTTCTGTAAGTATGTATGTCCCTGGTATGTAGCAATAAGGAAAAAGAGATCACCAATGGGTTGCAAAGCCAATGGTATGTGTGAAATGGTGCAGGAAGTACTCAAACCTAGCAAATTTGTACCGGGCTTCTGGCTGGAAGACATAGTCACCTCATGGTCCATCCCGCGGACTCATGGGTGGGGCTCGCTACACCCAAATAGATCTATCACTCATGTCCCTCGGTCCTAACAACGAGGATTAATGGCCTTAAGTGTTGTACCCACCTTTCACATGATCTAAGTAGTAAACCCTCCTTAAGCTAATCATACCATGTATAAAAGTGTCTGTAATAATTGTAACATGTATTTCACCCCATTCTCTCGGACTGAACCTCCCCAGCCTCTAAGGCTGAACCTCCCCAGCCTCTAAGGCTAACTCCCCAGTCTCTCTATATTATCACCAGACGATCCATCCCTAGTCATGAAAATCATTCACATTTCGATAATACGCATTTGTTTTGTAAAAACCGGTGTATTTAGTATAACCCATTCGTAAACCATTTGAGTTCCTCGAAATCCATTCGTAATATGATTTAGAAATCTGAGTTTTCGTTCGTTCAAAAGCTTTGTATGTTCTTGCAAAACGTGCTTTGACTAAAATATGCAGTCTTTGTTCATCGAGAACTTTGTGTGTTTTCTGCAAAACGTGCATGTCTTTCCACCCCGAAAACATTTATAAAAATGTAAAACTGTAAAAAGGTGGGGTTATGAACTCACCTGAATATTCATGTGCAAAGCTAGCTATATATGACTTCATGATGTCGTTTCCAAGACGTGACTTGCTAGCGTGCATTCCACAATATTCCTAACACGGAATGTCTAATAAGTTTCTAAATAAACACGGTAACTAAACTACGTGTCCTCGAGCTCTACCGAATCGTTGACCGAACGATTTGACGGTAAGTTGTTATGGAAATGACTAAGTTAAACTTTGTCACCCTGAGAAGTCGTTTGTGTATATAGGAATATTCGTACGAAAGTAATATATAATAGCCTTGTATTATATATATTGCGTCTTGGATATATTTGCCATAATATACGTATACGCCGTTTCGGCGTTTGTAATAAATATAAAAAGTTATATTTATTTTGCGAAAGTATCATCGAGTTGTTTGAAGTTTGAAATAAATATAAAACTATATTTATTTTTATAAAGGAATTCGTGTGGCATGATACTTGAAATAAATATAAAAACTATATTTATTTTATAAAACGAAATCGTGTTGATTGATATTTGAAATAAATATATAAATTATATTTATTTTAGAAAAGAATTCGAGTTTAACGTTTGAAATAAATATAATAACCATATTTATTTTGTATAACAGTTTGCGTTATTGTCGTTTTTTGTAAGTTATACAGTGTCGGCGTAAATAAATACTCATTCGTAGTTATTTTATAAAGGTTACTTGATCCGTTTGGTTTGCTTTAAAACATGTTTTATTTTACGGATTTTCACGAAAAACGGGCAGAGTTTCCTCTGTTTTTGGACGCCCCCGACAACACAAGTTGCCGTTATTTTACCAAAATTTCACCAATATTCAACCAATATAATCAAATATATATAGTTTTCGTCAAGCATTTCAAAATATAACTAAATTATAAACGGAATGGTTCGAGCTCGGTCGCGTATAATATGAAATCTAGAACTATAATTAAACTAGAGAGATAAAAGGGGGTTCGTTGCCGTCTTCTGGTTCTCCTCTCTCTTTCTTCGTCTGTCTGTCTCTCTCTTCTGTGTTAGAGCCGCCGTACACCACCACAAGTTGGTGGTGGTCGGCCGTAATTCTTCAAAAAGGGGGGGGGGGGTGTCGTGAGTGTGCGAGAGGGAGGAGGAGGGTGGTGTGGTTGTGTAGCCGGTCGGGTTACCGGCTGGTGTGGCTGCTGAGCAGGAGACGAGGGAGGGAAGGGGGTTATGAGCACCCGATGATGATGATGAAGGCTCTGAGTTGAATTGTTTGTGTGTTTGTTTAGGAAACTCTTTTTAAAAGGAATGAAGGAGAAGAGGGGAAAGCAGACTTAAAGTATGTGTTTTCTTTAGTTTGTAAGAATATGGAATGAGGAGGTGAAGTTCAGGCAATGGGTCTTTATAGATATGTTAAGATCTTGTAGTGATCTTGTGTTTCTAATTTAGAGACAAAAATATTTTGTATAGATTTGTTATAGATTTCATAAGATCTTGATGAGATTTCTCAGATCTTGTTAAGATTTTTAAGGAACAGATCTAATTATGTGCAGGTTTAGGCTTGTGGGTTTTGGGCTTGGGCCCAGGGGCCAGGGCCCACAAGCCCATCTTGTGTGTAAGTGGCCCGTAATTCCTACGAGACCCGTTGTCAAAACCCGAACTCCGTTTAACGTCAAAAGATAAAATTTTAGTATTAGAATACATAAAATACGGTCGGTAGTCGTTGTTTGCACGCCCGTTCGTCGATTACGGTAATAATCGCGAAAAATTGTATCGTTGTCGTCTTTAATCCGTTTTTCGATCCGGTTTCGACTGTAGTCACTAAAATTTTATTACGGAGCTAAATACAGCGTAAAATGTAAGTTTCAAAGGTGACAGGCGTCTCCGTTGCTTCCGTTTCGTTGCCGTTGCGTTTCCTACCATCGCGTTTTTAGTCCACGTTTGCATTGGTGTCGTACGGAAGCCCAATAAATTCACAAAATTAATTTCATAGGCATAGAATTTTGGTGTAACATTCATACTTGTCGGCGTTGTCAGTATTTTCTACGGCACCAGTTCGTTGTCGCTTAATATTCCCCAGATCTTTCTGTAAACCACCGTTCACTCCCTGTAAAGCCGGTTAGCCGTTTCTAGGCACTCCAAAGGCCTAGTTAAGTTAATTTGCGTCTTAAACACTATTTATTGTCGCGTTAATCATCTGTTAATCACGTAATTAGGAGTCGTAAATCACCGGTTATCACACGTTTGGAGTTTCGAGGGTTTAAACTCATACACGGGATGGTCTAAACAGAAAGGATATTGTGACAAACATCAATAAAGGATACAGAAGTAATTGAAAGATAATCAGACTCATTATTGGAACAAATAGATATACGCAAGTTCCTGAGAATGTCATTCGTATTAAAACCACATAACATTCGCTACGTTTAGAGTTACGTGGCCTTGAATTGACACACGGGATGGTCTAAACATGAGAGATCTTGTGACAGACATCTTAAAGGACACAAAGCTAATCTAATGGTTATGAGACTCGTTAGTGGAATAAATAAATAGACGTAAGTGTCTGAGAATGCCGTTTATCTTAAAACCACATAACATTCGTTACGTTTGGAGTTACAAGGCCTTGAACTGACACACAAGATGGTCTAAACATAAAGGATCGTGTGACAATAAAGGATATGAAGCTAATCGAAAGGTTATCCAACTCATTGTTGGAACAAATATAAAAAAGCAAGTGCTTGAGAATTTCATTCATCTTAAAACAATATAACATTCGCTACATTTAGAGTTAAGAGGCCTTGAACTAACACATAATATGGCTTTAATACGAAGGATCTTGTGACAGGCATCGATAAAGAATACAAAGTTAATCGAAAGGTTTATCGGACTCATTATTGGAACTAATGGATAGACGAAAGTTCCTAAGAGTGTTGTTCATTTTCAAATTGAATAATGTTCGATACGTTTGGAGTTACGGGGGCTTAAAGCTGGCGCACGAGATGGTCTTAACATGAAGGATTTTGTGACAAACATCGATAAAGGATACAGAACTAATGAAAGGTTATCGAACTCATTATAGGAACAAATAGACAGACGCAAGTGCATGTTCCTAAATGAAAAAAGAAAACCTTAATTCGAATTTGATCTATTTTTTTAGTACAAAACAAAATTTTATAATATTTGTAATTCAATGAGAACTTCATATCACGTCTTTAAACTTATCACACATCACATTTCTATAACACACAACTTTTCTTTTAATATAATATCACATAAATCTAATTTTTTTAAATAGTAATTTCTGAATTTTCTAAAACTAGAAGTAGTGCTTGCCGCAATGCAGCGGGTACAACTTTTATATATCACTAAAGCCGTATGTTCGTCACAAAAAAGATTATTTTAGTTACATCGAGTGTGACACTTGTGCTCCGTAAACACACACGATGTAGGACACTATCTTTTATCAAAGAAACAATGTGTTTTGGTCTCAAAATTTTGTTTATTTTGGTTTTACAATTTCACGTTTTGATTCTAGTTCATTTTCAAGCTTTAAATCGCTTTCTAGAAAGTTATACACGAACTGATACGTAAACGTAATCAGTTTAATGCGGCAAACACTCCAGAACAGTGACATAGGCTTAACATACCTTAAATAACTTTTATGTAACTTAGAAATAGGTTTTGAAAGCTTTGGTGTGTCAAAAACAAGTTTATTCACACTCAGGGACTATTTGCGTCAAACTGCGAAAGTCTGCTGATTCACATAGTATCGAACATTCCGGAACTTGATCATAAGTTAAACATGCCCTAAATATCCTTTACATAGCTTAGAAATAGGCTTTGAGGTGTTTGGTGCGCAAAAATAAACTTATTTAATCAATAGGGACTAAAAGCGTCAAAAAGTGCATAAGTTTGCATTTTCACGCATATCTTACGTTCTGAATATATCCGGACATCCAAAAATTTATGTAATCATTAAAATATCATATTTTAGTGATTGGCATGATTAAATTCCATTCGTCGCGTAATTTGGATCGTTTTTCGCGTCCGTTCGTGTTTCGTCGTAATTAACCGAACAACACAACCGTACGACCAAACGAACCGACATCCGTGATGTTTTTGAGCATATTTTAAGTTCCCTATACTTTAACTTCATTTTTGAGCCTTGAAAATGGGTTAACGGGGTTTAAACGCGTCAAAAATGGCCTAAATGAGTTGCAAGGACCAAAACTGACAATTTTCGAAAGTTTCTGGATCTGGCATATGGTGGCATCATGCCACCACTATATGGCTTTGCCGTGGCGCAACGCCACGGCCTCATCTGGGCAGAAAACTCATTTTCAGCAACTTTCAGCAATTTTCAGCAACCGACTTGAAGTTCAGGGTCCTTTTTGTAACATTTGCAATATCGTTTGATGGTTTTGGGACACCCCTAGTATTCCAAAACAATGTGCCACACTTGTAAGGTCCAGATCGAAGCTCAGTTATCGAGGAACGATCCTAACAGTTCTTCAAACTCTATATAAACCCACTTGATCTTCTTCCATTCCTCACATTTGCTCTTAAATTCTTCTCTAAGTTGAAGCTCTCACCTTGTGAAGCTTCATACCTGAGAATTTTGAGATCAAATCTTCATAACTTGGACCCTTTGTAAGTCTCCTTCATGCTTGTTCTTGTATTTCAAGCATGAAACTCAAACAGTGTTTGACTTTCTACTTTGACCAGTCATTAGTCAAGACAAAGTTCGTTCGAACTTTGCAACGTGAGCGTAATCACGATGGTTATAGTCCCTTGTGACTATACCTACTGATTACCACGTTGATTAGGTGTAGTGACGAGTCATAGTTTCGGTCAAAATGCGTATTTATGCGTATTTTGTAACCAAACTATTCTTGGGTATCAAAACCGTTTGTTTTGATATCAAAACCTGTTTTCTAACTTAGTTAAACATGTTTCAACATGTTTAACTCGTCACTTTTAGAATAGTGCTTGTTTAGGGTCGTATGATAAGCGGTCTTAACAACCGCTTAGACTTCCGAACCCGACCCGTTTGGTCGATCATTAGGATCCGACCAAACATATATTGTGACCATAGTTGTATAGGGAATAACCTTATGAGGTTATACCTTATGGTCACTTTGTTTAGTTAGTTGTATGATAAGTAGTTTATATGCCTTAGGAAAATGACCAAAATGTCATTTTTGCGCGTAATTTCATTTTAAGCATATGTAACACATGTTTTGACATCTAAACTGATTATATAACCTAATTAGATATGTTAAGGCATATAATACTTGTCATAGGACTAGTTAGGCGTCCCGAACGCGCTTTCGCGCGAACGACGCGTTAACGTAACATAAGCTACCTTAATGGGTCGTAAGCACTTAGGATAGGTTCTGATTTAGAATGTAGGCTTTGTTAAACCATATCAAATGAGTTCCAATACTAATTTGGTTTACAAGACCTCATTCTACCCAATCTTCCGATTTAGGTGTCGATTCGCTAACATAGTATCCGTTACCCTAGGAACCGCTTCAACACTCGAACTCTTGGTCTTTTGAGCTTTGTTATACCCTTTGAATCGGAACTATACGCAATCCCAGGCGAGTACATAGTTCCCCCTTTTTACCGTTTTCAAATGTTTTGGGGTGATTCATATGTGTAATCGATTTGTTTTCGAAATGTATGGCATTATTCCGATTATGCAAATACAATGTTTCATCCTTAAGTGATCTACCTATCTTCATAGTTAGATTCATGTAGGATATTTGAAGTAGAGTCTTAGAGATTTTTAAGAAGTACTTTACAACTCGATGGTTGGTTTTTGTGTAGTTTGTTGGTGATTTAGATAACGAAACTAGATAATACAATAAGCACATGGTGGATACGCCGCTGGTACTTCCTATATATAAGTGTGCTTATTGTATTACCTTTCGTGGCGTTATCCCAAATCACCATTAGGATTTAGGATTGTTTTGATTCAATATAACAGAACCCAGAATCCTTATAGCATCTATCTATCTTTATGGGTTGATTCTTGTAGGATGTTTAGAGTACTAATATTGAAGTCCATGTGATGTGTGGTCAAAAACCGGTGCCTTATTATGCTTAACTTAATGTTTTTACATATGTTTAATCTCGAATAGCCTACTTGTAAAAGGAATTATGTTTTGTAGGTCTTGTGAAGATTAAGGAGCTAATTGGGAGCTTTACGGGTCACCGGGATCAAACATCATCAACCAGGGATGAAAAATGACAAAGACCGAGTTAACCACGAAGATTGGATGTGTTTTAGGGAATGTTAATGGAGTTAACATGAAGACATTGGAAGATATTATGATAGAGGCCGGAATTACGAGCACGTGGGCGAAAACGGTGCGTAAAACGGAGCTATAACGAAGAAGTTATGAAGAAAACAGTTTCGGACAAAACCGCAAAATCTAGAGGTCGTCGGCGACGGGCAAGGACCCCGTCGGCGACGGGCAAGGGAAAACCACTCCGGGAAACTTTTTCTTGGATGCTTTTTATTGATTGGAACTTGTTTGTTTTGGTCAACTACGGGTTTTTAGTCTTTGGAGGGCCAAGAACATCTAAGTTAAAGCCTTGTGTGAACAACAAAACTAACCCAAAATTCCTCTAGCATCTAAGTCTCATTCTAAGAAGTCTAACATCAAGCCAACCAAAATTGCTCGGAGATGTGAATGCTCTAAGTTCTTCATGGCTATAAGAAGAGATGATGATCAAAGAAGAAAAAACACCTCCATATCCAAGTCCATCTCCGGTAACTCACAACCACATACTTCTCCAACATGACTTCCGTCAAGTTTCATTTATCCAGTGATCAAGCTCCGTCAACCATGAGTGGCTAATCACCTCGGTTTCACCCCGGTGTAGGTAGTTGTTTAATTTATGGTTTTGAATTGTTCTTGCTTCAATTTGTGACAATTTGTGTATGATTTTAGAAACCTTTGGCAATAGCTTACATTTGTTTCGAATTCATAAACTGTCGAGCGAATATAAAAGTTATGACTTTATGAAATGGTTATGTGTAATATGCGTTGTCTTGGTTAGGATTTACTTGTGTTGATTACAAAGTGTATTCTTGTCCGTTCATTGAGCGTTGATAGTTATTAGCACCTAAGTCACGGTACACTAAATCCGCTAATTGTATGCATTTGAGTTGAAGCCTAAAACTTGTAGAAACCATAAGTTGGCAATTACCGAAACCGGGTGTGATTCCTTTACTTGTTTAAAACCATCAATTATAATTATTGTATTTGCCAAGTTCTAGTAGATAATCAATCTCATCAATTTAGTTATTTATGTTCAACATCTTTCCAACAAAACAAAAACACAAGAATTTTATTAGCAAGCTTCATAAATTGTGACAACCATTTTAGTTATAGTAAATCCATTCGCAAACCACATACTCTTCGTGGATCGACCCCTTGCTACCACTAGCTATTTGTTAAGGGTAATTTGGGCATATAAATATTATCTTTGATTGGAGCGCGACACTTAAACGAGACGAAAGATAAAGTGGAAGGGGTTTGGGCCAATGGTACAATAGTAGATGGTGATATGGTGGAAGAGGTTATCGATCTTCCCAAGCAAGAAAATGAATGTTTGAACCGAGCGGAAGACATCACACCGCAAGACGGGTCAGAACCAAAAGAAGCCCACATTCATGCCTATCCTTCTCCCATACTTATCACTCCAACCAACAAAGTTGGGGATGAAGGTTCGGGTATAAGGATTCGAAGGGTGGCATTGCAAGACATTGGCCGGATTGGTAAGAAGCGACCCCGAAGTTGTACGTTACGCATGCCGAATAGAAGAAAAAGAGAATGGATTAGGCATGCTAATTACCGAGCGTATGTTGGAAACTCGGTAGGCAAATGTGCACTTCGACCACCATGAGAGGTAAATCGGTTAAATGAACTTTGTGGGTGTGTTCCCTATATAACCCTCACGAGACCTCTCGTCCTCCCAAGCTATTAGGAGGTTTAAAAAAAGGACTTTCTAACATTTTAGTTAGAATTGTGTATAGTTTTAAATTTTTGTGTATTTTAGATATTATCGTAATCGTTTCCTACTAACCTTATTTGATTATGTGAAGTCCGAACATCAAAAACGACTCTTGAAGACATAAGGTATGTTTTAGATTTCGTTTTGTGCATTGAGGAAAATACACGTTTATTTTAGGGGGTGGTAGAATCGTTACGATTTTTCGTATTTTTAATTTTAAAATTTTAGCTAATAAATTTTTACAAAAGTTTTTTTTTTAATTTTTAGGAATTTTTTATGTATATAGTCCCTTTATTAAAAGTTCTTATTTTTAAACATATTTTTCAAAAAAAAAAAAAAAAAAAAAATTAATTTTTGGGCAGCCGTCGGCGACGGGCTACCAAAACTAGCCGTCGCCCACAAAAGCCCGTAGCCAGTAGCTTAAGCCGTCGGAAGAATTTGCTCAAACCACAAGCCGTCGGCGACGGGGCTTCTAGCCGTCGGCGACGGACTTAAAAAAAAAAAAAAAAAAAATCTTTAAAAAAAAAAAAATTAAATTTAATAAAAATATATATATATATATTTCGTTAAAAAAAAAAAAATAATAATAATAATAATAATAATAATAATAAAAAATAAAAAATTCGTTAAAAAAAAAAACAAAAAATAAATAAATAAATAAATAAATAAAAAAATAGAAAAAAAAATACAAAACCTTCAAACCTTCATAACTCCTTCAATCTTCCACCAAATCAACTGATTTTTGAGTCCATTTTGTGTAATTTTTCGAGAGGAACAAAACCCCCAACACGGTTTTCATCAATTCTTGTTAGTTTGCAAGATCTTAAGACGTGTAAATTCGGGTTTTTAAAGGGAGTTCATCAAGTTTATTGTTTTTCATCTTTTTCTTAGTTCCTGGTATCTACAATATCAAAGGTATGGTATGTTTTGTGTTGTTTATTTTGTGTGCTTTATTTTTATTTCGTCTTTTATTTGTTTTTCCACATAAATAAAGGTAAAATAATGCATGACTTGGTAATATTTTCATAAAAATGGTAGAACTAGGTAACTAACAAATTTTGATGGTTGTGAGAAGCATGCTTCTACACAAGGGTTAGAATTTGTAGGTACACAATGTTCACGAGACAACCATTTTTATGAAGAGAAGAAGAAGATACGGACATCAAGAAACAAAATCAGGTGCATGCGTTTCCATTTAACCTTGTTTATTACTAATAAGTGGATTGTTGGTTTAATGTTTGAAAGTCGGGGTGAATTTGGGAGGATTAGCCGTGTCACATCCCGTGTGCAATTTTTAAAACTCTAGTTCTTACACATTGAGGACAATGTTTACCTCAAGTGTGGGGATGGGGGAGTAGTAAAAGTTTTAGATTTTGACCCGCTCATTTAAATACTACACATTGAGGACAATGTTTACCTCAAGTGTGGGGATGGGGGGAAAATTTAAAAAAAAAATTTCAAAAGTTTATTGTTTCACAAGCAATCTTAAAAGCACAAGTAGTTAGGTCAACAAGGGATGACACAACCCATTTGGTCTTTTGTCATGGTCAAGTTCAAATTAATAGCATGAAGGGTATTTAACGGGTGGTTATTTGGGAATAATTCGCCTAAGGAACTAGCATTTGGTGCATATCACATATCATACCCTTATAAGTGAGATTTTGAGCCACTTTTATACATCATATATACACATATTTCTTTGTTTGAGTGGACCATTAGTCATATATTGTAGAACTTGCATCTTTTGATACGTTTGAGACCATAGACCAAATACAAGCACGAGAATGATTAAGGTATTAGGTGAACCTTTTTCCTTTTACACCATTCTTATACCCTTACCAAAAAAAAAAAAAAAAAAAAAAATTATCCCCTAGTAGCCAACTTTGAGCCTAAACCTTCATTTGACAACCCACTTAGCCAACAACCATAAGCCTTTTTGTTTAAACCCGTGTGATGGAAATTCGATTATTGAGCAAAGTTTGTATAGTTCTATTTATTTGTTATAAAAAAAAAGCTATGAAAAAGATGAGAAAAACATTGAGAAAAGAACAAAAATATGTGTTTCTAGTTGTTGAATAAAAGGTGAAAATCATTGCCTTATAGTTGATGTTTATAGTTTACTTGAGTTGCATTGTAATAAAAATCGAATTTTTCATCACCTAAGCCACTTAAAAATATCCTATTTCCTACCCTTAACCCTAGCCCCGTTACAACCCTTTCAAAGACCTTATGACTTGTGCTTAGTATTCGTGATCGATGGTGGAGAATGATTGAGTTGCAAGCCTATGCGGGTACGTGTTCTAATCGGTTTTGAGCGATTATTTGTTAAAGTGCTAATACATTACATATTAGCCAAATGTTAAGCCGAGTGGAGAGAACATTGTGAGGGATATGTATGATTTGTTAGTTTTATGGGCGAGTTAATTTTGGGTAACCATTTGTATATGTGAAATCACATTACCATTAGATATATTTCGAATTGTAAAGAGTTTGAACTTTAGTATGACATTGGACCTTAACCTTGTCTCGGGAATGGGAAGTGTGTTCATTGTTCGACCCAAAGCGAAAGTGAAAAACAGAATTTGCTTGAGGGCAAGCAAAAGACAAGTGTGGGGATGTGATGTGTGGTCAAAAACCGGTGCCTTATTATGCTTAACTTAATGTTTTTACATATGTTTAATCTCGAATAGCCTACTTGTAAAAGGAATTATGTTTTGTAGGTCTTGTGAAGATTAAGGAGCTAATTGGGAGCTTTACGGGTCACCGGGATCAAACATCATCAACCAGGGATGAAAAATGACAAAGACCGAGTTAACCACGAAGATTGGATGTGTTTTAGGGAATGTTAATGGAGTTAACATGAAGACATTGGAAGATATTATGATAGAGGCCGGAATTACGAGCACGTGGGCGAAAACGGTGCGTAAAACGGAGCTATAACGAAGAAGTTATGAAGAAAACAGTTTCGGACAAAACCGCAAAATCTAGAGGTCGTCGGCGACGGGCAAGGACCCCGTCGGCGACGGGCAAGGGAAAACCACTCCGGGAAACTTTTTCTTGGATGCTTTTTATTGATTGGAACTTGTTTGTTTTGGTCAACTACGGGTTTTTAGTCTTTGGAGGGCCAAGAACATCTAAGTTAAAGCCTTGTGTGAACAACAAAACTAACCCAAAATTCCTCTAGCATCTAAGTCTCATTCTAAGAAGTCTAACATCAAGCCAACCAAAATTGCTCGGAGATGTGAATGCTCTAAGTTCTTCATGGCTATAAGAAGAGATGATGATCAAAGAAGAAAAAACACCTCCATATCCAAGTCCATCTCCGGTAACTCACAACCACATACTTCTCCAACATGACTTCCGTCAAGTTTCATTTATCCAGTGATCAAGCTCCGTCAACCATGAGTGGCTAATCACCTCGGTTTCACCCCGGTGTAGGTAGTTGTTTAATTTATGGTTTTGAATTGTTCTTGCTTCAATTTGTGACAATTTGTGTATGATTTTAGAAACCTTTGGCAATAGCTTACATTTGTTTCGAATTCATAAACTGTCGAGCGAATATAAAAGTTATGACTTTATGAAATGGTTATGTGTAATATGCGTTGTCTTGGTTAGGATTTACTTGTGTTGATTACAAAGTGTATTCTTGTCCGTTCATTGAGCGTTGATAGTTATTAGCACCTAAGTCACGGTACACTAAATCCGCTAATTGTATGCATTTGAGTTGAAGCCTAAAACTTGTAGAAACCATAAGTTGGCAATTACCGAAACCGGGTGTGATTCCTTTACTTGTTTAAAACCATCAATTATAATTATTGTATTTGCCAAGTTCTAGTAGATAATCAATCTCATCAATTTAGTTATTTATGTTCAACATCTTTCCAACAAAACAAAAACACAAGAATTTTATTAGCAAGCTTCATAAATTGTGACAACCATTTTAGTTATAGTAAATCCATTCGCAAACCACATACTCTTCGTGGATCGACCCCTTGCTACCACTAGCTATTTGTTAAGGGTAATTTGGGCATATAAATATTATCTTTGATTGGAGCGCGACACTCCGATCACCATGTTTGGATTCATTGTGTACTTTAATGCATGTTAGATTAGACAATGTGACAAGAACCTAATCCATGTAGTATCTATCTATCTTCATAGTTAGACATATATGGGATGTTTAGGGTACTAATATTGGATCCCCTGTTTGGATTCATTGTGTACTTTAATACATGGTTACGAGGTGGAACAAGTTGACGATTATGTGTTTATGTGGTAGTTGTGATTTAGATAACGAAACAGGTGTAATAAAATAAGAACATGGTGGATACACCACTGGTACTTCCTACATATAAGTGTTCTTATTTTATTATTCTTGTAGCGTTATCTGGATCACTTTAGGATTTTGTGTATGATGGTTTCAATGTTTGATTATCGAAATCTTCGTAGAATCTCCCATATTATTTTTATATGTTAGATTCTTAGTAAGATATCTGAAGTATTATCATAACTCATTGATTTGATTTATATAATACTTACATAAGTTTGGAATTGTTTCAAAACAGTTATTATTAATCCTTGATTGGATTCCTAATAACATATTAACAAGTTTTTACGATGGTTTAATCGAGATTACAATATAAGGCATAAAATGACTTAGTAATAATCATATTTCCATATACAAACCTATTTTGTCACAAGTTTTCACAATTAAGATTTTGTAATGCAATACTAAATTTTTGCCATTCCTTGGCTTCAAGATTTATTTTCAATTAACAGCTCTCGTAGCTGTTAAAGTATTGCAATACCAAATGTTTTGCCATTTATTTGGCTAATAAAACCTATGTATTTGCCGGCATTTTTATGCTGACTGTTTTTCACATATGTTTCAGGTTTTCGACTGTTCAAGCATGCAACGTATAGGACTGCATACGGGCCTTAGACTTCTAAAATAAAAGAACAATTTCATGTATTCTTTGTTTGTAAAACGATGTTAATGATATTGAAACAATTTAGTACCAGTAGTTGTGAGCAATTTGTAACGTGACTCCCCGATATTTCCGCCGCGTGTTGATTGTATTATGCGATTGGGGTGTTACATCGAGTAAGCTAGCTGAGGCATGTAGTAAGCAGTGTTGCTTCTGACCTATAGATAAGTAGTACTGCTTGCAGAATTAAGACACCAAGGGTGGGAAAAGTTTTCATATAAAAATTAGAGATAAATTACATGCATTACGCAATAGATCTTAGCGTGATAACAAAATTGACACCACAGACCTGCATCCCTCGGCAATGTGACTATTGTTTTTGCTTCGACTGGGCGCAGATTCAATGGCTTCAACAATAGCTCCACATTCTGCTACCAACTTAAACCACATCAATAACAATCTCGCCATAGCATCAGTTTCATTCCATGTGCATAACTGCATAATACAAATCAAATAAGCTTGCTGGTGAACATAATCATTAGAATTAGTTAGAAAAAATAGACCAAAAGAGGTAAAACATCTCCATTTGCAATCAAACTGAGACGAAAACTCTATATCTTTTGAAAGATGCATTAGTATTAAGGTGTTATCTCCTCATTTTAAATTAATCCATCGTCCTATAATGGTTGGCCACAATTAAAAACATAGGGAACTGTAGATAATTCGAGCATCGGGTAACAGACATTGTTTTCACCAGTAATGAAGTACTGTAATTGCATAATTTCTAATTTAAGATAAATTTGTAACTTATCGAGCCATCATATCAGTGCCACGTCATAAAACAGTGAACATGGTTAAAGTTATCAAACACATCAGCTGCATGTCATCATTTTGATCGCGTAACCGAGTTAGATTAACTTAAATCTAAAGTTTGGAAGTGTGTTACTATTTGTAGGTGAAAAAAAATTCATCACCCGAAAAAGTAATGCACAACTTAAAGTGTGATACCTTTCTTTGAAATTTTCCATTTAAAAATAGTAACGTTTGGGTTTCATAGTTAATTTGTGTCGTTTTGTGTTGAGTTTATGGCACTATTTTTAAAGAAAATGGTCAAACAGTCCACCTGATACATCCAAACGCCTTTTGGTTTAATGGGTGTGTAACACCTCGTAAAATCACGACCAATGATGTGTTGACACGTGTACTAAACCCTAATGAAGTCAAACGTTGACTATAAAGGACTAATTTTGCGAAAAATCAAAAACTTTGAATACAAAAAGGACTAATGTAACGCCCGGCTCTTTTGTACCTTCCATTTATAGAAAGTTTTGTTCGTATTTCTATTTTTGGAAACCTTGTATTCTTGTAATCGTTCTTTCCTTGTAATCATTGTAAAACCGAGACTTGGATCATTAATGAAACTCGTATTTTGTTATACACACTTTATGTATGCTCGTACACTTGAATGGATGAAACAATTGTTGATTATCCATTATCCTTGGGAACTAAGTGCTAAACTTGCAATTATTTAAACTCGTGATATATATACATTCCATTCATGATTGAGCATTTGAATTGAGAAACAATTTGGTATTTATTCGGGATGTTCGCGAACTTATGTTAAACTAATAAACACGTGACATTTATATTTTATGCGAAACTTATGCTTAGTCGTATTCAATTTACACTCGGGCATACTTTAGAACATGTTACATATGCCTAGAAACACTAATCTAATCATAAAATCCGTATTAGGTGGCATGGGAATAAGTTGCAATTCATAAAACATAAAATAAAATTTTTTGTGCTTCTGACCTTGGCTTACGGACCGTAAGCCACAACCCTTACGGTCCGTAAGGGTGTCTGGGCGGGCAGAAAACTCACCAGCTCACGAAATTGCACGAAATCCCAAGTTCTTGCCCTTTCCAATCAGCTCTAATCCACCTCTAATCACCTCCAATCATCCCTAACCTCTTCCCCTATAAATATACACCTCCTCCAAGCATTTTTACACTTTCACAACTCTCTACACCTCACAAATTCACTCTCAAATCTGTTGCAAATCAGAGTTTTGGACAGATTCATACTTCTTAACAAAAGTGAGTGTAACTTGCTCATTTCTCAACCAAATCACTTGGTTCTTCTTCCTACTTCTTTGGATAATCTTGGGGTTTGATTCCTTGGTTTCTCCTTGGAGAAATCAGACCTGGAGTTGCCCTAAAAAGGACCAAAACTTTCTGTTTCATTTTATATTATTCAAAAACTTGTTTATACTTATCATTCTTGTGTCTAACACATCTCAAACTTATGTACTAATGCTTACAACCTATCCCATGGTTGATTAAGTGTTAGAAACATGATTGAGACATACAAATCAGAGGTTAAACCTCAAATATTTTTCTGTTTTGTTTAGGGTATGTAACCCACAAGTCATGTCAAGCTTAGACCTTGATAAATGAGTGATTATGGAACAACTTGGGTTGTCCAAACATACAATCCTCACATGATTTGATGATTTCTCTTTAGATAGGTTGTTTATATTATTGTACTAATCCTAGTTCGTGACCCTCCTTGGTTGTTTTTACATCAAGTGAAGTGGTGAACATTCAAGGGGTTCCTAAACGGAAGCTTGTTCTTCCTACCCCATACATGACTTCCATGATAACTCGAGGTGCCTAAATGAGGATTCTAATCTTCTACCTCCTACATGAATTATTGGACTAAATAATATGTAATACTTAACCTAAATATATATACGCTCATTCGAACCTTTAATGTTAAACTTGTGTTTATATGTTAAAGTAATAGAATATCATTTAAGACCTAAAACTCCGAGTATGATTCTAATGGGCGTACTACCCATAAAAACATTCTAACCATATTGGTTACATAGTGTCATACAAGGGTTATAAAGTTAAAGATGATTATTTTCAATATCATACTTTATGTTATGTTAAACTCCAAATTTATAATCTTCCGTTAAACGCCAAACTCACACACCTATGTTTCCTCGTGTAGAAGGACTAGGTGCTCCGAACTAATCCATCCACAAGATCACTCGCGGGAATTCCAAGTAGGAAAGTTTGCAACCACCGTGAGTATACTCGATCCCTTTTTCCCCTTTACACTTTGGGATGCAACATGTATAACTATGCAAACAACTTTTAAACTCTATTAAACTTACTCTATCCATGATTAAACATGAAACTAATGTGATTTACTTGTTATTCTCGTATGCTATGTGAACGCTTTGGAACGTTATATGCTCATTAACTTTGCTCGCCCACCTTAACAATTATAGCGCTATAGGATTAACGCCCCGCCCGTTATACTTTTGGGTATTGTTAAGTTAAACATTACCACCCCGCTAAACTTTTGGGATTAGGCTCTTTTATGCGTTGTATTCTCGGGTTTGATCATATTGTACGCCAAAATTGCATACTAGTAGTCACATATTATGAATCATGTTGGACTTGAGTTTTTATTATATTATGCTATGTAGTTAAACTTGTATACTCGCCTTTGCTTTTGCATTGAAACTCTATTTTAATACATGTTGCAGGTTAAATCGTTGAAGTATGATGAATGATGAAACAAGTATAGGGTGGACTAGATACACACCTATAAATCGCTTATCTTTTGATGCTATGTTATTCGTTGAAACAATGTTGTATTTTGTTTTGATTATTGTATGAAAATTTAGCAATTGCAATGAAATTCGGATTTAATTAAATATTGTCACATAGTGTTATGAAGTCTCTTGCAATCTATACACACTTCGTCTCATCCCGATGTTTCCGCCATCGGTTGGGGTGTGACAACTAAAGGTGTCAACATGCTTAAACTAAGCATCTGAATAACCTTACACGGTATTCGTATTCACAAAAGACCCACTTGTTGGTCGAGAGGAGCCGTTTGCATAATTATTTGAAAGTTTGCACGTCGAAGGGGTAAAAGCGTCAACATGTAAATTCTTACCTGTGAGTGATCTTTTAACAAACCGAGAGCTTCATGATATTGATTATACTCTCGGGAATACCAAATATTGGCCATTTAAGGCTTTTACGCCAATAAGTGAAATTACGCGCAAGTTTACAAGTTAAAGGGATTAAAAAAGTCAACATGTTTAATTATACCTCTGAGTGACCTTTTTACGAACCCGAAGCATCGTGAAGTTTGATAATACTCTCGAGAATGCCTAACATGGACAACACAGGGCTTTGACGCAATAGAATGATAATGCGCGCAAATTTGCGCGTTAGAGGGACCAAAAGCGTCAAACTCTAAAACTACACCTTTGAGCGACCATTTAAGCGAAATGGAGTAAACTAGAGTGTCGTAATATCCCATCATACTCTTGGAAATACTTGTTATTGATCTAGAAAGGCTTTTATGCCATTTCGCGTTAAAACGCACAAGTTCGCAAATTAAAGGGTTAAAAGCGTCAACGGGGAGAAACTAGTGTTTTCGGCTATCGTTTAACAAAACCAGACCAAATGGTGTTTGGTTATACTCCCTAGATCATCTCCAAACTAACTACAAGGGGCTTTTGTGCCTAAAATGAATGTTATAAAGCTTATAAAGGTGCAGGGACTAAAAGTGACAAGTTTAAAACTTGTTTGCTGAGATAGGGGGTGGTAGCGCGACGCCACAGCCTACCCCTTTTGCCGTGGCGTGCGGCGATGGCCTCATTTTGACAGAATCTTACTTACAGCTGCAGGTTCTTCCTTCCAGCCCAAATAAACCACTTTAACACTCATAATTCGAAACCTTGAGCTTGTTAATGGTTTTAAACATCTGGTATTACACTTGGATTGATCCTAGAGAACCCCTAAACACTTGGCATGATCTAGAGGAGGCTTCATGCACTATATAAAGGCCCTTAGGGCAGCCATAATCCTTGCACCTTCACTCTAAACTCTCAAATCTCACTTGCTTGAGCATTCTTGAGAATTTCTCTGGGATTCCAGATCAAGAGGGAGCCCACCTTAGTTCAATTTTTATGCAAGGACCTGATGTAAGTGTCCTTAGCCACTCTAGTTTGGTTTTTATGTGTTTAAAGACCAAAAGTCAAAGTTGTCGTAATAACGCTTTGACTTTCGGTTTAGACCTAAATCGGTCCAGCCATTGTTCGAGGCAAATATGGCTACGTGATCGTAATTAGGTAGGTGATAATCCCTCAAAAGGGCACCTCCTAATTATCATGTTTACTTAGTTAATTGTCGGGTCAAAGTAACTAGTCAAACTAGTCAGATTTTCGTAAAATAATTAAAACTGATAATGTAGAAGTTATGAACCATGTTTTATCACTTAAATAACTTGGTAAATAATATAAGAACGTGTTTAGACATGTTCAACCCGATAATTCTAAGTATTAGGCTCAGTTCGCAACCGAAAGTCGCAAAAGTAGACTTTTGCTTTGACTTTCTGTTCTGACCCGAATTAGCTTAGTTAAGTTATGCCTTAGGGTTCCTTTGTGACCATATTATATGTTAGTACAACCCTCTGAGGTTATACTACATGGTCCCTTAGAAATCATAGTACATTGCATTTTCCGTTATTTGCTTAAAAGTTGACCATTTTGCCCTTATGTTATAAAAACGAGATTTTTGAAAATGTGAGAGGAAAAAAAGCTTTATTATTGAATTATAAGTATGTCCACAAAAGTTTGACATCAGTTTCTGCTCACAAACTAAAGTTGTGCAAGATAGCGTAAAATGAAACTTTTTGTTAATTAAATGACATTTTTAGCATAAATCATATTTAAACCCAATTTTTGGCACCAAACTCATTACCTACTGATTTAATATAATTTTTAGGGAATTTTGGAATTTTTGGTCAAATTTTATACTGACCATAACATAGAGTTCTTGCATGAGCTCGGTAATTGACGATAATACCCTTTTCATTAATAAAATGAGTTTTACACATCATTTACATGCCAAACCTTTTCCTAATGATGTTATATATTAAATAGAATATTTTAAGCATTCAAGACTGATAAAAATCTCAGAATTTTATAAACATCTCAAATATCGTCAAATATCGACTTTTATGCGAATTAGGCGCATAGTATGGTTTAAAACCATATTTAGCACCCTAAGACATGATACTTACTGATTTCATAAATAAATTTTAATATCTTAACAGTAAGTATACGTCTTGAACTCAGATTTCAAATTTGGTCCTTAAAACATATGTGAAATGACCAAAATGCCCCTCCGGTGCATAGTTTGGCCATAAATGGTAAACTTCACATATGTATGATATTTTACTGATGTAACATGATAAAATAATTATTTTTACTGATTATTTTAGACCAGAACCTCAGTTTGCTATTTAACCTCTTTTATAAACTTTAAAATGACCAAAATACCCTTACGGGGCTTAAGTTGGTTTTAAATTCGTTTTGGGCATAATTGAAGATATCCTACTGATATCACAACATATTTTAAGCAAAATAACTTATGGAACTTGTACATGACTCATTCGGTTACCCGTTATGCATATACGCGTTCGATACGTTTTATGTAACTAGTTTGCATAAATTAGTCGAAACGGGTCGAACCTTATAATTTTACTTCAAAATACAGAATGTATTTAGTTTACCCATTTTATACAAGTCTTCATACTTGTTGGGTCTAAATCACATTCCAATCCGGTCATCGCTTAATCTAGCGTTTCGTACCGTAAACCTTTCTTTAAACTAACCGGTCTAAGTTTACAACTTAAATAAGACCCATTAGTAATCTAATAGGTTAATAAATCTTTCATTCCAGATTAGGAGCCCGGTAAAAGCTACTTGCACTAGTTGAATACATTATACGGCTGAGAAATAAATATTGCATTTAAAAGCTCAGGTAAATACTTTTAACTTATTTTCCCTTATACGGGCTTGGGATACGGTAAATTATTACCGCTTGGTCGGGTATTGAATATTTAATCGATTAGTGGTTAAATCATTGAGATAACCCGTTTTGATCTGTCTTGTTTGATACAAAGCATTTGGGGGTTAATGACCGTGTCCTGGATATCCTTGGCATCATTTAAATGCAAATGGCCATGACCAAAGCACGGGGTGTAGGCATACACCAGACAGTTGCGATACGGATTCTTTTCCCCAAAAAGGGAATTAAGATATAAAATATAACCACACGTGAGGATAACTCGTTGTGGACTATATTAGTGACGTGTTAATTAATCATGATTCGACTCTTCTATCCCGGGCCCTGAATGTACGACAACATGTAAATCTGTATACAAGATTATTTTAAATAATTGTCCCAAGTTATAAAAGATTTTATGCCTTGTGCATCCAAACTAATTTTATAAACACTTTTCAAAAGAGTCAGTTAATTGTATTTACCAGTGTAAACTGACGTATTTTCAAAAGACTAAGTGACAGGTACTATACGTAATTGGCTGGAAGCTCCTTGGTGTCAATGAAGGATCTTGCAAATCCTTAGGATGCCCTAAAGTCTGCTAAACTTCATTTTATACATTTTATTATGATCCGCCTGTGGATTTAATATTGCAAGCTCGTATGTAATTATCCTTTCGGTATTTTCAGACATTTGGGTTTGTAATAATATTTCATATTCCAAGACTTCCGCTGTGTTATTCTGTGTATGTTTGACTATGATGATATCAATCTTACGTCACGATACTCCCCACCGGGCTGAGCTGAAAATGTCGGGGTGTGACAGGGTGCCGCCATGCCGGTAGGATGCTTTTGGAATATGGTACTCGTATAGCTTATTCATTTTTTCAACTGCAGTCCCATTTGTTGGCTGGAGAGCTTTGGTGGCACCATCAACCTACAAGGGAAGCTTTTTATGAATAATTTTCTTGAATAAGGGGGGGAAGGGGTGTCTATCTATCGGTATATAAACTTACAGAATGAAAATGTATGAAGGAGAATCCCCTTGAAACATGAGTAAACTTGTCTCGGGCAAGTCGAAGATCCTGTAAATGCATTATTATCAAACAACATAACTTATTACAAATTAAAGCAACCATTTGTACATGAATTGGAGCATGTCTAGCGAATCATCCCGCATCAGCTTTTTCATCTAATACTCTTACTACCACCAAAACATGAGTGGGGCCTGAAATTCCAGAAAAAAAATAACATAATTTAAAGTCTGTTTAACAACTACAACCGACGACACGAAACCAATCAATTCAACAAAGAAAAAGTTACAAATCACGCAGCAAAAGAACATAATCATATTGAAGGGAAAACATTAATGTTAGGGTTAATTGAATACAAAATCAAAGCGAATGCCCAATTAACATGTACAAAGGTAATAATCGAGATGTATAACCGATGAAAACATGTGTAAGTGCAAGCTAGGGTGAGGATTATACCTGCAGAGAGACGGGTTGTTGATCCGATTCACTCTCAGCTGTTCATAACTTCCCAAATCTAACAACAATCAATCGGTAAACAACAACAAAAAGAAACCATCAACAGTTTCACTTAATTAAAACCCCAAAGCCACCTTAATATAGAGACAGTGACGCCGGAACCCTAAGCGTCGCCGTGAACCATTTCGAGACACCTAATCGCTGCTAGAAAGCTTGCCCTCATCGGTGGTTGAGTGAGACACTACCGTCTCTCTGTCGACGGAACCCGATCTACGCTTTATCTCCCAAAACTCCGATTTGGCGTTGATTGGAGATGTTGTTGGAGGGGTTTTTCAAGCGGCAACGTTGGTTTAGTGAGAGTTGTGGGCTTGATTGTTTAAGCAGATATGATATATGAGAGGTAGTGGGACATGTCGGTGGACATTTTTTTTGAAACACACCCCAAGCACATGGTACAGCCCATCCAAGCCAAATGTAGTTGCTTATTTATAGGTTATAATAAATACATCATAACCTGTATTTATAAAATTTAAACCCTTAGTCTTTCAGTTATGAGACATACATCTCAACCACTAGAATGTTCTCTTAATAAATCTGTATGGAATATACAAAGACTCATTTTATTCTCACATTCCTACATTTTATTTTCACACGTTTTTTCACTCTTTTTTTTTTTTAGTTTCACACTCTCTCTATATATCAATACTAGGTTATCACCCGGGAACTTCCCGGGTAGGAAAATTTGATTTACATTAATTATAAGTTTATAAATAAAATAAATACAAACAAAGTGATATATTAATGTTAACGGTAAATAATTGATAACTTGATAACATGATTTTTTTCGATGATTAGTCTCCAACCTTAGCAACTTTTCTTTGCTCAATTTCACTCGTCCATGAACCCATCGTTTCCAAGTTACTGTTGACTGCAAAGAACATCCACAAGCCTTAGAGAACAAAAAATACAAAACCAAGTAAAGCTATATATAACCAGATTTATGCATCTACTGTTATGTCGAAAAGAGATTAGAATACCAATTCAACAAAGGAGATGAGACTTTTGCATCAACTGGGCAAAACCTTATGAGAACTCTGTTGCGCCTCCACCTCCATCCCATAACAACCTATCTTCTTTGTCCTTTATTTACTGTTGGATTAACATATTCATAAGCTGATGAGATTCCATCTTCTCATTTTCCAATGTGGGCATGCGCTTCCATTGCCAATCCCAAACCGCTTTACCATTCAAGCATGTGGTTAACCCATTTGACCACATCCTACACACACACATACACGTGGAAGAGTTCAAGCCTGTATTAAAGCGTTGACCTACTCCTTTCAATAGATATTTATAAATATCCATTTAAAGCCGAACTTGTTTTGACCCTTTACCCAAGCCGCCTACGTCTTATTTTTTGACTCTTTATCTATCCCGCCCACCTCAAACCAATGAATAAATCGTTATGTTATTTAATTATTCTGAACGGAAACTATTAAGACATATTATCACCAACCTAGTGTGCACGGAACACTCCACTGTGGCTATACATATGGTTGGTTACTATGCTTCACAATAACCAATCACATGCCTTATTTGAGATTGGCCTCTGTTGAGTTGAAATATATAACCTAAACATCATATTTATTTCAATATATGTATGTCGGATCAGGTATAATCTTAACTGAGGTTTTTTCTTTTGCTTTTGAATACATTTTCAATGACTTTTAACCCGTTTGACCCTCTTAATAACCACCACAAAAAGAACAACCTTTAAAAAAAGGAGAAAGTCCATACCAGTTCTCATACCATCCAGCATCTTATGTGCCTGATTTTGCTTGTTTTTTGCACTTCTTTCTATCCTTGCTATACTACTGCACATAAAACCCAATAACCACCAAGATAAAAACTAATATATAAATGTTTAAATATTTGGTAACATTCAAAATGCAAATACAACTAATAGAACCTCCATTCATCATGATGAAGATATTCTAGCCAGGTTTACAACCACAACTACCCTTCAGAATTTCTTCAAATTTCTGAATGCCTAAAAATTATTGCAATAATAATGTCGGAATTGCAGTTACTTTTCAGTAACTGAATCAAACAGTTCCTGCTTAGGTTCATGCTTTTATCATGTCTCTTAGTAGAAAACTCTAAGAAATCAAATGGTTCAGTTGGATTAATAACAAAAAGAAAAATCAAACGGATCGAGCGACTTAAAAATCAAACTTATCATTAAACACTGCATTTTCTTCTTCAACTCGATCAACGCTTTCTTAGCAAATAAGGTGCTCACACGATAGAAATGTTAATTTGAAAATAAATATGATGTAGTTACACTAAACACTTACCAATGCCGACAATAAACACGACATGGCAAGATATCGTCTCTCAAGATCTTGTCAATACCAAATCGTCCATATCGCTCATGGTATATCTCCTGGCTTCCTGCCAAAAATTGGCACACAGGTTAGGTTTTACAATAGAATAATAGAAAATATCGGTGAAAACGTCCACATTCAAGAGCCTGAATTGTGTTAAACACATGTTAGGTTTTACAATAGAATAATAGAAAATATCGGTGAAAACGTCCGCATTCAAGAGCCTGAATTGTGTTAAACAATCATCTTTTATGGCTAAAAATGCTTATCAAATATAACAATTATTTAGTTTGGGTCAGAGGTGGAGTACCTTTGCATCTATTCTAGAAATATTCCTCATCAATATAGAGGGTACAGAGCACCAGAATCAATAATTAAAAACACAACCAGTCTTTTGAGCAGGTTGAAGATATGTAAACTTATTAAAAAATTATATTTAGTAGATATGTTGGGTCGGGTGTCACTCATAGCAGGGGTAGTATATTGGCTGCCTTCTAATGTTTCAACTTGGACCTTTAAAACCAGCAAACCAACTCATTGTTAGAACAATGCACACATCTGGAGAACTAACATTGAACTCTTCTGCAAAAGTAATTTAAAAACTTACAGCCAAAAAACGGAATCCGTGCTCCCTCTCAATGTAGGATGGAATCTGATCACCATAACAATGTGTTCTATTACTTCACTTGTCTCTTCTTTGATAAATTTTTGTATCAAAAGGATAACGTCTAACAAATTCCAATAAGTGTATAACTACCTCTGACTTCTTAATCTCAAAAATAGTAATTATAAGTGATTCACCTTCACACGACTCCACACTCAAGCTTGAAATTTCCTGAACAGTTACAAAATGATTATCTCATCCTACGATACGAAGGACTCTATCTTCATTACCGTTACAATTAAGTCAGTACGCATAATCATGCACTCAATACCTTCGTCTCAGGCTTGGCGATCCCACGCTCGAAGAAAATCGGAGCAACATGAGCAAACACACGCCTAAATCCATTCAACTTTGCAACTCCAAAATTAACCAGATCAGGAAACATACTCCTAGCACTCGGTTCTAATCACTCAAAAACAATTATCACAGAATTAAGAAAACTAAACAAACTGATTATCAATTTCAAACTATTAAACAAATACAATAATATTAAAATAACCTAAACTTCAATTCAAATATCAATTTACAGTGCCTATGGTTAGATCTAAGGTTATCATAATTCCACAAAAAGATTAAATACACCGATAACCATACAGGAACAAAAAGAAATTTTGGTTTAAAGCATTTCATTGAGCAGGTGGTGTGTACCTTCAAACCTATCAGTTTTGAGTAACTACCAATTCAATTTCAAATTACCTCTAGAACTCTTCAATGGTGGTGGTTGAGACCGGTGGTGGAGAAGCGGTGGTGGCTGATACCGGTGGCGACGATGTTGATAATCGTAGTTTCTGGTTCAGCAGTAACTATGGTTGATTAGAAGCTATTAGTGAAAGAGCAAGCTCAGAAAATTGACGGATCAGGGCAGCTCTATGGGCCATTAAGTGCAGCTCACGATGATTCACATGTAAATGCAGCTCTCGATCTTCAAATTAAGAACCCTAGAGAATGAAATTGAGGAGAAATAATACATTTCTAGTTGCGGGTTTCTCAAAGAAGAAGAAAGAGAGAGAGAAAAAAAACCATGGCTTTTCAATTCCAGATCCAGATCCAGAGAGAGTGAGGAGATGGGTGATTTGAATTTTAAAACTCTAGTGTTTCGTGTGTTTTGAAATTTGAATGAATATTTTGACTTTAGTTTTTATAAAAGAAAAAGAAAAATATGAGAAAATTACAAATAGGATTCAATTAAAGGGGTAGCTTTATATGGTGACACATAGGATTAGATACTTTTCCTTTATTATATAGAAAGATTAACACCCATAAATCCATAGTGTAAAAACACCAAATTAGGACACGAAAAAAAAGCCGAAAATAATAGTCAAAATGGAGTCCAGCAGCCTGAGCCAAAATTTGGACTTTTGTCACAAGTAATTTCTCAGTTCCACACATTAACCTAACCATAGTTCCACACAAACCCCAGTTAAGTCTACAACTCCCAACCCTCTTTCTTTCTCTCTTTCTTTCTTTCTTTCAAGAACAACAACAAACAGATCACTGCCTCTTCTCTTTCATCTCTGCCGGTGGATCCTACACTCTCATATCGGTTACCATCTTTACTCACATGTTACAATCTACATAATAATAATGCTTCATTCTGTTCACAAATCGGTTGTTTTCAACATGTTAAACAGTTAAAGTATAAATCTTTTTGTGTTATATCTGTTGGGTATCGTTTGATTCAGCTTTTTAATTGGTGGGTTGCTTTAATTTGATGAATCTTGAAGAGTACTTTTTGCATTTGAATGTGTTTGTTGTGAAGTGGCATTGTTCTTCATATATATATGTTTATGAGATGTGGTTTCTTAGGGTTTGTGACCTTTGTTAGTGTGTGACTGTTTGATTGGGGTTGTGCATTTTTTAGGATTTAAAAAAAAAAAAAAATTTGTGTTCTTGTGGTTTGATTGAGGGTTTCTTGATTTGAAGTGTCTTTTTTGCATGGTGAATTACTAAATTGCATTTGATTTGGTCTGTAATGTTACTTGAATTTGAATGATTATGTTAGTTAGGGATGTTCAAAGAGTGAGTTCGAGCCGAGCCCGTGCCAGTTAGGGCTCGGGTCAATAATAATAATACGAGTCGTGCTCGTATTGCAATTTATGATAAATGTTAATTGCAATTTGCAGTTTTGCACCAAGTATTTTAGATATTTATCTGCTAGAAAACTGTTTTATGTATCATTTTGTTTGAAGATTCTTAACTTCGTTTTGAACGTCTTAAGTTAACTCAAACTTACCATAGCAAGGATATTCTTGGGCCCCATGGATTATTATGTTAATAGTGTACATATTTGAGTATATGTTGAAGAAGCTTGTTGGTTTATTAGTTCTCACTATTTACAAGTACCAAATTTCTCTCTAATTATTTGCATAATAAGAAAACAATCGTTACGAACGATCACCAAAACCGAACTTCACTTAAACGGTTAAACCCTTGTTTTCAGGTGAGATCTATATTCCACAAGAATCTCTTGATGAATGTGCAGCTTGAATCTCGGTTGGTATAAAGTTCCATGCTAGATATCGTAGTTCAAAACATGGGCTTGCTCTGCAGTAGACACAAGCGTGGTAATAAAGCTACCACAGAAGAAAATGATCATGTAATCCGCACAACATTTAATTATATTCCCATTTTGCCCTTTCGTTCACGTATTCCACAATCTGACATTCGTGCACATGGTTTTCAGGCAGCAGAAATAGAAAGGCGGATCGAACAAGAAACAAAGGCTGAAAAACATATTCAGAAACTTTTATTACTTGGTATATAACACTTTCACGAGTAACATATTTAGAACTTTAAATATCTAACAAATACGTCAACTGAAATAAATTAATTTTTTAGGTGCCGGAGAGTCAGGAAAATCAACCATTTTCAAACAGGTAGCATCACGATGCGAATCTATTTTTTAATATTACCGGTAATTATGATTTTTTTTAATCTTTATAGAGCGAAATGTGATTATTGTGCGCAGATAAAACTACTATTTCAAACCGGCTTTGATGAGAGAGAGCTTCAGAGCTATACATCAGTCATCCATGCAAATGTTTATCAGACAATAAAAGTATGCAATACTTGAAAGGGTGTGTTTAGATTATTATGTTACTTTGATTTCACGACACCTGGAAAATTGTAAAAAATGTAAACTATAAAGAAAGTGATCTTAAAATTTAAAAATTGCCTGAATCATTTGATTTTGAGAATGCCAAGATGATTTTCTTCATTATAAACTTTATAATGTTTTTATAGATATTACATGACGGGGCAAAGGAGTTGGCCTTAAGTGAAGCTGGTTCATCAAAGTATGGATTGTCCGATGACAATAAGGTACTCTCGATACTTCTTTTGTAAGATTATTAAATGAATTTGTATCTTTATCCCCTACACAGTATCATAAAAGAAAGTAAACAGGAAATTCTTGGATTTATTAATTGCATTTATTCATTTGGAAGTTGCAAATTTATTAAGATCTAAATATTTATGTACTAGGAAATTGGAGAGAAATTATCAGAAATTGGAGGTAGGTTGGATTATCCCCGCCTTACCGAAGAGCTTGTTCAAGACATCTTAAAAATTTGGAACGATCCAGCTATACAGGTATGAGGCAGATTATTTCATGCAGGAAACATATGCTCGTGCTTTATATTGTGCGTATTGCATGCAGGAAACGTATGCGCGTGGGAACGAGCTCCAAGTGCCAGACTGTGCCGATTATTTCATGGAAAACTTGCAGAGATTGTCAGAGACAGATTATATTCCTACAAAGGTATGCAATTTAAAATTACTTGATACATGGTGACATCGCGTGATTTATATAGTAATGTATTTTGCGTAGAAGGCTTTTATTCCTTTGAAACAAAATCTAATACTTCATATTTGTCTTTAAAATGAGCAGCGGTTCGCCAGTTCCTACTAGATGTGACAATATGATAGGGTTGGGTAACTGGTAAAAATGGGTTAGGTTGGAGCATGTCTTTTTAAACTATGGGCCGGGTTGGGTTGACATATTAACGCTTTTTTGTCCATTTCTTGTTTTTTAATATAATACTGAATTCATATTTGATTATGAAGAAAACACCATTATTACTATATCTATCTAAATCTCCGAATAACATTATTTTATTTTATATATACTGAAGTCATATTGCTATATCTAAGAAAAACGCTTTTTTGCCACCTCTAGGTCCTGATTTAATGCAGTGCTTAACCTGTGTTAAAATCTATCTATCATATATTAAATGAAATGAAATGAACAAATATTAACCAATGTCACCTTAATAGCTATGCAGTTAATGCGGAAAAATATCGGTTATCGGTCAAGGACCGAGATATGAGATATCGTTTATCGCGGTGAGATATCGGTGAGATATCGGTAATTTCTAATATCATGCATAAATATATATATTTATATTTATATTCATATCTAGAGCCTATATATATACTAGAAGTCTAATATCATGCATAAATATATATATATTTATATATATACAAGAGGTGGTAGAAAGTCTAGGTGTGGGAATGAAAGTCTCAAAATGTGGTAAATACTTTGTCCCACATCGGTGTGGGGACAAAGTGGGTGGGTGTTTATAAGGTAAAGCATTTACTACTCCATTGTAGCTTTATGACATGTTTTACCACAAGTCCTACCCGCGCGCAGGGGGGGTGCAAGAAATGGGTTTCTGAGCTGGAATTTGGTTGAACTCGTGCGTGCCCGCGCATCCTGCGGACACGAATGCAGCTCCGAAACCCCAGGGGTCCGCGTGAGGTCGTTTTTTGCTGCTGTGGAGTGACTTCCATCTTTTTTTTTTATTTAACTTAATTGGGCCAAGATAGGCAGGTTATAAAGAAAAAATAAGTGAAATTGGGCCCAATCGATATTCTCGGCGAGATGAAACTTACAAAATATCGGCGCTTTCTCGGTAATTATCGCCGATATTCTCGGAGCCGAGATAAAAAACGATGTTTTAAACCGATAACTTGCTGGAGGACCGATAACCGAGATATCTCCGAGATCTCGCCGAGATTGACTGCATAGCTTAATAGCTAAAGTTTTTTTTACATTTAAATAGAAAGGGTAGTCTGTAGGTTAGTGCAAACTGTAAAGACGCCACATTGTAACCACCTGTCATGCAGTCACCCCTTTCAATGATAACTAACCTCATTGCCTGTGTTATTTTCTCATTTAAATCAATCTAAGGTAAAAAAATAAAAAATCTTTCTTTTATCCTTTTATTGCTGATAAGTTTTTCATTATCAGGAGGATGTTCTCCATGCTCGTGTTCGTACAACAGGTGTAGTAGAAATCCAGTTCAGGTAAAACATATTTCTGAGAAAAAAATGTTTATCTTCTTACTTTCCAGTTGCTTGTTTTCTAAATATCAAAATTTATCACCTTTTAATGATTATATTCCATTTGTTTATACCATTTTCCTATACAACCAATTCGGCAATATGTGGGTCCCATCTATATTTCTCTCCATATCGAGTAGACGGGCCCCCTTGGTATTTATTTCTTCTCGCATCATGAACATAAATGTTTGTTTGCAATTTTGCATGCAGCCCTGTTGGGGAAAACAAAAAAAGTGGTGAAGTATATAGACTCTATGATGTTGGAGGCCAGAGAAACGAGCGAAGGAAATGGATTCATTTATTTGACGGTGTTACAGCTGTCATATTTTGCGCTGCTATTAGCGAGTACGATTATTTATACCAGATGCATTTAATTAAATATCTAACAGCGCTTAACAGTAATATGAGTATACAATTTGATCTTTTTTTCATCTGTTTTACAGGTATGATCAAACCTTATTTGAAGATGAAAACAAGAACCGAATGATGGAGACGAAAGAACTCTTTGAATGGGTCCTAAAACAAAAATGTTTCGAGGTGAAGAAATATCATATTTCTTGCCGTGCATTGTATTTATAAAATGTGTAACGTCAATAATAATCGTCTTCTTTATTTTTTGGCAAACGCAGAAAACATCCTTCATGCTCTTTCTAAACAAGTTTGACATTTTTGAGAAAAAAGTTTCAAAAGTAAGTGGTAGTTTGGAAGTTTGACAACTAATTTCTTAAATTATTGTGTATCTTGTAGTCTAAAATTAAAGTTGATTTCTTAGGTCCCGCTAAATGTATGTGAGTGGTTTAAAGATTATCAACCCGTTTCAACAGGAAAACAAGAAGTTGAGCATGCATACGAGTAAGCGTTTATTTCATTAATAAGCTAAACGGATAATTTGTTGCTATAGGTTGAAAATGGTTAAAGGAATTTATAAGATATTTTGCGTTGGGCCGAAAACAGTTGGCCGCAGTTCTTTTTATTCAGTAATTGTCATATTCTTTTTTTTCCTGAACTACGAGTATATTTTTTAGGTAGGCCCGCTAGTGTGCAGTAATTCAATAATAAAGCATTCTTTTTATTGAAATGCTTGAGGAGGTTTAATGCATAATAAATACAATTTAGGCGACTTTCGACGTGTTCGACTCATTTCCTTATACGCTGTTTTTTTTTTTACCTGTTACAGATAAACCACAACCAAAATCGACCTGTTGGGCAAATCGTTTTTCAAAAAAAAAAAAAAGCGGTCCGGTTTTTTAATGGAGCCGGTTTTTTTGGGCTGCTTTGGTTTTTAAACCGGTTTTATATGATGAGAACCTGAATTGGTACGAACCGGGTTTAAAACCGGTTCGGGCCAAAAAACCGGTCTTAACTGTTCTTTTACAACCGGTTCGTTTTTTAAATCGGTTACAAAGATCGCGAATATGAACCGGTCTACAACCGCGGGTCTGGTTGAGTCCGAACTGGTTTTTGAAAAACCGATTTCGGTTTTTTTATCGGTTTCAAATCTAAAACCGGTTTTTTGCCCATGTCTACGTTTAATGGGTCTGAATTGCCACTTCTACTAAATACAATTCAGATTTTGAGTAATTTTTTGATAAATTTATTATGTTTTTCAGGTTTGTGAAAAAGAAATTCGAAGAGTTATACTATCAAAACGTGACATGTGATCACCAGGACCGTGTGTTCAAGATCTACCGAACAACTGCTCTTGACCAGAAACTTGTGAAGAAAACATTCAAACTGGTAGATGAAACCCTAAGAAGGAGACACCTTTTTGAAGCTGGTTTATTGTGACAATGACCTCAATTTCGCATGCTTCAAATGTCAATATTTCAGTAAAAGCTTCATCAATTTTTTTTTGACAATGAGATCTACAAAACCAATCAGTATGGTATTTCACAGGTTTTAAAATATGATTTTATTTCTTATTATCCCGTTTCGTCTGTTACCCGCGACCGTTTTACATATGTTTTCTCCATGTATGTAGCTTTCTTGGTGAAAGATGAATGTTGAATTTATAATTATACATCTCTTTTAACTTTCTTTTGGGTCTCCTGAAGTTGCACAAAAGCCCATTTAGGCTATTTGATGATCTTATGAGATGTTCAAGAAAATGTTTCGAAAAGCGGTCTGGCAAGTTGAAACGGGAAGAGAGCGGTGCTATCGGTTCACTTACAAGCTAATGGACCGGAGACTAGACGGTTGAATATGTGAATCATGGTTCGGGTTTTATAACATTGAACAAATGCTGCATAAGAAAGTTACAATCGGAACGAATTTGTAGGTACCTGCAAAGAAAAGTTGTGGAGTCGGAATGGTTAATTACAGATGTAAATGAGTCGAGCCGTTCGGGGATATCAAATCGCTTAAAGCTAAATCAGTAAATTTAAACAAGCTCGAGATTCAAATATTGAGCTTGACTAGGCTCGCGCCCCAGTTATTTATATAACGTTTATTTAAATCTATATAAACCAGAAGTACCCCGCCGACGGGGGATCCTTTAGTTATTTATCATATTAGATGAAAGCCAAGTGTTTCTTACATGACCGCGAGACTATGTGTAAAACATAGAAAAGAATAACTAAGTCGATCTATGACCCGCGCGTTGCGATAGACCCAGTGGTGGAACCAGCCCAAAAAGTTAGGGGTATCCTAATTTTTTTTAGGCTCAGTGGTATCCTTTATATAACGGAAACGGAATTGGGATATATTTTTACACTACGGAAATAGAGTTAAAAGGTATTTTTACACTACGGAGAGGGGGTTGAGGGGTAGCCCGTGCTACCCCTATTTTTTCCTCTATTTTTAGCGGCCCCACCTTTGATTATTTCGGGATGACTCATAGATAATCTTCGGGTCAAATTATATATTTATCAAACAAATAGAAAATGACATAGTTAAATGACAACTAAGGGTCAATTTCGACAACTTTAGTTGCAACAAGGGACCGTCCAATTTTGTCGAAAGATTGATGTCTACAAGCAACATAATAATCGAATAAAAATAAATGGATGATAAATTTAATCATTCAATTCGATTGTATCTTATTGAATTATCAATCATAGTATTTTGGTATAATTGAGATGTGACTTTAACACTAAACGTTCACGCTTGAATATCTCATGTAAACGTGAAGGCATCATATTGTTTGTCAAATAAAAACATAATTTAAGAAATAATTATTATTACTTTTAATTTTAATTTGATTGTTTATTTTACATTTTTATTAATTATAACTAGGTTAGAACCCCGTGTATTACACGGTTGAATAAATATAACTTTATATACTAAATAATAAAATAGTTACATCTTTTAAAAACTCGTGTATTGCACGATTTGAATAAAAACATGTCTTACACGAATAATGTAATCCGTTAACATATTTAGTCATTAAGATGTGTTTTCTAACAAAATGAACTTTGAGGTACTATTTACTAATTGTAACATCTCACTTTATTTTTTATTAGGTTAGAGAGTTGTGTATTACATGGTTTATAACATTTTGCTTTGTTTTTATTTATTTATTATTAGGTTAGAAACTTACGTATTACTTGATGTTGGATAATCAGTAGAAAAAAAAAGAAATATTTTAGTAAAAAATATTAAATACACAAGAGATAAGTTGGATATTATGATGTAATATTATTATTTCATTGAAGTGTAAAACGGGATAATGGGATCCTTTATTAAAAATAGGATTCTAATTATAGCACATATATAAAAAATATATATGTTCTACATGTATTGAATAAATCATTTTAACGAAACAATTGATTAGAATAAATATTTAATTTTTAATATGTGATTATCAGTTATCCTTGTCCTTATCATCAAATATAAAAACAATTAAAACTACCAATTAAATAAAATCTTTATCTTTAAAAATATTTTAGTTAATTACATAGTTAGTCCCTATGGTTTGCACAAAGTAACATGCTTAGGTACTAATAGTTTAAAATCATATTCTAGGGTATTAACTTTTCATTTTGTAACGTTTGGAGGTATTAATGTTATTTGTACGTTTAAAATCACATTCTATTAGTACCTAAGTGTTATTTTGTGCAAACCATAGGGACTAACTATGTTAATACCCTAGAAGTTAATACATCCAAACGTTACAAAATGAAAAGTTAATACCCTAGAAGGTGATTTTAAACTACTAGTATCTAAGTATGTTATTTTATGTAAACCACAGGGACTAACTATGTAATTAACTCTAAATATTTAAAATGCTAGTATATTTTTTAGATTTTAATAATTAATATATGATTATCAGTTATCTTATCTTTGTCTTTATCATTAAATATCTTCTATAAATTTTAAATTTTAAATTATCAATAATTAACTTTCCATAATAAATATTTAAAAAAATAATTAAGAATGCCTCATAGAGCGCCATGTGTCCCTAACATGGTTTCTTTTATTATATAGTATAGATATAGATATGTTCTGTTTGAGTTTTACCAATATTAAAAGATATAGACAACTAATTTAGGATATATCAAGATAATAAGATTAAAAAAAACAAAGATAGCAAATAATTACTGGTGTTAATAAAATGATATGATATATCGGGTCTTGTATGTTGGTTTTTCTAAGCTTGAATATAGGTTGCAACATGTAGACCACATGTTAAAATGGGTCTCAAGGCCGTAGCCTCAAGGATCACTTGATGTATTACCAAGTGATTGACACAACTCAAAACCGAAACATAAAGAACACATAATTATGATTGAACAATTTGTTTGGCTCTTTTCTTATTAATAAAACTGAGAATTACAATGCCTTAGGGGAGGAGGGGTGGTTCACTAGTGATAGTTTCTATCACTCCCACTATCCAATCAAATCATGCCATGTCATCACCCAATATTCTATCACTAGTGATAGAAATATAGGGGGGTGGTATCACTAGTGATGGAATTCTATCACTCCCAATTTTTTTTAATTTTTTTATTTTAAATGTGAGGGTTCGTCAATTTAGTCAATAGTGAGGGTTCGTCAATTTAGTCAATTAGTGAGGGTTCGTCAAAGATGGGTAAGGTTCGTCGACGGTTACAAAAATTCCATCCAAAAAGAACGCGTGATGGGGTGTGCGGCGGCGGTGTTCCGTTCTTGTTTAACGAGTGACGGGGGTGGTATAACGGACCACCCCGTGTGGCCTTATATAGGCTAACAACTTGACCCACAAGACAACACTATTAAACCAATCCTATTATAATATAATTTGAAATTTGAATGCTACTTCTAATCTTATTCGAATTTTAAACATACAATTTAGAGTAAACTGCAATTTTACACCCTGAGGTTAGGGGTGATTGGCACTCCTACCCCCCCTAAGGAAATAATTGCAAAATTACACCCCACTGTTAACCCTTATGTCGCATTTCTACCCCCGCCGTCAAATTGAGTAACAGAACTGTTAAGTCTAAGTTGAAATGACTATATTACCCTTCCATTTTACCCCCCAACATTCCTGTTAAGTCGCACAATTACCCCCCCACTGGTAAATTACTAATTTGTCCTTTTCTATTACCCCCTGTACTTTGTGATAACACACAACATTACCCCCTGAAATTTACAAAACCCTTCCCGCCTAAATCAAATAGCTGTTCTTTGATCAAAAACCTAACAAGCAAATACCTGAAACGTAACAATCATACCTGTTAAAAAATCTGAAACGTAACAATCATACCTATTTCTATAAGGTGTTCACACCAACAAGCAAATACCTGTTCAACCAGTGGGAATGCATACAATTATACCTGCAATGTCAACATAATGAGTGTATACATCCAGAATCATAGTTGCAGTACATAAGTGTATACATCCAGAATCTGATTAAGCCACTGTTGAGTGTGCTGCACAATTTGGAGCACATAAGTGTGCTGCTAATGTGAACTGTGACCATAAGTGTATGCACATGAGTGTATACATGATCATAAGTGTATGCACATGAGTGTATGCACATGAATGTATCCAGAATCTGATTAAGCCCAAACTGTGACCATAAGTGTATGCACATGAGTGTATATATGATCATGCCCAAACTGAAGGACTCATTGCATACAACTGAAGGACCAGCATTCCTTTGAGATGCAGACTCATGATCTCATTGTGTTGGACCGATCTACGACCTTAAATTGTCAGTTAAGGCAGTTCATCTTTGCGTACGAAGGCGGAATCAACGTAAACAAAGTCATAACAGCTCTAATCCTTTTAATCCTTCTTTTCTGATTAATATTCGTGCTTTTACAACGTTTTCTGATACAAATCCAGCAGCACTTCGTGTCTCATACAATGACCATCGTTACTTGACAAATGAACCACACAACCTATTTATAACCTTAAGATTTCGCTTGAGACTGTTCAAGCTAAATCAGATTTCGCTTGAACCAGTTCAAGCTAAATCTGATTTCCCTTGAACCATTTCAAGGTAAATCTGATTTCCCTTGAACCATTTCAAGCTAAATCTTGATTTAGCTTGAATTACATAAGAACACTTTCAAGCGAAATACACAAGTTTAAACAAGTAAAACCCTAATGTGTGTTCATTCAAACTATCTAGACACAAGACTTGATTAAGACGTAATCAACAGACATTTCGTGCACCAACAGACTCCCCCTTGGATGTTGATGAAGTCTTTGGCTTCAAGTCTTTGTCTTTATCAATCTTCAAACATTAACCTTTAAGCTTCAATCATCCCTTTGACTGTTGATCCAGACTCCCCCTTTCACAGACTCCCCCTCTCGATATGCTAGAATCTGAGATATCTGGTTCAAGCTTTGACAATTAGCTTCCGTTAGGAATAATGAAGTCCAAACCTGTTACTCAACCAACAAACATTACAATTCTATCTTTTCAACCATAAAAACATAAACTCAATCAGTTTTAACAATCCACTCAAGTATTCAGGTCCAAGTTAATGACCCTGATCACTTGATTAATCTACCAAGTCCAAATTAATGACCTTGGTTGATCTTTTTGACGAATCAATACTGATTTTAAAACAACGATTTCAAACATTTTCTGAAAATAACAAGTATCAAGTTAATGAACTTGTTTTTTTTTACTTTTCAAACAATTCAAACTTTATCAAAGTAAGCTCTCCTCATTCTTCAGTCCAGAATCTCCTGCATCTGCTTCAATCAACTGAGAATCCAACAATCAACTCTCCACTTTGGTTTGTCAGAAAATAAAGCAGAAATAAAATCTTTTTGGATTTTATCAAAGTGTTCTAAACAAATAAAAGAAATACAGAAAACTTAAATTGCAGAAAATAAACAAAGTAAACTATTTACAAACATATTTTTGACGAGCGTGTCAGGGAATCATATCAGCTTTTCAGACAAATCACAAGTACCGTTAAGCTTCATTTCATTCTCAGACTTAAACAATTCACCTCGATTGTCGATATACTGATCCATCTTAAATTCTCACACAAATTTCAATTTACTCAGGATACATTAGATGTTTTAAGAACTAGCTCATTCATGTGTCCCACCTCTTGAATATACTCCCGTATCCAGAATCCCAATAATCAGTCTTACAGGTGAGAATACTACAATGATATCTGTATATAAATTAGGTATGCGAGGGCCGAGGGATCTCAGATCGATACTTCCGTATATGCAGAGAGATATCAGCTTCGACTTTTCGGTGTGTCCCCTTTAGAGGATCTTTTTGCTTACAACAGCAGCATTTATCAATTTTATTGTTTCAGCATGCTGAGGGTTTAATGTTGTGTTTCAAGCATTGCAGCAAGTATTAGCCAGGGACTAGGTCAGAACCACCGTTCAGCAGAAGTCCCGGAATAATACCCCAGACATCATTGAGTATAAAGACCTAGTATATCAGATTACGAGACCTTTCAAACGAGATTTCAGGGGTTACCTATATATCCAAGTAGTGTTCCCCACGAATTCACAAGTTTGAATTTTAGGTTTATATCCCGAATAAATCTACTAAATGTGCGAAAACCTATCGACACATCATCAGTGAGACTGTTTAACTCATTTATTCTTTACAAATCTTTAGCATACTGTAATCGTCTAGCCGATGTACTATCATTTTCCCTATATACACAAGCTTTTTTTTTCCAGATTTTATCATGTTTTTGTATTTTTGCATTTTTTACTGTTTTTGTATTTTCTGAAAATAAACTATGTACAAACATCTACTCCCCCTAAATACCAAAACAAGTAAAAATTCGACAAACCATTGCAGATTGTTTCTCGTTTTCATCCGCAACAGTACTCTCATCAACGCCAATTATGCCATCCGACACCGAAAGAAGCCTCATACCGTTCAGTTTTAACAAATATTTAAACCGATTTTTATCAAAAGCTTTGGTATGTAAATCAGCTTTCTGTTCGTCAGTGTGGATTTTCTCAATTCGTATCAACTTTTTCTCAAAACAATCACGAATAAAGTGATGACGAATTTCTATGTGTTTAGTTTTAGCGTGATGTACTGGATTTTTTGTTATATTTATAGCGGCCTCATTATCAACAAAAAGAGATGTGTTAAGAACTGCAAACCGTAGTCGCGCATCTGTTGCTGTATCCACAAGATCTGAGAGCAGCAACTGCTAGCAGAAACATACTCCGCTTCACAGGTAGATAACGCCACAGACGTTTGTTTCTTACACTGCCAGGTAACCAATCTAGGACCAAAGAACTGGCATCCTGCAGTTGTTGATTTTGAATTGACTTTGCAGCATCCGAAATCCGAATCGGAATACCCTTCGAGCATAAAGTCGCCTTTCCTAGGATACCACAACCCCAATGAAGGAGTTCCTTTCAGGTAGCGCAATATCCTTTTCACAATGATCATATGCGATGCTCTCAGGTTAGACTGAAATCTTGCTGCGAGGCACGTTGGGTACATTATATCAGGACGTGAAGCAGTTAGGTACATTAAAGAACCTATCATGGAACGGTAAAACGTTTCATCAGCCCTGTCTCCGGTGAGATCTGGGTGAATCCCATGATTTGTTGCAAGTGGGGTAGCAGCTGGAGTAGAACTTGACATCCCAAATTTCTCTAGAATATCATGAACATACTTTGACTGATGAATGAAAATTCCCTCAGGAAGTTGTTCAACTTGTAAACCCAGAAAGAATTTCATCTCCCCCATTGATGACATTTCAAACTTTTGCTTCATCACTGATTCAAAATCTTTGCATAGATTTTCATTTGTCGACCCAAAGATTATATCGTCCACATAAATCTGAACTATCAGAAGATGACCATCGACCTTTTTAGTGAAGAGAGTGGCATCCACTTTTCCACGAATGAACTTGTTGGCTAGTAGGTGTTGAGACAAAGTCTCGTACCAGGCTCTCGGGGCCTGGTGTAAACCATACAGCGCTTTGTCCAATAAGTAGACCTTGTTTTTGTGGATTGGATCGGTAAAGCCCGGTGGCTGACCGACATAAACCTCCTCTTTAACCTTCCCATAAAGAAACGCCGATTTAACATCCAACTGATAAACTTTAAAGTTCTTCCAAGACGCAAATGCTAGGAAAATTCTGATTGCCTCTAGTCGTGCTACAGGAGCATAGACTTCGGTAAAATCAATCCCCTCCTGTTGACTAAATCCCTGAACAACGAGTCGAGCTTTGTTCCTTACAACAACTCCTCTATCGTCCCTCTTACACTTGAACACCCACTTGGTGTTAATCTTTCTCTGACCATCCGGCAAATCAACTAACTTCCACACTCCCAATTTTTCGAATTGACTAAGTTCCTCCAGCATTGCATTGACCCAAGAGTCTTCAGTAAGCGCCTCTTTGTAAGTTCTTGGCTCAACCTGCGAGATAAAACAACTTAATGAGAATTCAGTTTGCAAAGGAGCAACTTTTGTATAAAAACATGTAAGCCCTTTATCAATCTGATTTCGAGTGCGAACGCCTGTCTGCAATTCTCCTATGATCAACTCCTCTGGATGGTATGAAAAAGTCCGCGGCATCACTTCACTTGGAACATCTACATTTCCCTCCAGATTAGTAACATTCTGTTCTGCATCTTGTTCACCAACTTGGTTTGTTTGACTTGAAATCTGAATTTGCTCCCCCTCAGAATCTGAATCACCATGATCAAATACTGGCATGTTTTCAGCTTCTAGATTATCATTCTGATCCGACTGATTATCCTGAGCAACTTCATTCTGTTGGACATCATCATGTTCACCAGCATTACTTGGACCTGCTTCATCGTCATTTGAAGTTTCCTGTGATCTCCTCGAATACTCAGCTGGGAACCTTAACTGCGACTCATATTCACGCAAAATATCCAACTCATCAAAGAAATCTTCATCATCCTCTGATTCTTCTCTCATGTCAAACGAATCCCAAAGTTTGTCATAATGATAACGCCATGAATCACTAGGATTCTGCGGCGGCATAGTATAACCTTGACATTCAACATTTGCAGCTTCAATAATCCGCTTCTCACTTGGAACGAAGACACGTCGCAACGGATTTGCATAACCAACAAATATACCCTCAATGCTCTTCGGACCAAACTTTCCATGAGGCTCTATAACCGTACAGGGTGACCCGAATGGTTCTAGATACTTCAAATTCGGTTTGCGATTATTGATTAGCTCAAAGCATGTTTTGTTGAACTTCTTGACAGTGAGAACCCTGTTGAGCGTATAGCATGCGGCGGAAACAGCTTCAGCCCAAAAATTTATCGGTAACTTTGAATCTGCGAGCATAGTTCTAGCCGTCTCGATTAGTGTCCGGTTTTTGCGTTCTGCGACTCCATTCTGCTGCGGAGTGTACGGAGCACTAAACTCATGCAAAATACCTCTTTCATCACAAAATTCTTCCATCTTGCTGTTCTTGAATTCAGTACCATTATCACTTCGAATTCTCTTGATACGCCTTTGGTACAAATTCTCAATCTTCTTGAACAGACCCATCAAACTGTCAAATGTTTCATCTTTCGTCTTCAAGAAAGAAACCCATGAAAATCTGGAATAATCATCAGTAACGACCAAACAATAGTAATCTCCTGTAATACTTTTGACATTCACCGGACCAAACAAATCCATGTGAAGTCTTTCCAGAGGTCTCGAAACTGAATTGACTTGCTTTGTAGGGTGTGACTTTTTCTTCTGCTTGCCTTTGATGCAGCTAATGCACTCCCCTTCCAGATGAAAACCTTTGATATTAACTCCTAATACCAAATCATTGTGCACCAAATAATTCATTTTTCTAAGATGTATATGCCCCATCTTTCGGTGCCACAATCTTGATTCTTTCTCAGTTGCTCTAGACACAAAACAATGTGCTTGACCAGTAGTTGTAGTTGCTACAGACATATCTAACACATATAAATCATTCACTCTAGGTGCCTTCATGATAATCCATTCTTCAGGAATAACAAAACCAGGTTTCAAAATCAAACATTCTTTATCAGTGAAGTGAGTAGTATACTGATTGTCACAAATCTGCGAGATACTAAGCAGATTGTTCTCCAGCTCAGTGATGTAGTTAACTCTCTCAAACGTCACAATCCCGTTGGATAACATTCCTTCACCAACAATTCTACCACCTTCATGACCTGCAAATCCCACATAACCACCATTGATATTCTTCACATCATACAGCAATGCAGTTTTTCCTGTCATATGTCGAGATGCGCCACTATCCATGATCCATCTTGAAATGGCTCTTGGAAGATCCTGCATATACCACAAGTTGATTTTAAAACATTTCAATAAAGATGCCGATTCATGCTTCGCGATCCAGGAAGCTCCGGCAATTCAAACTGCTTATTCGAACATGGTGTCCACCCAGGCCTCATCAGCCTTAGGTGTAACCTTGACTCTCGCAATTTGAATTTTGAAATTTTCAGCCTTCAAAGGTGGAAAATTTGCATCATAATCAACTGAAATTGATTCTTCAGCCTTTTTCACTTCAGAAGTTGAAATTTTCATTTCAGTTTTTGGTTTCCAAACTTGTTGAGATAATGCAACCTGTTTATAAAACTTGTCGTTTTTAGTTACCACTTTCTTTACAGGTTCATTTTTCACTTTGATGTTGTTATTTTTCACACTCTTTTTCTCAACAATGATTGGTGCTTTACCCTTCACATCAACTTTCTTCTGTTGAAACTTCACAGTTTCAGTCTTAGGCTTCACATTAGTACACTTTCGTGCAATGTGACCAACTTGATTACATCTGAAACATGTTCGAGTATCAACAACTAGACTTTTGCCTTCAGACTGATAATGTGAAGCTCTTTTCTCAAAGAACTCTTTATTTGATTTTGAAAAAAATTCATTTTCCTCATCAGAAAGTGAACTTGAACTGTTCACAAACACCTTCTTTTCAGCAAACCTCTTGTTTTGAAAACTCTTTTTCTGATAACTATTACCACCTCGATAACCACCCGACCAACTGTTTCGATTTTTATTATAAAAACGTGGTGGAACAACAGGCTTTTTGTAATAAGCTTTATCTTTCTCAAAATTCATTTGCCTTTTTGTTTGACACAAACTGTTCACTTCTGACAACTCAACTTCAACTAACTTTAAAACATTTGTCAACTTTTTCACATTAACATTCTCAATTGGAAACTCAGAATCCGAATACAACTTATCAGATCCAGCCATCTTGTACATCACAAGACCCGGTTCATCACTTAAGTTGTTTTTGGACTTTGATTTCTGAATGTATTTGTCCAAGAAACATCCATCATCTTCAGCTGAATCACTATTCAAAACACTTTCAGCTGTACTTTTAACAATCTCTGTCTGAACACTATCATCAGATGATGTAGAAAAAGTAACATCAATGTTCTCCGGAAGTTTAACTTCTTTTTCTTCCTCAATTTCAACCAACCCAGATTGCTTTTTCGTGTAGTTATCAAGAACAGGTGGTGGAACTTGATGAAACCCCACCCCAGTTCCATCACAATACACATCTTCGCCCGCTTTGTCTTTTCCGATGGGTTTGGGAATGATATGTTGCAAAAAAAAGCTTGCGGAGCTGTAACTGTTAAGCTTCAACTGGATTCGCTCGTTTTCGATTACAGCCTCTTGAACTTTAAGTTTCAATTTAGCGATTTCATCTAGTTGTTGGTTAATTGATTCTTCTTTGACTCTAAGCACTGCTTTTAAATGTTCATTCTCTTTAAAAGTTTTACCATTTCGATCATCACAATCTTTCATTGTGCTTTTGAGTTTTTCAATTTTTTCAGAAATCTGACGGTTTTCAAGAATCAACTTTTCATTTTCTTGTTTAATTTTGTCATGATCAATTTTATCAGTTTCAATTTGAGCAGTTAATTCTCTTATCCGTTCAGTTGAAGCTTTAACTGTTTTGTCACGACCAAGAATCTGATTCTCAACGCTTCTGACCTTTGCTGTCAGATCTTTAATTTTCTCACCGTTGAGATACGTGACAGTATTACAAAATTTGCACTCTTTGTTGCAATTTTTGCAATCAGCATTTCCTTCGATCTTTTTACCTGACGCATTTGTTGACACATCTGAACTGACCTGGCTTTTTGACTCAGACACGGAGTTAGAGTCTACCTCAAGTGCCTTAGCAGCCAGCACTTTATCAGCCATTTTTCTAGGGCTGTAAACGAACCGAACGTTCAGCGAACAGTTCGTGAACCGTTCGGCGGGAAGTTCGTTTATGTTCGTTCGATTAGCTTAACGAACGAACACGAACAAAAAATTCCGTTCGGTTAGCTTAAGCGAACGAACACGAACACAGGTCTCGTTCATTCGACTGCGTTCGTGAACGTTCGGTAATATGTTCATTTAATTATATTAAAAATAATAAATAATAAACCTTTTATCTAAACATATTGAAAACTTGAAACCCTATTTTTGTCTAAGTTGGCTAAAATTTGGACATTCCAAGACATTTTTGGGGATAATTATGTCTAAGTTAGTTAAACTGTATTTATCGTTTGGTGGCGTGATAGACTTCTTGTGTTTTGATTTATCATTTAATGGTTGTATTTAACTACCTATATCCAATGTTTAAGGATAACAATGTTTTCATTTTTTTATTTTCAAGTTAAATGTTCGTTTGCGTTCATTTTTATTTGTTTGCGTTCGTTTGTGTTCGAGACCAGTGTTCACGAACTGTTCGTGAACAATTTAATTTCCTTAACGAACGAACACGAACATAAACTTATGTTCGGTAAGCGTTCGTGAACAGTTCACGAACATGTTAATTTCCTTAACGAACGAACACGAACATGGCCTTGTTCGTGTTCGTTCGGTTCGTTTACAGCCCTACATTTTTCCCAGGTTCTCTGCAGTCAACTCCTGCGTAGTATCGATAACTCCAGTATCAATTTTCTTTGATTTTTCGATCTCTTCTTTCTCTTTCATATCTTTTTCTTTCTTCGCTTCCTCTTTCATTTTCTTAGTTGGAGTTCCCCACCATTTGTGTTGCCAATACTCATCATTCTCTTTCATTTCCTTGATTAAGACTTCCAGATCTAGAGTTTTGTGATCGATTGCAATATTTCCATACTCATCAAGATAACACTCCCTGTCTGGATCCCATCTATTGGCTCTCTTTGCTTCCAAATAGATACCAGAAAGTCTAGTAATTTTGTTTTCCGAAATCATCTTTCTGTATCTATACTTCTGCTCTTCAGTTCTATCATCTTTCCATGGAATAGGTTCATTTTTCGCCATGAATGCGTAACCAACCGCATCTTCTTCTGGTAGAACCTCTTGACTCCAATCATACCCCTCATCATCGTAAATCACTGCAAGAGCTCTAGATTTCTCTCTGTTATCTTCAACCTGCTTCAATCTAGGCGGCTCGGATTTATTCTGGTGATAAATCGCCTTCTTGTAGTAATCATCTCTGAAAGGATTTTCCGACTCATCAGCATAAGCGTTTCGGCATTCTCTCTTGAAGTGACCCTTCTGCTTACACTTGAAGCATGTCACTTTGGATTTATCGAACCCCAGCTTAGTAGAAGCACCACCAATTATTTTCCGGCCTGTAATTTCCATAAAACGTTGTGCATGACGAACAGCACTTGCCATAGCCCAACGAATATCGATCAGTTCCATTTCCTCCGGATCAATCTGATCGTAATCTTCTTTCGTCAAATTTGTGTTGCCTATCTTCCCAGCTACCAACCCTTCATACGATTCCAACACCGAAGCTAGGAAGATCATTTGCTGCTTGGTCGACTCTTCATCAAAATTCTGAGCATTCTTCAAATCTATTGCGATGTTGCATTGAAAACGATTCTTTGCATCAGCATTTCCAGAAGATGAAGATCCACTGTGAAAACCATTGTGACTTCCACTACTTTGACCACTTTGATTTTCTTTGCCAGCTGTCGACACATTTTCAGCAGAAAATGCAGTTTTTGGAGAAGTAGCTTTCGGCATCATGCTCTTTGGATAATATAGATCCAAATTCTGTTGATAAGATGAATGATTAACTTTGTACGTCTTCTTCAATTCCAGTTCATGACTTTCAAGTCTCTCAATCACCAAATCTGGTTTCAACAATTCAGAAGGAATAGTGTTCTTAAGCATGAGAGCATAATATCTCCACTCCATATCGTCTGGCAACGAATCGAACAACTTGTCTACTTGCTCATCATCAGAATACTTAATTCCATGTCTAACTAACTCTAGCTTCAAGTGCCCAAACCTCTCGATCATTTTTGACACTGATTCATTCTTTAAGCATCCAAACATATCAAACTCTTTCCTAAGTAGTTTTATTTTATTTTTCTTGATTTCTTCACTACCTATACATTTCTTTTCTAACTTTGCCCAAAGATCTTTAGCATTTGAATAGTCTATCAATGAGATGATATCCTCCCGAACAGACTGAAATAATAATGCCACACACTTTTGTTCGGCTACGAATGAGTCAATCTCATCAGTAACTGTTAAGACTTCACCATTCTTTTTTCCTTGATCATAACCGTTCTTCAGACTTTTCCAACTTGGAAATGCAAATGCCATCATCCAGTCTTCAAACTTTCTGGACCACCGACTGTACTCCTCAATAGCCATAAGTTTTGGAGGTTTATTAAACGTTCCGAAAGCACTTTCCGATTCCCAAGCTTCCTTTTTCTTTTCTTTTCGCGAGTTATCATTCACATTGCTTGACGAAGTATCATCGTTTCCGGAATCTCCAGCGAACGCGTACATGTCGCTAAACGGGTTCATGAAAAGATCATCCATCGTGAATGTTCCTGCAAAATCAGCAAACACTTAGAAAAATTTTAAGTTTTGAAAATTCAGCAACTTCAAGCGAAATCCTTGAAGTATATACAGCTTCAAGCGAAATTTGATCCAAACTGTTTTTCAAGCGAAATCAACTATTTCGCTTCAATCTGTTACAAGCGAAAACTAAAACCAGATCTGATTCAAGCGAAATCAACCAATACAATTTCGCTTCAACAATACAAGTTCAAATCCAACAGTTTCAAGCGAAATCAACAGCAAACAATTTCGCTTCAACTATTTTCAAGCGAAATCCAGCAAACAAAACCAACCAGATTCAAGCGAAATCCACAAACTCAATTTCGCTTGAACTATTCAATCGAAACTTCTGATTTTCAAGCTAAACCTTATGTTTTCAAGCGAAATCAACCTATAACTTCGAACACCTTTCAAGCGAAATTCTGTTTTAGGTCATTTTTAACAAGTTTTAATCTGATTTTTAGTCCGAATCCTTGTAGGCTTTGTTAAAACTACATTTTACACGATATACTCGAAAATCAGACCATTTCGACCGTTGGAACTCTTTCAGATCAGAAAAATATAAAAAGAAAAGAGTAGAAAGAAGAGAATCCGCTGCTATGGTATGAACTCCTCGTCCTGAGCTCTGATACCACTTGTTGGACCGATCTACGACCTTAAATTGTCAGTTAAGGCAGTTCATCTTTGCGTACGAAGGCGGAATCAACGTAAACAAAGTCATAACAGCTCTAATCCTTTTAATCCTTCTTTTCTGATCAATATTCGTGCTTTTACAACGTTTTCTGATACAAATCCAGCAACACTTCGTGTCTCATACAATGACCATCGTTACTTGACAAATGAACCACACAACCTATTTATAACCTTAAGATTTCGCTTGAGACTGTTCAAGCTAAATCAGATTTCGCTTGAACCAGTTCAAGGTAAATCTGATTTCCCTTGAACCATTTCAAGGTAAATCTGATTTCCCTTGAACCATTTCAAGCTAAATCTTGATTTAGCTTGAATTACATAAGAACACTTTCAAGCGAAATACACAAGTTTAAACAAGTAAAACCCTAATGTGTGTTCATTCAAACTATCTAGACACAAGACTTGATTAAGACGTAATCAGCAGACATTTCGTGCACCAACACATTGGATCCACCAACGAGCTCCTGTCCTATAAAAACAGCTGGGACACTTGGCTTACACCCTAAGGCTATGAGTTCCTGCTCAATTTGCTGACCATCTGGGCGTTCTTAATGCTGTGGCATATACATCAAAACTCTTGCTGAATATAACCACTGCTCTATCTTTCACACAACAGGAGGAAAAGGTGGATACGAGTAGTATTTTATGTTAATCTTAAATGGAATGCCACAGGAGGTAGATTGCAATTTGATTGAATAATATGCTGTTCAGTTACTGTGTGATCAAACATGATCAAACATAATACATGATCAAACATAATCAAACATGATTATGCCCAAACTGCAAAGGCCTCATTGCAGGCTGCAAATGCATAATTAACCTGCAAATGCATTGTTCAAACAGATTTCATGCCCAACTTTCAGAAAATTCAGTGTGATCAACCAAGGAAACTGTCATTTTAGAACATTCAGGTTACTAAACAAGCTGCAAATGCATAATCAACCTGAATGTATGCATTTTAACACAGAGGATATAGGAGATTGTATGCATTACCCAAAAGCTTTTTTGATCAAACATAATCAAACATAATGTCAACAACCTAATTTTGATCAAACAAAATACCCAAAAGCTTTTAGACAAAAGCTAAATAAGTTACCTTAGGTTAACCTACATATTACACAAAAGCTTAGATTAAGTTAAGTTAACCTACATATTACACAAAAGCCTAATAACTACTAGACTAAACATCCGCTCAACTCTCCGGTGGTAGATGGAAGTTGAGGACAGGCCTCCCAAACACAGAGACCACCAGGTGGAACACCATAGATGAGCTTGATAAGCTCATCGTCAGGTCAACTGTAAAAAAACCAACATTAACCAAATCAGACCCTAACCCCTGTGTATAACATGATAATGACTAAATCTGACCCTGATTAACTAACATTGGCATATTATACCTTTCGTGTGGCGGATGATATAGCGGAGTAGCCAAAAGAAGACCGGCATTTCGACTGATCGATGGTGGTTGTGATCGGAGAAGATGGTGGATCGCCTGTGGTTGTGATCGGAGAAGATGGTGGTTGTGATCGGAGAAGATGAAGTCGCCGGTGTATGGTGGATCGATGGTGGTTGTGATCGGAGAAGATGGTGGTTGTGATCGCCTGTGGTTGTGATCGGAGAAGAAGGTGAGAGCTCGATGGTGGGAAGGTGGGGGGTAATTGTGCGTGGACATGTTACTTATAGGGTTTAGTTTATCCAAGAAGCTTTAGATAAGAGTGAAAGGACAATTATACCCTTTGACTTTTATGTTACTCAGTTGACTGTTAACTCAATTTGACGGCGGGGGGTAGAAGTGCGACATAAGGGTTAACAGTGGGGTGTAATTTTGCAATTATTTCCTTAGGGGGGGGGGGGTAGGAGTGCCAATCACCCCTAACCTCAGGGTGTAAAATTGCAGTTTACTCTACAATTTATTAACAAGTTTAAACTATATTAATACTATAGTCCACATACTTTGACTTCCTTCAAACCGCCCCTTTGAGATCAACTGTAACCGCCCTTTGATGTTGCAACTTTATCACCATTGTCGAGTGATTAAGTTAGTGTTGTGTATAGTTAGCGAGCCCCTTCTTTAACGAGAGGTTGTTAATTGTATCATATTTAATGAGTCGAACCTATCCAAACCTAGACACATACATCGAGTCTGATCCGAAGGATCCACAGTCAATTAGCTTTCTTTTCTAATATCATGGGGCTTATAACATTGTCTGAATTTGCGATGCTTGGATGTTCGTTCACTCATAGATCAGACGATGGGAAGAGGTTCAGCAAAATAGACAGAATTCTGGTTTGTCACTCGTTTCTGTCTAAATGGCCGAAAGCAAAACTGACGGGATTACCAAGATATAGGTCAGATCATCGCCCTTTACTGTTAAAATGTTCTGATATTAAATTTGGTACTCCTCCGTTCCGGTTTTTTAATTCCTGGTTGAACGAAACAAGTCTTCAGACTATTGTAGTTGATTCATATAAGAGTTTTCAGCAATCTCTTCCACCAGACAAATTGGTAATGCAACGCCTGAAAGCAGTCAAATTGGCAATTAAACCCTGGGCAAAAAAGATAAAAATACGTGACAGTCAAACCATACAGTTGCTAACAAAGAAGATCAAATCTCTTGATCTTAAAGCTGAAACAGATTCACTCTCGGAGGAGGAGTCTTTGGAAAGAGAGACTTACGTTAAAACGTTGGCTGAATTAGAAGACAATAACCTAGAAGATCTCAGGCAACGGGCGAAAGCTAAATGGATAACGGAAGGTGACGAAAACTCGTCTTTTTACCATGGTATAATCAAAAGTCATCAGAAGAACAATAGAATCAACGGTTTATGTTTTAAAAATATATGGGTTTCGGAGCCCGATTCCTTAAAGTTGGAAATTAAGAAATACTTTGAACAATTATTCAAAGAGGAAAATCAAAATAGGCCGAGTTTCATTAACGATGGCTTCAAAGTCCTTTCCCCAGAGCAGTCAGCCATGTTAATTAAACGTTTCTCCAAAGAGGAGATAAAAGAAGCAGTTTGGGAATGCGGTGGTGACAAGGCCCCGGGCCCGGATGGTTTTTCTTTTAGCTTCATAAAACACTTCTGGAACATACTGGAAGTCGACTTCGTCGAGCTTCTTGATTTTTCTACGTTCATGGGAAGTTAAATAGAGGTTGCAATTCCAGTTTTATCACGTTGATACCTAAAACCGTTAATCCCCAACTAATAAGTGAATTCCGACCCATTAATCTTATCGGCTGCATCTCGAAGCTGATATCTAAACTGCTGGCTAAGAGACTTAAGAAAGTGATTGGTTTTTTGGTGAGCGACACGCAAACGGCTTGTATTGAAGGGCGAAGCATTTTGGAGGGTCCTTTGATAATAAATGAATTAATCTCTTGGGGAAAGAAAACAAAGAACAAGTTGATGTTGTTTAAAGTTGATTTCGAAAAGGCTTTCGATTCAATCAGCTGGAATTTCCTTGATTCGACGCTTTCACAAATGGGTTTTCCTGCTCTATGGCGGAAATGGATCAGCGGTATTCTGTCTTCTTCCAGATCCTCCATACTTGTCAATGGTGCACCCTCTCATGAGTTCAATATTGAGCGTGGTGTTCGTCAAGGCGACCCGCTTTCTCCATTATTATTCATTCTTGCAATGGAAGCACTCCATGTAGCTACTGTCACGGCTAATGCACAGGGCATCTTTAAAGGCTGTAAGATGCCAAAAAGTGGGCCCACCATCTCACATTTATTATACGCTGATGATGTCTTGTTTATAGGTGAATGGACGGATTCGAATTTTCGAAATCTTTCTAGACTTCTAAGATGTTTCAATCTCTCTTCGGGTCTAAAAGTTAATTTCGACAAAAGTAATCTCTTCGGGGTGGGAGTTCCTACGGAAAGCGTATCAGAAAAAGCTTTTATTCTTAGATGTAAAACGGGCGTGTTTCCTTTCACCTATCTTGGTCTTCCAGTGGGTGCAAACATGGGTCTGGTCAAGAACTGGAAACCAATAATTGATAGATTTGAAGCAAAACTCACAGCTTGGAAAGCTCGCACACTTTCTTTCGGCGGCAGGTTGACATTGATTGAAGCGGTGTTAGGTAATCTACCAACCTATTTCCTCTCACTCTTCTGTGCACCAATAAATGTATTAAAACAACTGGAAAGAATACGCCGTAAGTTCTTGTGGGGTGGATGTACGGAAAAAAAACAATGTTAATTGGGTTCCTTGGTTTAAAGTGGTTGCCCCAAAAGAAAAGGGGGGTTTGGGTATCGGTAGCCTGGCCGCTACAAACAAAGCTTTAATGATTAAATGGTTAATCCGTTTCAAAAATGAGCCGTCTTCATTATGGGCCCGTTTAATTTCAGCGATTCACGCTTGTGGAAGGTGTCACTCCTTCATACCACTGGAAAGCTCTATAGGCGGGGTTTGGTAGTCTCTCATAAATTTGGGTCGGATATCTCAGAATCAGCCTCTCAACGTCCAAGAAAGGATGGTCCTCAGGATGGGTAACAGTAAAAAAGCATTGTTTTGGCTGGATATTTGGGCTAGTGACAGACCACTTCGAGATTTATTCCCGAACTTATACGACATGGAAAGTGAAAAAAGATGTTATGTTTCGGACAGGTATAACATTAATCAGGGCTCGATTGTTTGGTTTTGGGAAAGCAATAACTCTCTATCAAGTGCAAATCAATCTGAAGTTTGGGCCGAATGCATTTCACTTATGCAAAAAGTGGATATTCAGATGAGACCAGACGTTTGGCTTTGGAAGTCAGGTTCTGAGGTTGCTGACTATACGGTCAGTAGTGTTAGAGCTGAACTGGATCATATTGACACCATTAACGAAACACGGGTACTCAAATGGCTTCACTGGATCCCAAAAAAAGTAAATTGTTTTTTATGGAGGGTGGTACTTGATAGAATAGCTACGAGAGAAGCACTCCTGATCCGTCGTATCTCACTGCCTTCCACTCAATGTATTTTCTGCAATAACACAGTCGAATCAGCAGACCACCTGCTGGTGTCATGTGAAACGGCTCAACAGGTCTGTGTAGTTATCTTCCAATGGCTGAATATACCCCTTCCGAGATATATTCTAAGTGTAGTTCAGTTACTGGAGATCATCAACTCATATAAAGTTCAAAAGAATTTGAAAAGGGCGATTTATGTAGTGGTAGCGGCCACTTGCTGGAATTTATGGATAACGAGGAACGAAATAATTTTCAAACAAAGAGTATTCTCGTTGTCGAAACTGATTGGGGGCATCAAAGCGATATCGTACACATGGATAAGGAATCGGGCTGAACTAGCGGAACTTAACTGGGAGAAATGGAGAAGTTTTAATGTATAACTCGTGTCGATGTAGTTTGTAATTGTTTCGGTTTTTGTTTTTCTTTGTCTTTGTTTTTGTTTGTATGTTTTCTTGAGTTAAGTTATTTATAAAATTTCGCCCTTTCTCAAAAAAAATAATAAAATAAAAAATATAACAGCTTATTCAACATATGTGGACCGGTTGATATCGGGACCAAGCAAGCATAAATTCTCTAGTTTTATTTTGAAAATCTTTATAATATTCCGAAATTTCATACCTATAAAAGATGATATGACTTGCACTATTTTAGAGTATTAGGTAAACCCGGGAATCTAATATATAAAAAAAAAAACTAAACATATAAATATCTAAATTTAGTTTTTTTTTTTTTTTTTTTTTGAAGCCTTCTAAAAGGTTAAGTAAACATTATTTTTGACTTTATTATAAAAAGCCTTCTAAAAGGTTCTAGAAAAAGAAATAATTCCTGCTAAAATTATAACATGTGCAACTCTATTCTTCCGAAAAAGGGTCATTGAAGGCTTTGTCACAATTATCGAAACAAGATTGATAAATCGATTATATATAAAATAGGTCAAAAATATTATATTGTCCAGTCTCTCTTGAACCAAATATGCCCGAAATGAATACGTGGTTCATCCCCGCTATGTATCTAGCCAATATTTTCATAATCATTCATGACTACTTTTATAATGCCAAAACGATATTTTTGTAGCCTTTTCAATTACCATAGGCATTTGACTTTTATTACAACTAGTTTTATTTATCCGTTGCGGCGGCGCGTACGCGACGTGATAAATTATTGACTACAATCAACCGACCCGTTTTTGAACTAAATTTACGTTGAAACGTAGAGTAATCCGAATTCATGCTGTTGAATGAAAATGTATTATGTTGACTCGACTTGTTTCCAAACAAAGTTTATGTCGAAACGTAGACCAACTCAAAACGTACATAAAATAAACACGTGTGGTTGCATCGTACGCGGTGCGATAAAGCATAGACTACAATAGATGTGAATCGTTTCTGAACTAAATTTACGTCGAAACGTATAGTAACTCAAATCTATACCGTCGAATGAATACGTATTATATTTGACCTAATCTATATCCAAACAAAGTTTACGTCAAAACATCCCCCAACTCAAAACTTACGTAAAAATAAAACATTTTATAATTGACCTGATTCGTTTCCAAACAAAAATTACATTATAGCGTAGACGAACTTGAATTTATACCGACACATACATAAAAATAAAAACGTAAAATTGTTTTGGGGTAAATTTGAGACTTTAGAAATTTGAGATAGCTAGTCAAAGTGATAATTACAAAATTAAAGGGTTACGTTTGACATTATATTAAAGTTTGAGGGTAGAATTGATGGTTATATAAATAAGTCATTTCTGGGAGACCTATAGAATCAATATTCTAAAACATGACAACCAAAAATAAAACGTGACAAATTATTTGAAGAAAAGTATGGGTTATAGCAAACCTCTAGCAACCTTTGACCATTTCTATAAAAGCGATTTATAGATCCTAATATATAAGACTAAATGACCCTAATACAGAATTCTTTAGTGTGGGTTTAGCCCGAACATGTTTAGACTGGTTTCAGATTGAACCCACAAACATATTTAGCTCAGGTTGATCTTTAACACGTTTAGTTTTATAGGTCATAATTTAAATTGAGCGGGTGATATGTCAAAATTTAAAAGAAAATTGAGCATGATATTTTATAGTATATGCATAATATTTTTATATGGATTTGTAGAAATTAGAGTATTAATAAGAAAAAAACTATAATAAAATAATATTTTTAGTTTAAACAAGTCATGTACATATTAAGCACTAAGCACTGAACTCATGCCGTGTTCACGTATCCGACATGAACTTTAGCTTCATGTCCACACCCAAAAACTGCGAACATAACCTATTTTACACCTATAATTTATAATACAAGGGTCAGATTTAATTCACCTGTCAACAGCTTTTTGTTAATTTAATATAAAAATGTATTAAAGATTACTAAACTATGTTGTTGAGATTTTGATGATTACATATGAATACTTTTGGTATTTATAAACGTTCCCTTAATATACAAGGGGTATAGATGTATATCCTGTAAACTTTGGGGGCATCTATGGAAAGCGTGAAACACAAGAAATCAGCGAAATTGCGTGGCCCCACACTCCCACAAAAGCATGTCGGTATACACGTTTCGACTTTCGCGGTTGGTGACTTGGTTCACCCCCTTAATAAATTTGCAATTTCCTTTTACGGTCCAAAATTAAAAACAATGTCCAAAATTGACCCCTTAACTTTCCATAGATTAGGTCCCCAAGTTTTCCAAAGATTCTCACACGCACCGGTCGTTTTTTTTTTTAACGGCAAATTTGGATCACTGACGGACCACTGGAGTATCATCGTGCCACCAGCAGAACCACCCGATCATATCCATCTCCACTAGGCAATAATTCATATACACCAATTCAGGAGGAAACCCAATAAATCTGGGAAAAACCCCATGTGGGAATCGAACACATAACCTAATGGTCACAAGCCTTATCCCACCATCAAGATACCACTAGGCTATAATGCCATGGGTCACGCACCGGTCGTATATACCGGCATTGTGGTTTGTATTAAGGTGTTCAACCTTTCGACAACGTGCACAAGATGCATATGTTATCTCGTAGTCATTGGATAGTGGCATGTGATTATATAACACTCTTTCTTTTCTAAACAAATTTAATATCCATGTGTCAAAAGAAAAAGTCCTAATATATCACAGATATATAAGTGATATATCGGTTATCGGTCCTTTGCCTAGATATTGGTGCAACATATCAGTTAGAATATTGATACCAACATATCAACGATGTTGACCAATATTGGACCGATATATAACCGATTTTCCCGATATTAATACATTTCTTCTTAGTTATACCATTCGTCTTTCTTCTTATTGTTGCTATTAGTGTTTTAAGTCTTAATTGTTAGTTGTTAGTGTTAAATGTTAATGTTTTAAGTGTTGTCAGTTTCTACTTGCTATAATTGTTAGTGTTTTGGAAGTTGCAAAAGGTTAATTTGTTAGAGCATTCACATCTAACCCCCGATTTTTACTCTGTATTACACTAAAAATCACTACATTTTCTATCTCTTTTTCAATTAAATAATATTTTTTAATACATTTATCATTACATTTTCTATTCGAATATTTTACCGCATTAACTACTTAGGACTCATAGATAGTTATTAATATGTGGTGTTTAATTGAATCCGATCCATGTCTATTCGAATAAACCAATTTAGAAAAAAAAAAATACATTCAAAACTATTCACGAACAACAAAGGCATCCCGGAGTCAAAACTATTCACGAACAATATGGGAATGTTTAATAGACCCGAATTCGATTGGAGTAAATGAGTGAACGAGTGGCTATATTTATTGGTTTAATGGACTTAATTTTGTTTTTCTATCCCATAACAACTTACAAAGACTTCATATTTCATAAGTCCAAAATAAGTCCTATTGGTTTTATAAGTTAATGTATGTTATATATATCATACTTATTTGGATTATTCGAATTGAATTGGGGTTGAGATTCCTAAATATGAATGCTTAATAAATATTTGAATCGAATAAGGAACCGATCTGAATAAAGTGAAGTTCGAATTCAGTTTGGATGGAATTTCGGGTTATTCAAGTATGATTTGAATAAGGAACATCCCTAGAATTATAGTTCTGGATTAGACGAGGTTTGTAAGGTTCGGGTGTTGATAAGGTACATGACAAGGGTATATGTCATCAAGGCCTCATGAATCTAACACAATGTGATTTTGGGAGAGGAAAGGGTTAGGTGTAAGAGCAGAGGCGGATCTTTATTTGGGCTCCGGGAGGCCTAGCCCCCCCCCCCCCCCTTTTTTTCTTCGTAGTGTAAGTTTTATTAAAAATTTTTGAAAACTTTATATGTATTGACTCCCCTCCTATTTTTTCTTTAAAACTTTCGGGCCCTCCAATTTAAAAGTTCAAGATCCGTCATTGTGTGAGAAAAGAAGGAAAAATAACAATACGTTTTTGTTGATGCTATGTATACGTATATAACACCCAAAACTAAGCTAAATGTAAATAGTTGACCATCTAGTATTTGTCATATGTAATTAGTTAATTACCCTTAGGGGTGCAAACGAGCCGAGCGGCTCGCGAGCTACTCGAGATCGGCTCGAGAAAAAGCTCGAAACTAGCCGAGCCTTATCGAGCCCGAGCCGAGCTTGAGCCTAAAATAAAGCTCGTTTGTTTATCGAGCCCGAGCTCTAGCCTCGCATGTGAAGCTCGTTAGGCTCGTCGAGCCTTATCGAGCCTTAGTGTAAACGAGCCGAGTCGAGCTTATTCAAACTTGTTTACAAGCCGACCTCGAACCTAAAAATAAGCTTATTTAGTAAACGAGCCCGAGCCCGAGCTTCACTTATCGATCTCGCGAGCCTAAAAAGTCTATTATTTATATTATTTTTATTTAATATATTAATTAATAGATAATAAACGAGCCGAACTCGAGCTTGAGAAAATACAAACAAGCCGAGCTTGAGCCTTGAAGACAAAGCTCGAATCGAGCCGAGCTCGAGCCCGAGCTCACATAAGGTAATCGAGCTCGAGCCTGGTCAAGCTCGGGCTCGGCTCGGCTCGTTTGCACCCCTAATTACCCTTACAAAGGATAATGCTTCTCAAATACAGTAGACACGTGTTTGAAATACAAGTTAAAATATATTAGTAACCTTCTAATATATACCCGAGTTAATTGCCAAAATCGTCCCCGAGGTTTGGGCACGTTTGCCATTTTCGTCCAAAATGACACTTTTGTACTAAATTGCCCCTAACGTTTGTAACTTTTTGCCATTTTCATCGAAACCACTAACTTAGTTTATTTTTTCTGTTAAGTTGAGAATATTTGGATTAAACTGGCAAATATAAACCCACATGGACGATTTTGGCAGTTTACTCAAACCCTTTTTAATTTGGTACAAAAATGTCATTTTGGACGAAGATGGCAAATATGCCCAAACCTCCCGTAATATTATTTCTTTGAGCACATATTATTTCTTTACACAAAGGGCAACCTCTAAAAACTAGCATGAACCACGAGGTAAAGTTGCATAAATATATTAACATAAGTTTGTTGCAAAGAAAGAGACCCCTTTGCACTCATAAACAGGACCCCAGAATCTTCCTTCGTTCAATTCCATAACAAAAACCCCAATTTCTTTTCTTTTCTTTTCTTTGGGGTAAACGAAAACAATTTCATACAAAAATTTCAACATTATTCATCAGCTTTAATCTTTTTACCCATTCTTTAATCCCTGTTTCCAAAACAAGATCAAAACTTTTCATTACTAATTCGCCGATCAAATTCCTCATTCATTGTTCCTATAATCATATTCGATTCTGTTCAAAAAACCCTAGAAAACCCGTCTTTCTTGGACCCGAATTCACGATCAATCACCTGAATTTGTTGCATTGCATTCCGTCATAATTTCAGGTTCGTTTTTATATATTTTTGTTTTGTGTATGTTTTCTGGTAATTTTTTATTTGAACATAGGTGCATTTGTTTTAAATATGATATTATCATACAATACAGATACATATATGTTATAAAGTTTATAACTTTGTTGCAGAGTTTATATTAATGTGAAATTTTTATATGATTACATATGTTTGAGGTTAAAGTTATTTTAAATATTTTGTTACACAAATATTTACAATTTTTGATTGATTCTTGCAGGTGTTTCATCATTTAAAAATATCAAATTTTCTAAATTTTAGATATTTAGTTACACAAATATTTACAATTTAATTGATTCTTGCAGGTGTTTCATCATTTAAAAATATCAAAATTTCTAAATTTTAGATATTTAGTTACACAAATATTTACAATTTTTGATTGATTCTTGCAGGTGTTTCATCATTTAAAAATATCAAAATTTCTAAATTCTTTAATTAGAGGCAAAACAGTGATTGTGCAAAACTATAGATTAATATGATATTATGACACTATTCAGATACACATTTGTTATGAGTTCTATTACAGAGTTCATATTGATGTTAATTTTTTTTTTTTTCATATGAAACTAATGATTACATATGCTTGAAGTTAAAACATTTTAGAGACAGTTATATTATATAGATATACAGTTACACAAATTTTTTACATTTTGATTGATTCTTGCAGGTGTTTCATACTTTCATCATTTGAAAATATAATTTTTTTTCTGAATTTTTGAATTTTAGGTAAAAAGAGATTGTGCAAAAGTGCAATACATTGCTTATGGATCTTGATGATGGGCAACCTAAGTTCTTTCCAGTAGCATCTGTTTCCACCAGTCAGTATTTATACCATATAAGTTCGTTAGTAGACACTTCGCGATATTATTCTAGACACCCGCAAAAACCGGGAGGCTTTGCTCTTCAAGAAACTTTTAGTTACATTTCGAAGTTTACGGATAGTGTACTGCTTTGGTGTGCTAGTGGGTCGAATTCGAATATGAGCTCGAAAAGACGTGATTTTTCTGTCAATCCCGGTTATGTTTCTAGTAATGGTCATGGTATCCCGAGATTTTTGATCAACTATAGAAGAAAAGCACTTGAGATTCCGGAACTTTTTAACAAGTTCTCGAGGTTTGCGATAAAACAATTGTTGGGTAAGGCTAAAGATCTTCATTTCATTCCTGCGATATCGTTAGCGGGTAATTTAGTTCCACCACTTGACAATATGTGAGCTCTCTTCTTTTTTCTGTCATCCTTAACATGGGAAATGTTTAAATATTTGTTTTAATGTCGTTTTTTTTGTTTCTGTTTGTGAACAGATCTAGGGATTTTCTTGCTGTTTCAAATGAAAATGTCAATGCAGTTGTCGGTAGATCGATGAATCATAGTCCTTGTGAGGTACTGCAACGGAGATGCGGTGATGGTGATGGAAGTTTTAATTGTTCGGCGCGTGCAGTCGAACCAAGAACTGGCATTGAGTTCCCAACTATATTAGATAATATTTTCGAAGCAAGTAATTCAAGTTTTAATACAGAGGTTGATCATTTTAATTTCATTGTTTTTTTAATCTTTTTTAATTTATTGGTAATTCGTTATAAGCATTAAGCAGACTCGGTCTTCTGTTACAGGTTCTTGTTGGAACTGGATCGAAAACAATGAAAATAATCAAGATAAAATCGTTGAAGCTCTATGCTTTTGGTTTTTGTAAGTAAACTTTGAAGCAAACTTAAAGATTAGTTTATATTAAATAATATTAGTCTGTATCATTTTGTAACTCTTGTTACCGTGATTTTATAGATGTTCAACCTTATGATGTCTGTAATAAGTTGGGTTCAAAATATGCATCGCTACTGGAGAATGAAGTGACCAAGAATCATAACTTTTATACCGATCTTCTAAGGTATGCCATAAGAATATTTTCATATATTATATTCTAGCAATTTATAATTGCTTTAAATGTGATACATAAGACGGTTATGTCTTTGATGTGGTGCTGCAGGGAGGACATAAGCATGTCTATCAGGCTTGTCGTCAGCTGTAACGGAATTAAAATCAGTACAGTTAGAGAGTGAGTCCAATTTCTATCACATAAATCAAACGAAAAAGTTTATTTAGCTAGAATATGCGAGAATATATGATGATACATATTTGTAATTTTCACCATATTGATTCTTTGATCTGTAATTTTACGTCTTGCAGTGCTTTTGAGAAATCACTTCGAGCCCGATTGATTAAGGTGAAAATGTGAAAGTGTCAGAGATTTTCAGTTCGATAATATGAAAGTTAATCTGTTATATACTTATTTCCATCATCTTTTTGCGTATGCGTGTTACAGATGAATCCAGACACTGATTATGATTGCGTAAGAAGTTTTGGTTCCCTTTTCTCAGATGATATTCCAATACGAGCGGTAATAATTCGTTATATATATGTGTGTGTCTGTGTGTGTGTATTTTTGTTCTACCTATTCTTGTGATTAACGCTACCAATCTTCAGGGAACAACGATAAAATTTCAGAGGACAGCTGATGGACATTTTGTTACTGAGAGTGAGTCTCACCGTAATCTATTCTTGACATATATTCTCATTTATGTCGTAATATCATATTAAAAAATCCACTAAAAACTTGATGCAGTTGAAGGCAATCGGATTGGTGCGGTTCATAGCAGGGATTTGTGCAGTAAGTCTTTTATTTATATCTGTCACTTGCACTTTCTTGCATGTTTTCTGTGTTCATTAAACAGTTTTATATGCAGTTAATTTAAAAAAAAAAAATCCACTAAAAACTTGAAGCACCTTTTTATATTACATGTTAAAGTCACTCTTTATGATTTTTGTTAGAGGTGGCAAGTTCGATACGTTTACCTATGAATGAGTCGATTCAGGTTGTGTTTTATCTGTACTGGCTCAATTGGGCAAAACTGCCAAATGTTGGCAAAAAAAAAAAAAAAAAAAAAAAAAAAAAAAAAAGACGGGTCAAATGGGTTGAAAGTCGCCCGAAGTGTACGTTTAACGCTTAAAACCTCCAAATCATTTTTTTTCCGTAAAACACTTAGATTATTATCGAACTAATATAGTTTCTGTAATCTGTCACGCTGTATATGTTACAGATTTAAAAGAAATAAATTAGACAAAACATTTTAGGTCTCCCCAACTTGACCCGTACCCGTCTTGAACCGTTACCCACTCATTTTGCCAATGTTGTCACCTGGATAATGAATGTGACTGATGCTTGTATTCAGGGGCTTTCTTTGACATGTACATTGGAGATGGGCCTGTTTCGGAGCAGACGAAAACAGAGATAGGAGAAAATGTTACGAATATAATGCGAAGATGCTAATTAACGCATCCTGCTCTTTTCTAGCATTTTATATTGAACAATTGTACATGTAGAACATTTGTTGAATGGTTGTTCCATTAGAAATTTAAAATAGATCATTATTTTCTTGCAAAGTCATACTTGATGTAAGGAATCTGTAGTTTTATGACATTAACAAACATTGACAGTTTTAAAGTAACATCAAAATGTTTCAATTAGGCACCTAAACTTAAAATATGTATAAACAAGTATGGCGGCAATCATGTTGTGTTGGTTGGTTGAAATTGAGGTGGCAATATGTAGTTGTAAGTTTTAACGTTAATTTACTAATTTCGTGAAAATAACGTTAAAGACGGCGGACAGTTAATCATGTATTATGTGGTGGTGTTGATAGCTGAAAGACAAAGGGATACATGCATCGGTCGGTCTTTGTCCCAATTGCTAAGTGTTATGTGCCTTAGGTCCAAGGCTTGATGCAAAACTACTATCGAGCCGGGGGTCTCACTGGAAGAAGACTCTCTATTCCCCGGATAGTCTTAAAAAGAACGTGACCCGAATATGATTTGTATAACCCGGTTATCTACAAGTTTATAAGTTGTAAATTGGTTGATTGATAAGCCTAATTAAATTTTAGTACTTAGATTCAACCAGTTTATTAGATGTGTTAAATATGTTTACTCGAACATGACAAGTTTATGAATAACTTAAAGTCTAATTATTTTCATGTACACTTTGTGCCGTATTAAAGAATTTCCACTCCTTTTAAAACAAGAAGTTGGATATTTGAAAGCGTGTTTATTTATCATACCTCTAGAATACCTAACTTTAGAGACCCGTGTGTTAAATAAAATTCCATCTAAATAGACAAGTTTCAAATTTAATAGTGTTATCATTATACATCCCAAAAAAATAATATGATAAAAAGTTTTTATTTTTTTTATTTATTAATAGTAGGTTAGAAACCGGATTATTTCACGTGGTTTGATTAATGAAATATTAAATAATTATTAGTAAGCGAAAAAAATGAAGAAAATAATTTAGAATATAAATATTAAATAAATGAAATATTTAAAAAGTAAATAATAAATAGTTGAGAAACAATAACCGAAAAAAATTCAATCAGTTACTTATTTATTAGGTATTGCTTGGGCTCATAGGAAAATAAGCGAGAAAACTTTCAAACGGTTACAAGAATCTTGGGCTCACAAAATTGTGACACATAACACAACCAATTATAATATAACAATTAAAATATATTTCTTTGCATCAAATCCAAACTTAGGGCGACTTTCAATCGATCTGCCTTCTCATTTTAGACTACATTCATTTTTTTTAACCGTTTGACCTGCTAGAAATAAAATATAACCATGGTTGAAGAAGTCGTTAGACGCTCCTAAGTCGGTTGACTGGGGAGTTACGAATACTTGGCCTAGACGGAGAGTACTCTGGGAGCACTCAGAAATGTTAAATTATAAGGAAATTAGTTTTTATACATGTCAAATATCATAAGTTTACTAATATTTATAACAATATACATGATTATCAATATAAATAAAAAAAATACATGTCTAATAGTAAAGTATTTCAATAACTGATATTCATTCTTTAATACGATAGACATATAAGTTATGTTTGATTTTCTTTTTAGTCAAACTCGGCCCGGGTTGACAAACTAGATCCGATTCTGGCTAAGGTTGACCGCGTTTGATAAATTCCAAGTAATTAGGTGGGGTTGAAGAAAATTGTCTCAACAACGTACCTTATAGCGATTACTCGACGAGTACCCGACCTCCGAGACGTTATTTTATTGACTTGTGAATTGGGCTTGGTGACCATCATCAAAGCAGCAACACATACATGGCCCATTTTAATGTAAATTTCCTTTATTGACTTGTGATTTAGCTAAATCCCCTCGTTTTTTGATAAAATTACAAGTTTTGCCACCAAATTTTCATAAATCCCCTGTCAAAGGAGGCGCTCTAGGGTTTCGGCGATCGTATCCCAACTCAACTCAACTCAATTCAGGTCAGTTACTTCTTCTAGCCTACTACTCATGGAGATTGTTTTGATTTCTTGTTCGTTCGTGTCTTTTTTACTTGTTTATACCTTCATATTTTACTTATTTTGTTCGTTTAACTGGAATTCACTGAACAATTCTTCTGGCATATATATTCACCAGTTATTATTGCAATTTCGTTGCATTGCTGCTAGATTAGACCGTTTTTCAGTTGTTAATGTTTATCAAAAACTACAATGCTTCACTTGATTCTGCAATGCATATTGAAGTTTCTTACTCTTAAGTTAAGATAGTCTGTATTTTTATATCATTTTGTTTGTGACATCATATTTGTTGAGTATTATTATTATTATTATAGTAAATCAGAAGCTTGCATATATTGGTTTTTACAATTGTTAGCTTAGTTTTAATAGGGGAAAACGCCTCTGTGCAGTGATTTTATGAGGTGGTGTAGTATGCCTGAGTCATCTGCATTGCTTGAAGCAGCGAATACGACGCTTTTTGTTTGTGGTGGCTGCATCTGAAGGATCTTGGCCACTAAGTAGTTAATGCGGTAAAATATCGGATATCGGTCAAGGACTGATATTTGAGATATCGGTTATCGCGGTGGGATATCGATAATTTTAATATCATGCTAAATTTATTTATATAGCACTTTAACACTAACAATTGTAACAAGTAAGAACGGACTAAGACTTAAAACACTAACATTTAACAGTAACAACTAACAATTAAGACTTAAAACACTAATAGCAGCAAAAAGAAGAAAAATGAACGGTAGAAACAAGAAGAATGGTACTGATATCGGGAAAATCGGTGATTTATCGATCAAATATCGGACAATATCGCTGATATTATCGGTACCGATGATATTCTGACCAATATTTTGTACTGCTATCTCGGCAGGGAATCGATAACCGATATATCACTGATATATCGGGATATTAACTACATAGCTTGGCCACCAAAACAATCAAAGCCCTAAATGCTAACAATACTAACCTCTAATTTGTATTTATTTGGTGGTATGAGCTTCTGATTTACAGCGGCTATGTTTTAGAAGCGCCAGGCGCACCGAGGCGATAGGGTCCCCCTGAGCTGAGGCTTGTTGCTTGTTTTTTTTTTTTTTTTTTTTTTTTTTTCTGTGTTGGGCTTTTTTTACATGTTGCTTGGGTTGTAGTTGGGTGGAATTAATGTAGTATACAACTAGTTATATAGGATATTCTCTAATCTGTTCTTTTAATTTAATTTTTTTTTGATATTAGGTGGATGATTTTAATTGCTAATTATATTTGGGATTGGGAGTAGTATTAGCTTTTTATACCTATTATATATGTATTAACTTCTTTTATGGTTGCTCTTGATATTAGGTGGATGATTTTAATTGCTAATTATATTTGGGATTGGGAGTAGTATTAGCTTTTTATACCTATTATATATATGTATGTATTAACTTCTTTTATGGTTGCTCTTTCTTTGTTTCGGGTGCACATTTTTTGCACCTTGCACCTAGGCAACATGCGGGCGTTTTGCGCCTTTGACTACTTTATATAATCACCATTTGTTCTATGATAGTTTAGACATATCAATTATCGAGTATAGTTAACAAATTTTAATTGCGGTTATGCGGTGTATAGTTTTGATGAAAGTTTAATGTATGATTTTTTAATGGATCTTAGCTGGCTATTCCGACTTCTGTTTTTGCAGGAAATAAGGTGACAAAGACCCTTGGTTTATTGAAAATGAGGCAGATAGAAGAGAAATCCAAGACGGGCAAGCAAAATGAGACCAATAATTTGCAAGATATTGATAACGGAGATAGTTGCCTAAACACAGCTGGTTGTTTTTCAAAAGATGATAAGTTAAAATCAGTTTTAAACGAAGATGAAGTTGAGAAGAGTGAGGGAAATGTTGGTAATTTAGCAAAGCCGGTCAAGAAGAAGAGGAAACACGAAGTCACTGAAAATGAATCTAAATTAAAAGTCAAATCCGAGAAAGTCAGCTTTTCGAGTCGTGTAGAAACTGATGGAGACAGTTGTATAAACGCAGCTGGTGATTTTCCAAAGGATAATAAGTTAAAATCACTCTTAAACGAAGATAAAAATGAAGTTGAAGATGAGAAGAGTAAGGGAAATGATGGTAAATTAGCAAAGAAGACAAAGAAGAAGAGGAAGCGTGAGGTCACTGAAAATGAATCCAAATCAAAAGTCAAATCCGAGAAAGTCAGCTTTTCGAGTCATGTAGAAACTGATGGAGACAGTTGTTTAAACGCAGCTGGTGATTTTTCAAAGGATAATAAGTTAAAATCAGTATTAAATGAAGATAAAGATGAAGATGAAGTTGAGAAGGGTAAGGGAAATGATGATAATCTAGCAAAGGTCAAGAAGAAGAGGAAGGTCACTGAAAATGAGTCAAATTCAAAAGTCAAAGTCAAGAAAGTCAGCTTTTCAAGTCACGTAGAAACTTTCCCTGCATCCGACACTCAAAATGAGAAGCCGAAAACCGAAGAAGACAATTTAGTGCGAGGCAAAAGGTTTACCCCAGAAGAAGACGAAATTGTAAAAGATGCCGTTTTACATTATATAAAATCGCACGCCTTAGGTGAAGAAGGTTTAAACATGGTTTTAAACTGTCACGCTTACCCACAGATAAGAAACTGTTGGAGAGAAATTGGGATGTGCATACCATATCGCCCACATACCGCCATCTATTACCGCGCTCATACTCTATTTGAACGTGGCGAAAAACGCAAATGGACTAAAGAGGAAACCGAGTTTTTGCAAGAATGTTACGAAAAACACGGTAACGACTGGAAAATGGTGGCCAAAGAACTCGGTAAAAACCGAGTCCACGTGAAGGATAAATGGCGAAGAATAAAACTTAGTAACAAACGCAGAGGAAAATGGAGTCAAGAAGAGTACCAAAATTTATACGATTTGGTCAACTTGGATTTACAAATGAAAGTAGTTTCACAAGAGAAAAGGTCAAAGCATGGGATGCTGAGGGACGATATTCCTTGGGGTGCGATTAGCGATAAACTTTCAACCCGAACCGATAGTACTTGTTGTCAGAAATGGTACAGTCAGTTGACATCTTCTCTTGTTGCTGAAAATAAATGGTCAAACGCTGATGATTATCGGTTGATTAAAGCTCTTTATGATTTGGATGCTGCTTGTGTTGAAGATGTGGATTGGGATAGTATTCTTCAGCATAGGCCTGGTGACGTTTGCAGAAAACGTTGGGATCAAATGGTTCTTCACATCGGTTATCATGGGAGTAAGCCATTTTCTGAACAAGTGGAAATTTTATCGGAACGTTATTGCCCGGATTTAACAGAAATAAGGGAGGCTTGGGACAGTAAACCCTCAGGACAATGATGTTGTCCATTGGTATGCTTTTAGTTCCCATTTTTGTGGATTTTTTATTTGTTGGGTTCTTTAGATACTGTGAGGCATGGTGTTATATCTTTTTGTATTGTTTAGAACTAAAGACTCAAAATGGTTCTGCTTAGAGTCGAAAAAAATTGTAGTAAGGGTCGGGTTGAGTTGCAAGTGTTCTTTTGCCCACTTGTAACAAAAACATCACAAGAAGAATAAAAACGTTTAAATATTGCAAGTTGAAGGTTGTGCTTGTGAGAAAAGTGCATAATGGTAGACTTTTAGCCTGTTTGACCCATCTGACCCGTTTCCCTCTTTGCTAAATTTATCTTTTGATCATCTATATTATCTTTTTGGATAGAGATGTTATCATTCATAAAGTAAAAGGTTAAAACGTATACATACACCCTGAAATACATGTTTGTTAAGAATGTGGAAGGGTTTCGGATAATGTGGAACAATCGTAATAATATTCCCTTCATTTGATATAGAGCATATCATAGTATATCGTGCTCAGTAAATCTCATCAATAGTAAAGCTAAGGAAAAGTTGAGGGTAATATGTACATAGCCTTCCCTTCATATCATACACCAACTGAATGACCAAAAAAGTCACCATGCATAAAGCTATTATCTACCAATTCTTTACTAACTCTCTCATTCGGTTTATTGAATGTCACTTTATCCGCGGGCGCACAATGACTATTGTCACAAGTGCTCTTCTCCTACTTGAAAGTGTTCTAGGTGGCTAGGCGCAACAACTTCATTGAATGTTAGGCGATGTTGTTAGTATCACTTGAAGCACTGAAATTTTGGTTTACACCATATCTTTTCAAACGTTAAACCCAATGCTTTTGTGGAAAATATGACTTCTCAAACGAAACTTGTATACACTTTTAGCCCACTAAAGAAATATAATGTTTAATAGTTTATTCTACTTAACAATACTTGAATACGATAAAATTACGTGAAACTCATTTAATAACTTTAAACTTAATAGAATATTCACTCAAATGCCCAAACAACAAAATAAGTATAGTAAAATGGGCTTTGATTTATGGGTGTGTAAAATGATGCTTCTTTCTAAAAAGTGCGGGTTTGAGTCTTAAATTGGAGTTAATTAAACTTTTTCCTTTATGTGGTTTGTCAAAAATTAATATTTCAGTCCATTAGTTTAAAAATTACGATTTCAGTCCCTATGGTTTTACTTTCGTAACCATTTCAGTCCACCTTGTAACCATTTCAGTCCCTGTACTTACAGAATAAATGGATTGAAATGTCTAGGGAAGTGAAACCACAGGGATTGAAATGGTTACGAAAGTGAAACCACAGGGACTGAAATCGCAATTTTTAAACTAATGGACTGAAATAGTAATTTTTGACAAACCACATGGACGAAAACAGTAATTAACTTCTTAAATTGGACAAATATAGGGTACAAACTAACATAATATTCAACAAACAGTTCGTGGACCGATTGACGGAAAGTTTATTTATGTTGGTTCGTTTAATAAATGAATGAATACGAACAAGAAATTACGTTCGTTCAATCAAATGAATGGACATGAATCCGATTATTTAACATTAATTAACAAACTATAAATTAGCAAAATTTGTGTGCATAGAGATGTGTACCTTATGGCTTTGAGAGGTTTTCAAAAACAAAAATTGATGTATTACTTTTAACCCCAAACTATTTGTTTTTCTACTTATAACACCAAAAGTTTTCATCTCTTTCAATTTAACCTCATAACTTTCGTACTTTCAACTTTGGTCCCTCACACTTTTCATATTTCGCAGATTTTTTGTTTTAAATTTTGCGAGTTAACACGGCGTAACATGTGTGTGTGGTTCAACGTTTTAATATTTCGTTTTACGCTTCGTTCTAGATTCTGCGAGTTAACACGGCTCAACGTGTGTGTGGTTCAACGTTTTTACGTCGTCTATCTTTTCCCTGCTTGATAGGTTCGTTACAATGCGCGTGGTCCTAAATCGACTTAATTATTATTTTATATGTTTTACATTGTAGTATAATTTCATCGTATTAACACACCGTAACTTCAGTATTGGTTATCGCTGATTGTGCTATTCGGCACGGTTTTACGCTACAGATGATAATTCTAGTTGAACCTAATTTCCAATCTGAAATCATCAAACAGACTACCCAGAAGGACCGGGACTGAAACCAATCGACCAGAATCGAACGACCGGCCACCATCACCATCAGCCGTTCAGACTTGCGACCGCCCACCGGCCGTACACTCCTAAATACGCCTGACGCCACCACAGCTGTTGCTGATGATCTTTTAGGTCAGTCAACTTTTTTTGAATCACTTTAGTTTTGCAACAGTTAGGGTTGCCATTAAGAATGATTAGGAATGCCTTTTTGTTTACTTTTAATCTCCAAACTGGGGAACAGCTTGGTTCTCTGTTTGATGGTTCAACCGGACATGCAGTTTGGTTCGATTTGAAAAAACCTAAGAACAGTTGGAGAATCAAACATCATAATGTGTGAATAAATTTAGCATTAATTCGATGATAGTGTGAGATCATTATCCACAAACTGACGCAGAATATTTCGTCAAGAGTAAGCAAACTAGTTCACCAGAGTCTCATTTAACAGGGGAGGGGAGGGAAAAGAGATAGAAAATATGAAAAAATCATGTTCCCAGAGTTTTTTTTTTTAAAGGATAGGAGGGGAGGGAAAGGGAGGGAAAAGGGAAGAAAATATGACCATATGTTCATTCTCCCAAATTGGAGAGATTAAATGAGACTCGGGAACATAGTGTTATGGTAGTAGTTGGTAAAATTATGGAATAAAGAACAGAAATCACACTAGAAAACTTAGTTAAACACAAAAATGAACTCATGATGACCTAAGGTTCGTTAAAAATTTACGCAACATGCTGTAAATGCTAATATAAAATTCAAATCTAAACACATAAACATAAAGGGGGCACAAATGAACAAGAACTAAACTTAAGCCGAAAAATTTGCATGTGTTCTGGCACTGGAGAATAGCAACAGTCCTGAGTTGGGAGTTGGGACACAGTGAGAAAAAGATAAAAAACGAAGAGGGGCTTTTGATTGGAAAGAACTGATAGCTATTGCAGTTTCGTTACAACCCAGCCAATCTGGTTTTCCTGTCGCTTTTTTTTCCTCCCCGAAGCCCTCACTTTTTATGTAAATGAACACTCTTTTTATGATCAGCGAAGCCTAGGGTAGCATGGCAGTGTGCTTGTTGTCTATTTTATGTACACGTCAAGTATATGGTATTACAACATCCATATTCTTGTCTTGCGCTATGTGCACTGCAACCGATCTTTATGCATAAAACCTTGTTTTTCCATTTCAGTTTTTATCATAGTTTTGTTTATTAGCTGCTGAAAGATGATGGACAAACAAAGGAAAAAATAATCCAGATTACTAGTTGTTTTCTCATTCCAAATATTTACAAACTTTGCTGCAATCTTCTTCATTTTCCCATTCTGTTCACCTTTTTAGAGGTTTTGCTTGTATAATATTTGAAAAATATAAAAGAAAGTGTTTATCAGCTGTCATTATGTTTTACAGATCTGACAGATTACCATATGTTCACTAATAATCGAAGACAGGAAGAGCGCACCGGAAAATATGGCACTCCTAGGGTACAATACCTTCAGGTGTGTTTCATAATTCTATAAATTTCATTTTCTCATTTGAGGAACACGTTTTTTCATCACAACTTATACATCCACTTTTTTATTGTTGTAATTTTTATATCTCTGTAGGAACTTGTGGGCCAGTTTCAGAATGCGTCTAGTGAAGGTATGCTGTAGAACGATTGTCTTTTGGTGACTACATGTTGTCGTTAATAAGAACTAGTAAAGTAAAGATGGGCGTGTTCACCTTCATTTACGCTGCTATCTGTTATGTGGGCCCCATTTGGTTTATATTTTTATCAAGTAAATGGGACCAACTATCCAATACTTAATGATCTATAAAGAAGCTCGCATTAAGTATACGAATCTTGAGTTTTTCTCCGGTTTCTTTTTCTTACTTCATGATTCTTTGTAACTGCAGAGTCGAAGGAGAAAATTGTTGCTAATTTAGCAAACTTTGCATATGATCCCTACAACTATACGTATCTGCGTCAGGTTAATTATCTTTATTTTATTACTTTCATAGTTCGTATTATTTACTGTACTTAACAACCTATTCAATCATAAACAGCTTAATGTTTTGGAACTTTTCCTCGACTGCATAACAGAACCTAATGAGAAGCTTATAGAGTTTGGTGCTGGAGGGATCTGCAATTCGTGTGTCGGTATGTTAAAACTAAATGGGTCGAAATTGATAACTCTTAGTTCGAACTGTTCTTAGCCGTTGGATGGATCAAATAGCTCAAAATATGGAATGATGCCATCTGCACTAACCTTCGTTTTACGTCTACAGATCCTGCAAATGCTGCGGTAATAACTAAATGTGATGGAATACCTCTCCTTATACAGTGTTTATCAAGTCCTGTTAAAAATACGGTAAGAGTTACAAACAATATTAAGTTTTTGAATCTTGTATCTTTTCCTTCATAGTAATCGCCAATCGGGAACAATTGAACCGGTTTGGCAACGTGTCCTAAATTATTTAATCAAAAAAGTTGCATTATTTTGGTAATAATATGGTTTTTATCATCGTACTAGTAAATGGGTAAGAAAAGAGACTGGGCCGGGGTCTTCCACTGCAGCGCAGTGGTTGTTCCCATCTCAGTGAAGGCTTGGCCCGGGTTCGAGTCTTAGGGGGGGGGGGGGGGGGGGGGGGCAGTTTTACCTATTCCACGGGGTTTCTGCGCATCAGGGGTGTGCTACGCTTTCTGGCGGTGGTCGAGTAGTCGGCCTTTGGACATAGCTTCGAAAGGGTGGGTTTACACGTGGAAAGCAGTTAGCCGTTAAAAAAAAACAGAGACTGGGCCGACCCGGCCCAACCCGTTTTGACCTGCGCTCATTTGGACCCCCATTACCCAGCCCACTCTTGTTTATATTTTACTATCTACATGATCGCTGATAATTAGCATGCGATTTTCTTATTAAACTTTGTGGCGTTTGGTAGGTGAACTATGCTCTTGGGGCTCTATATTATCTCTGCAATGAATCTAATAAGGAGGCTATTTTGAGGCCAGAAGTGGTGGATATCATTAAAAGATATGCAGCTGCAGGTTCAGTTAGTGTTAGCTTTAGCAATCTTGCTCAAGCTTTTTTAGATAAGCATGTCCCAGAAAACCATTGACTATCATGTTGACTTATGGTAATTAATCGTCTCATTATTACTATAATTGTTATTTAAAATCACTAAATTAGTCAGAATTTGTTGGTTGGATGAAATCATGATGATTAGTTAAAAACCGTGATTATAAAAATATATATATGATTAATTTTATATTTTATTGTGAAGAATAAATTTTCATCATATTAATAAGAGTAGTTAAATGTCATTTTAGTCCCTGTGGTTTGGGTCATTTTGCCAGTTTAATCCAAATGTTTCATTTTTCGCCTGTGGGTCCAAAAACATTTCACCGTTGCCATTTTAGTCCATTGGGTTAACTTAATCTATTTTTTCTGTTAACGAGAAGGGCAATTCGGTCATTTTATATGTAATTCTGTTAACTAGAAGGGCAATTCGGCCATATAAAATGACCGAATTGCCCTTCTCGTTAACAGAAAAAATAGATTAAGTTAACCCAGTGGACTAAAATGGCAACGGTGAAACCTTTTTGCACCCACAGACGAAAAATGAAACCTCTGGACTCAACTGGCAAAATGACCCAAACCACATGGATTAAAATGACATTTAACTCTATTAATAGAATGTAAATAAACTGATATTATATTTGTGCTACCAAATCCTGTATGAAAGAAAAGATTACGGATTAAAACTTAACGGGTCAGGTTGTGTTAACATGCAAACACTCTCTAATGAGTTTGCCGGTGGCGGAATTAGCCCAAAAAGTTAGGGGTATTCTAACTTTTTATTTAGGCTCAGGGGTATCCTTTATATAACGGAAACAGAGTTGAGAGATAATTTTACATTACGGAAATGGAGTTAAGGAGTATTTTTACACTACGGAGACGGGGTTGAGGGGAAACCCGTGCTACCCCTACTTTCTCTCTAAGTCCGCCTCTGGAGTTTGCAGTAGACTTGTTCGTCATAGATCTCACATATTGTAATTCTCAGTTGTGCAAACAAAATGTTTATAATTTTGAAATTTTAACTTTCAATTCTAGTGATGTCGGAAGGTTTTATTAGTTGTTTTTTTAGATCATCTAATTCACACACTCACTAATTCTATATCACTGTTCACCACTGGATTAGAACCCTCAATCTCATGGGAAGGGACATATTTCCATCACACCTTTGTACCACTAAGTTACAAGCCCTTCGGTTGGTTTTATTAGCTTTTTTAGATCAGCTAACTCACACTCACTAATTCTACACTAGTATTCACCATAGGATCAGAACCCTCAACCTCATGCGGGAAGCATTTCCATCGCACCTTCGTACCACTAGGCTACAAGCCCTTTGGTTGGTTTTATCAGTTGATTAACAATCCTGACAGTATAACTTTCCAAGCAAGAGGTCGTTTCTGAATGATAGTTGTTGGACCATTTATAAATATATGAATGGGTTTATCTAGGTTCTATTAACTCTCTAACGGGTCAATTGGTTAGGTTTTAATAGTTAACTAAAGAGGTAATGGGTCGAAAGGTCAAACGGGTCGAAAAGATTACTTCCGAATGCCAAATTAACTCCAAATTGCTTTAATAAAAAGGTTTAGGCTGAATTCATAACCATCCAGCTTTTGTCAACATATTTAGCACATTATTAATTATAATTATAAATATAATAAATGGATTATAAAGATGTTTGTGGGTCAACCTAACCTGTTTCGACCCAGAGCGTAAATCTACCCATTACCCACCATAATTTGTGATCTTTAACCCTACTTGGCATGTATTCATTTAGGTATGGATCATTGGGTTGTTCTTATTGTTTAGTTAGCCAGTATAGGTTGTTATCGAAAGTGATGTCATCCTACCCCATGGTTATAAGCCATAAAATGGAAATAATAAATGAATCAACAATAATAAAAAAAATATAATACTGGATCGTAGGTAAAGTGAGCAAGCATATACGAATAGTTTAATGTTAATGTGAATAAATAACTTATATAACTATTTCTTAGAATTACTTTGGATTATTTTAACTTAAAAAATTTATATATGAAATGGTTGTAGTTTTAAAAAATAAATAATCACAAATAGTTATTAAGGAAACCCATAAACGCTAAAGAACGGTAAACTGTTAGTGCCTAATCTAATTACAATTTTAGTTCAATCTTGTTTAGCCCAACCTAATCCAATAACAAATAATGGTAACAAATTGAATATGACATTTAGACATTTAGGTTAAAAAATCATAGGAGATTTTTATGTTTGTGTGTATATCTTTCACAAGTAGGGGCAAAATAAATATTTTATAGAATTTGACGATTATGCTATTAACTTTAACCATTGAGAGATCAAAATTGAAAGTAACCGTGTCATGATATAAAAAAGGAAATAATTTTAGTGCATCAAGTACTATGAGCTTGTGGTAAAGTGATAAGGGAGAGACTTAGTTTTCCAAGAGATCCAAGTTCAATTCTTGCTTCTCCCTATTAGTTTTCAGTGACACCTGGTGATGATGAGAAACTAGGCGGGTAGGCGGTGATCGCTAATTTGATCTTTGAACTGAATGAGTTTTATCTCACCACATGTCGTGCCTTTGGACGAGTGTTCACGGGCTTCTGCCCTAGGTGAGGGTTTTCCCCAGTTTGGAGACGAGTGTATCCCGATGTGGTTCTCCCCATTAGTTTTCAGCGACACCTGGTGATGATGGAAGACTAGGCGAGTAGGCGGCGATCGCTAGTTCAATCCTTGAAATGAATGGGTTTTACCTCACTGCACTGTCGTGCCTTTGGGCGAGTGTTCACAGGCTTCTGCCCTAGGTGAAGGTTTTCCCCAGTTTTGAGACGAGTGTATCCCGTTGTAGTGAGTTTCGCCCAGTAGACCATTTGGAGGATTCGTTGGCTGTTAAAAAAAAAACTCAATTTTCTTAAAATCATTACAAAATAAAAATACAATTATCTTCAAGACCAACCCAATAAATATTCGCAATGAATCGCATTAATTGCATTTATAATGGTTGTTTGATTTATAAAGTCAATGAAAAACCAATTGCTAGCCACACATTGAATGCTCTTTATAAGATAATGCAAATATAAATAAGTAATACTCTTTTAAATCTCATTTTCACATTCTTTTAATTATTGTAGTTATATAGCCAACTAATTTTTGTTGATCTCTATAGTAGGTGTAAAGTTTAGCATACACTATATCGATCAATGATCTCTGAATAAGGTTTTGTTTATATATAGAGCTTCATGCTCAATCTTCTAGCCATGAAAATTATATCTTCAATGTTCAATTTTCGTAGCGCGAAATTATATCATCGCCAAATGAGTTTATATGAGGAGATACACGATTAAATCCGTCAAGCTTATGTGACATCTGGTGAATCACACGTCGTACATGTGTTCAATAATTAGCATAAACATTTTTACATTTTAAGTCTTGTTCTTTGATCTTGATTGGAATTATAGATCATTAATCCTTGTAAGATTAGCAAAAATGTTTACCTGGCCCATAAACAACTGGTCCTTTGCCTCTAGAATCGTTTGACTCGGTGATTTCTGCCAACTATTACCTTAACTTCTGACTTGATGGAGTGGCTCACCATATGTTCTATCGACTTTTTAAGAGATGCGTCTAAAATGTTGCATTATGACTTCAATTACCAAAGGCATTTGACATAGCGCTAGCGGTATTAAGGTGGTGTGTAAAATGGTGTCATTTTCTCATAGATCGAAGGGTTGAGTCTCGTCTTGCACAAAGATATAGAGTTAGAAATTGATTAGTTTTAAATTTAAGAAAAAAAAACACGAGTCTGTTTGTTTACATCTTAATGGTTCAGACCTTTTACTGTTTCAACACTTAATGGTTCAGACTGTTTGTTTTGCGAGCAGATGTCTGAATGGTTTAGACATTTGCCTCTGAACGGTTAAGCATTATACTGGCTTTTAATGGTTCAGACCTCTTACTGGTTCAGCACATAATGGTTCAGACCTCTTACTAGGGATGAGCTCGGTACCGTCTGGTACCGAAAGAACCGGTACCGAAAATCCTCAAAAGTGGGTACCGGTACGGTACCGGTATTTGAGGGTAAAAACCGGTAAATACCGGTACCGAACCGGTACCGTATCGGACCGGTACCGAAAATGTTAAAAGTCGGTACCGAAAAGGTACCCGGTTCGGTAAATTCGGTACCGGTACCGGGTCCATTTTGCTCATCCCTACCTCTTACTGGTTTTTTGCTTAACCATTCAGAAGTTGTCAAAGAGCCCCTAAAACATATAAAAAAAGTAAATAGCATTAGTGATTTAGAAAGCGGTTAGAAGTACTCTACTAGCTCCCATGGGGTGGAGCCATACAAGACGCAAGCAATCCTCAATCTTACATTTTCACCTTTGAAAGTGATTTGAACTTGTACATACATGCATACGTATACGCATGCAAGTACGTCCCCTTTCATTCCAAACTAACAAACAATTTAATACCCTTTCTATCTTCCAACTACACTCTCCCTAGTTTGTTGGGGTTCATTTACTCTCCTCCAACCCCCTTAAATCAATATCCCCATCCACTCCATCCTCACTTCTCATCCTCGTCCTCGTCCTCATCCTCATCCTCGTCATGTCCTCCACTGGAGAACAACACCTTCTGTCCACCGAGATCGTCAATCGCGGCATCGAGTCATCTGGACCCGATGCCGGTTCCATGACTTTCTCGGTCAGGGTTCGTCGTAGGTTACCGGATTTTGTCCAATCCGTTAATCTGAAATATGTGAAACTTGGTTACCATTACTTGATTAACCACGCGATCTATTTGGCTACCGTGCCGGTGCTTGTTTTGGTGTTTGGTGCTGAGATTGGAAGCTTGAGCTGGAAGGAGTTGTGGTGGAAGCTATGGCATACCACTGCTGGATATGATTTGTTCACTCTTTTGCTGTTTTTGGGTGTTTTTATATTTACCCTCTCGGTGTACTTCTTGTCTCGTCCTCGATCTGTTTATCTGATCGATTTCGCTTGCTTCAAACCGGCTGATGATTTGAAGGTCAGTTGTTAACTCAATCTGTTCATCTGTATATTTCAGAAATCTAAATAATCCAATCAAAAAATAGAGAAGAAATAGCGACCATTAGTTATATTAGTGATAGTGTAAGGACTAGTATTGTAATATGGTGTGTAAAAGAATCGCCCTTCTAATTATTTTGCCTAAATATTTATATAATATATAAATTGAGTCTCATGACTTTCCGCCCCTCAGAACTTTTGGTCAAGCTCCACCACTGGTTTTAGGTAGGGCCCACTGACGGTGTTTTTCGATGGTTGTAACTTAGCTTTGATACCAAAATAAACCAGAAAATTGTGATTGTATTAGATTTATATGGCTTTTCAAAAATAATTTCACCTTTAAAAAAAAAGAAAGATTGTTATTGATGTAGGGTTACATGAGCTGGTCAAGATAGACTGTTTTCATACGGAAATAAACCAGCAAAATTGTGATTGTGTTAGATTGTTAATGATGTAGGGTTACATAAGCGGGTGTATACTATCACTAATATTAGTTAGAGGTGAGCAATAACCGAATTGTTAACTGAAATCGAACGGAAAACCGACAAAACCGAAACCGAGTTAACCGAAAATTGGTTATCGTTTTTTTACCATCGGTTAACTGAAATTAATCGAACAGAACTGAACCATTTATATTTTCATACATTCTAGCTTTATACCTCCATTACTTTTATTTCATTTTATGTATTTATACATCCATTACATGTAATTCTAAGCAAAAATTTTAGCCCTTTTGATTTGGTTATAAACCGAACCGAATCGAACCGAAAACTGACAAGTTAACCAAATAAACCGAACCGATTAACCGATAACTTCGGTTACAGTTTCAGTTAATGCTAATAACCAAACCGAACTGTGCACACCCCTTATTAACATAACTAACGGTCGAAACACTATGTGAAATTTGCAGGTTACAAAAGACGAATTCATCGAACTAGCAAGAAAATCCGGAAAATTCGACGAAGCAAGTCTCGCATTCCAGAAAAAGATCCTCGAATCATCAGGTATAGGCGACGAAACATACGTTCCGAAATCAATATCATCATCAGAAAACACAACAACAATGAAAGAAGGTAGAGCAGAGGCATCAATGGTGATATTCGGAGCTCTAGACGAGCTCTTCAACAAGACCCGCATCCGTCCAAAGGACGTCGGAGTTCTTGTGGTTAACTGCAGCATCTTCAACCCAACACCGTCACTATCCGCCATGATCATTAATCATTACAAAATGAGGGGGAACATTTTGAGTTTTAACTTGGGCGGGATGGGGTGTAGTGCGGGGATTATCGCGGTTGATTTAGCGCGCGATATGCTTCAGGCGAACCCGAATAATGTGGCGGTTGTTGTGAGTACGGAGATGGTGGGGTATAACTGGTATCCGGGGAAAGATCGGTCCATGTTGATACCGAATTGTTATATTCGGATGGGTTGCTCCGCCGTGTTATTGTCTAACCGCCGCCGTGACTACCGCCGTGCGAAGTATAGGCTTGAACATATTGTTCGGTACGCATAAGGGAGCTGATGACCGGTATTTTAGGTACTCTTCCCTCTATTTGCTTTTATTTATACTAGTGAAACTTTACGTGACGGGAATTCAGTTGGTGTCGGTTCAGTTATGATGTTGACGTTTGCTATGGTAATGGAAAGAAAAACACAAAAATATATTGACACGTGTTTTACATTGATCGAAAATCATAAAAACGAATATGGGTATTGGTTTTGATAATACTGATACTGGTAACTATGTTGTAAGGTCGCGTAATTAGTTTAGTTTGTCATGGTACTGACACTCGTATAGCTTACGATATAAACATATATCCTATTTTAAATGCAACTCTGTTGAGAATATGTATGTTATTTATAGTATAAGGGTAAAAAAACATTGGTATGATCTAGTGAATATGATTCAACGACCCACAAAATTAATATTTATATATTACTTAATATTATATTTTTAATTCCTTTATATTATTACACTTTTTAATTTTCATATTTGTCATTCGAGACTTTTTATCATATATTAATTAATTGGTTATGGTTTTGTCTCTTTTTCAAAATTATTTAGAAAGTTGAATAAGATATCATATTTATGGTCTAAAACGGTTATATGTCATGTATATATTTATGTTATAGGTGTGTATATCAAGAGGAAGACGAACAAAGGTTCAAAGGGTTGAAGATTAGTAAAGATCTAGTGGAGATAGGTGGTGATGCCCTAAAGACGAACATAACAACTTTGGGTCCATTAGTGTTACCATTATCCGAGCAACTACTTTTCTTCGCGACACTTATGAAGAGGTACTTTTCCGGTACAAAAGAAAAAGGTAACACTGCTTCTAAAGGGGACACCTCTATCGGTTCTTCTGGGACCAAACCGTACATCCCTGACTACAAAACTAGCGTTTGAGCACTTTTGTGTCCATGCCGCTAGTAAAACAGTGGTCAATGAGCTCCAACGTAACCTTGGGCTAAGTGATGCCAACATGGAGCCATCTCGTGCTACCCTCCAACGCTTTGGGAACACCTCGAGCAGTAGCATTTGGTATGAGTTGGCATACCTTGAGGCGAAAGGACGGATTAAACGGGGCGATCGGATTTGGCAATTGTCATTCGGGTCGGGTTTTAAATGCAATAGTGCGGTGTGGAAATCTGTCCGTAACATAAAGAAAACCTTCAAGCAACAACCCTTGGCTTGATTGCCTAGAGAGGTATCCATTTGATGCACTTTCTTAGAATAGCCGATCCACCCTCGAAGTTTCATATTATTACACTTTGGTACCTTGTATAAGTAAGTGGTTATAAGGTTCTTGCAAACTTCTCCATATCCTATGTTGTGTTTTACTATAACTACTATATATTCTGTGTTGTATCAACTTTTGTTTAAACAAATTCATCTTCTCTTTGTTTTAAACAAACGAACATGAACAAATTCATTTTCTTAACAAACAAACACGAACATAAAATATTGTTCGGTAAGTGTTTATGAACAGTTTGTGAACACGTATATTTCTTAACAAACGGACACGAACAAGGTTTTGTTCGTGTTCTTTCGGTTCATTTGCAACCCTACACATGCTTATATTAACTTGTGCGTCAAACGAACACAATTCTTTACTAACCGTTCAAATTTGGCTGCACCTTTGTAAGGAGATTGGACATAGACGCACCTTTAGAAAGGTTTAGACGTTACTCCTTAACCATTTATGTTTTAGATGTATAGTAATAATGAACATGTGAAAATACACATCGACTTTTGCTTGAAAAACATACATTTTAAGGAAGTTATGCGTTTTAATGATATAGTTTAAATAAAAACTATAATATATAGAAAGATAAATGAACATGTGAAAATACACATCAACTTTTTCTTGAAAAACATACATTTTAATGAAGTTATGCATTTTAATGATAATAGTTTAAATAAAAACTATAATATATAGAAAGATAAACGAGATTAGAAAATCAGTGGAATTTATTTTTGGCTCAATAATGAAAGACCTGCCTGTCGTGTTAGTTAAAATGTTTACGTTTTATTTTTCGCCTTTGTCATTTCATACGTATATTACTTTTTTTTATTAGCTATGAAACTTCATGAAAATATATCTTAGCTTTTTGTCTAATTTCTTTCAAACAACCCCTAATTTCTTTTTACGTATATTACTTTTTTATTAGCTATGAAACTTCATGAAAATATTTTTTAGCTTTTGTTCAATTTCTTTTTTAGTCTTGTTTTCGGCAATTTCGTGCTTAGTTGAAGAAAGCATTGTTTGTTGAAAATCTCTGGTTAATAGCTTTGGTTGTTTTACCATGACATTATAGGCTAGTTGTTAAATGGTAAAATACTGAATAATTTTATTGAATGACTGAGTTACAATATATAGACATTATAACAAAACCCTAACAACCTAATGGGCCCGTGGGCTGCCATCTAATACTCCCCCGCAGTCTGAGCGGGAGGAAACCAGAAGCTTGGACTGGGAAAACAAAAAACATAGAAATAATTATAATAAGATGAACGATAAACGTGCTTCAATCGATTCAAAGAATCCAAACTTTTGCCAACAGGTCCGTATTTTGCTTCATTATGCCATCCATAGTTTTCAATGACCGATCCCGTAATCCTGCAAGAGGCGTTCAATGCAGCGGCGCAACGGCTACGTAATAGAAACCTAACTAACTAGCAGCGCGGCGGCAGACCGTAGTCTTGTCGGCGGCACGACGTGAACCGAAGTCCAATGAGCGGCGCATCAAAGTCAGTGATGACGGGGGTAGCCCAAGACCAAATAAAATGACTTAAATACATGAATGCTCAAAAGGTTAAACGGTTCAAAGGTTGAAAAGCTGAGGAGAAGAAGTAAAGCAATACGGGAATAGTAAATGGTCACATCTCTGGATTGCTTCACCAACTCACCAGCCGCAAAAGTAACACGGATCCACAGAACACACTCTTTTACCCCGCAGGTCAAAGCCTTCAACCCCCAAAAAGGGCAAAACCCCCACTGCAAGCATATTCACTAGTCAACACATTCCTCTTTGAGCAATGTCTTTCCCTATAAATTAGACACTTCATTTACTGAAGAGGACATTCCTGGCCAGCTCTGATTTCTGAAATCTCTGGTCATTCATCTCGAGTACTTGCTTCATGCAAGATACTTTCTTTCACATTCAACACACACATTCCTTTTGCTTACACATCCGAATTTGAACACATTGCAGAGGAGGATCTTTAGCAAACAACAAAATTAATCTAGTGAACCTCTCTCCACGTCTTGCAAACGTGGGGGGACCCCACGACCTGCGTTAGGCAAAGTTGAACCCTTCAACCCTTTTGCCTAACCAGCCCAGCTACTATCCTTGGTCTATTGTTTGTTGCATCAACAAGCTGGCGCCCACCGTGGGGCTACGCCACTATTTTCCTTCAAAATACCTAGTAGTGTAGCTCCATTCTCTCGAAATTACCATGTCAGAAAGTGGATCCCCGGGAGAAGTGAATCAGGTTCCTAACATTTCTACCCCAGGTACTAGTCAAGCTCATGTGGCTATACCAACTTCTTTCTCGACACCAGGAGGCACTCCTGAGTTCCTGACTTTCAGCACACCTACTCCTTCCAGATCAGGGGTCCCATCCCCTAACATCGGTGTCTCTAGCACCCCATCACGTGTCGAGCTTACCCCTGAGGGGGTCGCCAACAATTTCCTTGAGTTGAGGTATCTCCTCAACCAATATGTGAGTAGGGAAAGGGACAAGGGAGTGAGGATTCGTTTAGACTATGATGAGCCAGAACCAACACTATCTCCTGGACCTCCTATCCCTCCTTTTGCATCTAGGGATGAGGCTGGTCCCAGTAATCCTCCAAACCCTAACCCGTATCTGTCCGTAAGGCCGAATCCTACAGCATATCCTCTCTTCTCATCTCAACCAGCTACAAGTGGTGCTCCTCTGGGCCATGAGCTGACCCTTGACCAGCTCCTGTAGTCACCAGTAACAAGCCTTCAACCCTCAACAACAACTTCATGGGAACAAGCTTTGTCCGTGCTCCCCTTGGCACGAAGTGCTGTTATGAGCACCCCTTTGGGAGTTAGTTGCCCAGTAGCACCCGGAGGCCTTCAAGGCTTCAACCTCATGCCCCAGATGATGGCCAGCTTCCCGTGGCAGCACTTTATCAATCAGGTGCTGGCCACTCAAGGGAACAACAACAACAGCAACAACGCGGGTGCAAGGGCTGAAGAAGATTTGGCCAAACCTTACAACCCGAGTAACCTCTCATGCTTTTCACAGCAAATAGCTGATTATGATTTTCAAACGAAGATCAAGATGCCATCCCACATCAAAACATATGATGGGACTGAAGATCCTGAAGACCATCTTCAGATCTTCACTGGTGCCGCAAGGATTGAGAAATGGTCAAACGCTGAATGTTGCCTAATGTTCATGCAAACCCTTGTTGGATCAGCCAGAATCTGGTTCAATGATTTACCTGCTCGAAGCATTCGAAGCTTCGATGGCCTCAGCAAGGGATTCCTGACCAATTTCTCCCAACAAAGGCGATATGTCAAAGATGCAACAGTGATCTTTCAGATAAAACAACGGGATGATGAAAGTCTTCGAGAGTTTATAGAAAGATACAAGAAGGAAGGTCTAACATATGTAGGGGCAGACGAAAAGATGAGGGTGGCCGGTTTTATGAATGCCATCACCTCAAAATATATCACAAGAGATTTCAACAAATCTCTGCCCAAGACCTTAGAAGAAGCTCTCGAAAGGGCTGAAGCCCATATCCGGGGAGATGAGGCAGTAGATATTAAAGAGCAGAGGAAAAGAGGATCTAGTTGGCGAAGCAACAGCCCAGCTAGGAAAAGGGGAAACTTTAACTCCTATGACAGACGCCAAAAAGGTTCCGACCATCGAAGGCCTGAAGGCCGGAACCCTTCCACCAGGGAGAAAGGCATAAGTTTCACACCCCTCACCAAGACTCCTCAAGAAATCCTTGCAACGGAAGAAGTCAATCAAAACTTTCGGCCTCCTAGGTCTCTCCCCAAAAGCAGGAAAAACGAAAATTCCACACAATATTGTGAATTTCATGAAGAAAAGGGACACCATACCAATGATTGCTTCCAACTAAAAAAGAGGATCGAAGAAGCCGTCAAGTCCGGGGAACTTGCTCACTTGGTAAAGGGAGTAAGGGACAAAATGGCTGAAGGAAAGGGCAAGGAAGTCAATATGGTAGATTTTGATGGAAGGGTTCCGCACAAAAAACAGCGGTTGGAAGCTTGGGAGCTCCAATGTGTTTGCTTTCCTCCAACAGAGAAAGACCCTCTTTCAAACCCTCTTGTGGTTGAGGCTACTATAGGAACATTACAAACGAGCAGAGCATACATAGACACTGGTGCTGCCACCGAAATCATGTTTGAAAAGTTCTTCAACCGTTTGAGCAATGAAGAACGTTCAAGGCTTCAACCCTCCAGGACCTCCATAAAAGGTATTGCTGATATACCCCTCAAGCCTTTGGGAAAACTGACACTTGATGTTCGTTTCAGTGAAGGCCAGAAGGAGAGAGTCCAACCACTCACCTTTGTGGTTATCAATATACCTTCAAACTATGACGTGATCATCGGAAGGCCGGGACAATGTGCATTTTATATGGCTGTGTCTGTTGGCCATGGCACTGTCAAATTTCCCACCAAGAGGGGAATAGCAACCCTTCAACCTTCTCAAGAGGCCTACATGGTTGAAGGTGAAAGTTCCAAAAGTGAAGAAGACAGGCAAAGGCTAATCATAAATCCCAAGTACCCCGAGCAGAAGATAAGGGTCAATCCAAGCCTTTCACAAGAAACCCTCTCATATCTTGAAAAGCTGTTAACGCATTACAGTGATGTCTTTGCTTGGTGCCCGGAAGATATGACGGGCATCCCTTGAAGCATTGCTGAACATGAGTTGAAAATACCACCTGATGTCAAGCCTGTTGTCCAAAAGAAACGAAGTCTAGCCCCTGAAAGAAGCTTGGCTGCATGCCAAAAGGTTGAAAAGCTTGTGTCAGCCGGCATTCTCCGGGAAGTCAAGTATCAATCCTGGGTTGCAAACCCGGTCATGGTCCGAAAGCCAGACAATTCATGGAGAATGTGCATAGACTTCAAGGACCTTAACAAGGCTTGTCCCAAAGACTGCTACCCGTTACCTGAAATTGATCTCAAGGTTGACTCCCTCACCGGTTACCCGTTTAAATGTTTTCTTGATGCCTACAAAGGTTATCATCAAATCCTCATGAAGGAAGAGGATGAAGAAAAGACAGCCTTTCACACGGACAAAGGAATCTTTTGTTATCAAAAGATGCCTTTTGGCCTCAAAAACGCTGGAGCCACCTACTAACGCCTAGTTGACAAGGCCTTTTCAAGTCAAATTGGTAGAAACATGGAGGCATATGTCGACGACTTGGTAATCAAAAGCAAAACGGAGTATCAAATGCTTGATGACATCCAAGAAACCTTCAAGAACCTAAGGAAGGTCAACATGAAACTCAACCCCGAGAAATGCTCATTTGGGTTTGAGGAAGGAAAATTCGTTGGGCATATTGTGGGAAAACAAAGCATTAAAGCCAATCCAAACAAGGTGAAAGCTGTTCTCGAAACTAAACCACCGAGAAGCAAGAAGGAGGTTGAAAGCTTAAACGGGAATCTTGCAGCCTTGAAGCGTTTTACCTCCAAATTGGCTGAAAGGTCTTTACCTTTTTTCAAAACGCTCAAAGGTTGCTCCGATAAGAAGGACTTCAAATGGACTGAGGAGGCCGAAGAAGCATTCAACCAGATGAAGCAACACCTAGCTTCCCTACCTGACATTGCAGCCCCGAAAATGGGAGAATTGATCTCGGTATACCTTTCAGTTGCTGAAGAGGCCATAAGTGCGGTCCTTACCATTGAGCGAGACAAGGTTCAGGTACCCGTTTATTTCTTCAACAAAACTCTAAAATTGGCTGAAACCAAATATCCTCCCCTTGAAAAACTTGCCCTAGCCCTAGTTCAAACACCTAGAAGGCTTCGAAGGTATTTCCAAGCACACCCTATACAAGTGGTCACCGACCAACCTATTAAGAGTGTGCTTGAAAAACCAGAAAACTCGGGACGATTAGCCAAATGGGCAGTGGAACTAGGTGAGCATAACATCACCTACGTCCCAAGAAAAGCCATCAAGGCCCAAGTCTTGGCTGATTTCATTGTAGAAGTCCCAAAGCAAACAGTCACTGAAGTGAACACAGCTGCCACTGAACCCTCAGACCTTGAAGCCTGGAAGCTTTTCACCGATGGGGCTTCAAGCGTTGAAGGGTCAGGGGCTGGGCTCATTCTGATCAACCCAGAAGGGTTAGAATTCACATATGCTCTCCGTTTTGATTTTCAGACCCCACCAACGAAGCTGAATACGAAGCACTGATCGCCGGCCTAAGACTGGCTAAAGAAATGAAGGTCCAAAAGCTTGAAGTGTTCACAGATTCGTTGCTGGTCTCAAGCCAAGTGAATGATAGCTACGTTGCAAAGGAGCCCAACATGAAAAGATACAAAGAAAAATTCAAAGAGCTGATGAATACCTTCCAAACATGCAACATCAAGCAAATTCCCAGGTCCCAAAACAAGAAAGCGGATGCCTTGAGTAAGCTTGCATCTCTCACTTTTGCCCACCTTACCAAGAAGGTATTGGTAGAGGTGTTAAAGGCTCCATCAATCGATGAGTTGGAAGTGCAAGATGTAATCACCGAAGAAGATCCAAATTGGATGACTCCAATCAAGAAATTTCTTAAAAACGGTGAATTGCCTAGTGATCAAACAGAAGCTGAAAGGGTTAAGATCAAGGCAAGGCAGTATATACTACAAGGTGAAACCCTCTACAAAAAGGGTTATCTTGCACCCTTGCTAAGATGTGTTGGTCCCGAGCAAAGTCAGTAGTTGATCAAAGAGATTCACGAAGGTATATGCGGAGCTCATTTTAGAGCTAGGTCGGTGGTTGCCAAGCTTATGAACCTTGGGTATTTTTGGCCCTCAATGCACCGGGATACCACTGAGCAATTAAGGAAATGTGATGCCTGCCAAATTCGTGCACCAATCCCAAAAAGTCCCAAGCATGATCTTGTCCCAATAACCTCAGCATGGCCATTCTATAAATGGGGGATGGACATTGTCGGTCCATTTCCCCCAAGCAAAGGTGGAGTAAAATTCTTGTTGGTGGCCATAGATTATTTCACCAAGTGGCCTGAGGTTAAACCACTTGCGAAGATCACGGGCAAACAGGTCATTGACTTTGTTTGGGAAAACATTATTTGCCGTTATGGATTGCCGGGAGTACTTGTCACTGACAATGGGAAGCAATTTACTGAGAAGCCTTTCAGCGTTTGGTGCAAAGAATACAGAATCAATCAGGTTTTCAGCTCAGTAGCATACCCACAATCAAACGGTCAAGTGGAAAGGACGAATCGAAGCATAGTGGAAGGTATCAAAACCAGATTGGGAAGGTACGAAAGCAACTGGCTTGAAGAATTGCCTAGTGTTCTATGGGCCATAAGAACAACCGAAAAAACAAGCCACAAAAGAACACCCTATAGCTTGGTATTTGGATCCGAAGCCGTGATCCCAGCTGAAGTAGGAGTTGTAACACAACGAATTGTCAACATGGATCCCGAAACAAACCAACAAAAGACCATGTTGAACTTACAACTCCTAGAGGAAGCACGAGACCAAGCCGCAATTCAAGAAGCCAAGTACAAGCAACGAATGGAAGCCTACTATAACAAGAGAGTCAAGAATGAACGCTTCAAGCCAGGAGACCTGGTGCTTAGAAAGAAGCTAGCAAGAAAGAAAACCAAGGAAAGCTTGGCCCAAAATGGGAAGACCCGTATACCATCCTCGAAGCACATAAGGGTGGATCTTACAAGCTAGCAGACTCAGAAGGTAAAAGGCTTCCAAGACACTGGAATGGAAAAACCCTGAAAAGGTTCCATGTCTAAACAGGAAAGATTGGTTTGTATTTCACAAGTTGTACTTCAAGAATGGCATTATGAATACCTTTTGTAAAAACAAGTATCTCTTGAATGAATGAAGTTGTTTTATCAAATTTGTCTTTCTATCCTAAGATCAGGTTGAGAACCTAGCAAAAAACTCCATGGCAAGGGCCATGTAAGGGGATGAGCTCCCAGGCCACATCGCTCAATAGGTTCAAGGGTTGAATGAACCTATATAAGGGGTGAGTTCCTAAATCAATACAACTTCATGAGACTTATTATTGAAAACAAAGTTGTCTCATAGACGGGTTTGAACAGCCTACACCAAATGTTCCTTAAGCCTTAGAAAAATAATCAACAAATAGGCTTACGAAATCAAATGAAAACAAGAAAATAAATAGGATAGGTGCTATGTCTTCTTGTTAAAAATACCAAGGCTAAGTGACTGCAGCACTGAACCCTTTAAGGTATAAAAAACACAAAGGCAACACAAACTTGACAAAGACAAAGTCACAAGAAACAGAAATAACCTAAGGAACACTGCAACAACTTGAACAAAAAGATATAAAAAATTCGAAGATACAAACCAAGCCAAGTCACAAAACTAAGAAGCCTTCAAGGCTCCAAGCTACATACGTAACAACTCAAAGCCTTAAAGGCTTCAACCTACATACGGGATAGCCAAAAAGCTTGAAGGTTTAAAACCAAACAAGCTGCCTCAGCAAAATAGGCACAAGTATAAACAACACAACACAAGCAAATAGTTAAACATAGTAATATAGCAAAGAAAGCCTCAACAGACTTTCAAACATCCAAACATAAGTTAAGACAAGTCCTAGTGACTTGTGAGTTTAGAAATTGTTCAAACGGCCATACAGGCCCCACCACAACCACATAACAAGAACCTTAAGGGTCCTTGTGAAACCTAACATTGTTTTAGTTAACAAACACCACAAATTGTTTTCAAAGAGTGCTAAGAAAGCTACAAATATCCATTAAGCATCAGCAGGAGGCTTGGAAGCCCCAGAACCTTCACCTTTAACCTTCTTTGCTTTCTTTGATTTCTTAGCCTTCACACCACCATCACCACCTACTGCTGAAGCCTCCAAGCTTACATCCTTTGAAGCATCTGGTCCTCCTGAAAGGGTGTCATCACTATCTCCCGAGTGAGATCTCTTTCTTGAAAGAGAACCTAGGATTTCAGCACAGACTTTTTCATTAAGGCCCTCCGGTTTCAGCTCCTGCAAGACAGTAAAAGGCTTACCAAAACAAGTAGAAACTTGACTGACATACGGGTAGGTCAGCCTCTCCATCTGTTCAACAGAACCCTTGAAGACCTCAGAAGCTTCAGGGCGAAATAAAGGAGACTTTTCCAAAGGATGGCCAGATTCATGAAGCTTGTAACCAGCAATCAGACCTTGATGTTTCCCCAAGTTGAGCAATTTTGTGTAGACTTCACCAAGAGCGGAATTAAACTCCTTGGAGTGAAGAAGATAAGTAACAACTTGCTGGAAACCTTGCTCAATTAACCATTGATTATCACTGTTGGTTTGAGCAACCAAAGCCTTTAGGCCTTCCTTCTCCTCATCAAAAGCTCTCTGTTGAACAGACAAAGCTTCCCTATCAGCTTTAAGCTTCAACCGATCAGCCTCGAAGCTTTTCCTAAGATCACCCATTTCAATCTCATGCCTCCTAGTCAGTTCACCAACCTTTTTGGCCCAAGCCTCTTCTTTCTCAGCAAACCCACCTATCTCCTTCTTCATTGCAGCTATGGAAGATTTCATCTTATCTTTCTTCTTAGAAAATTCTTCATACTCATGCATCCTCTTACGAAAACGAGCAACCCCCTGAGGAAGCATGGCAGTAAGATTGCAAGTACTCAAAATCATGCGGGACAACATCATGTCATCATCTATATCAGCAATAGTGTTATGAACCGACGGAGGGGCAATGTGGCTTAATGCATCTTCACAAACAGCGGCATCCTTGAAACTGTCATCAACTTTCACTGACCAGCCAGGCACATAAACCTCATCTGGGTCCAACCCTTCAACGTCCCTGCTCGAAGAACCTTGAACAGGAGTAGCCATAACCTTCTTGGCTGGAGTCTTCTTGCCATGAACAACCTGTTTCTTCTCCTTTTCAGCACCTAATTCAATATCTTGATCTTCAGAAGCTTCAATATCATCACTCAACTCCACTGGTTTAGTAGAAGTGGATTGAGGAGCACCTTTGAGTAAACGGTGAGCAGATCGACGGGTTGAAGCCTTGGGAGCAACAGGCTTAGAAAAACCCTTGACATTGGAGACACTAACATAACCTGAACCTTCAAACCTTTGTTCAGCACTCCTAACCACAACATTTTCACTGGGGACGGATGGGACATCCTCAAATGCAACGTCAGAAGTATCGTCGCTTTTGATAAAGTCAATAGCAGACATGACTGCAAATAATCATAAAACAAAACACATAAGACATAAATTAAGGAAAACACAAAGGGGGCAAAAAAGAAAAAATGCATACCCGTGCCACTCCTCATTAGAACCGGATCCCGATCGGCCTTTTCCCAAAAATTACTAACCCCTAACAAAACTAGCAAATGTTCAGGGAAGGGACGAACCCTCGAAGGGCACTCCCGGATGGCTTTGAGAAAAGTGTCATTCAACTCAGATTCAGAGGGCTCCGGTTCATTGAGAACGGCATCCGGGTGCCTCCACACCATTTTGAATGGGACAATAGAATCAGAAACCCAGAAAAAGCGAACCTTCCAAGTACCGAGTGTCGTAACCATAGACGAAATAAGACAAGCATCAACCTTGGATGTTTCAAAGGTGAACCAATCACCGTTTTTGGCCAAACAAAAAAACCGGCGAAAAAGCAATAATGAAGGATCATAACCAAGGGCACGACACAAAACCTCAAAGTGCAAAACCCTAGCCATGCCCTTCGGATGAATTTGACCAAAGGAGACTTGATAATACTCCAACAGATTCAAAACAAAGAGGGACAAGGGATAACGGAGGTTCGAAAACTCAAAATGACGACAATAAAGAGCAATTGAACCAGCCGGACATTTATCAATAGGAACGTCGCAAGCAGGAGCAGTCGGTTTAAACATTTTCCCAATACCATATTCCTTACAAAATAATTCTACCTCTTCTTGGGTTAATCGAGAAAAGGACTTTGCCAAATCCTTACGAGCACCCATTTTTACAAGAAAATAGGAAGTAAGTAAGGAAATAAGAAAGAAGCCGGAACTAACCTTGAAGAGAGGAAAGGAATTGCAGAGGAAACTTTAAGAAATAATGAAAAGATTGAATGTTATCTTCAATAATAAAAGAAAATAAAAACCAAAATAGAGGTTATAATTGCAAACAGTTACTCTCTGCAAAACCGCCGCCCTATGAACTGCCACACATCAATCAAATCAGTTGTCAGTTTTCAAAATTCAAAAAATTAACTGACTCCAACCCTTTAAGCCTTCAATCTTTGAACCCTTGAAGCCTTTAGACAGTAAAACACATGTATAAAAGTCAGAAGTCTTTGAGCTCATTTCCCAAAAACCTCTGACTTGGGGGGCTGATGATGGGGGTAGCCCAAGACCAAATAAAATGACTTAAATACATGAATGCTCAAAAGGTTAAACGGTTCAAAGGTTGAAAAACTGGGGAAAAGAAGTAAAGCAATACGGGAACAGTAAATGGTCACATCTCTGGATTGCTTCACCAACTCACCAGTCGCAAAAGTAACATGGATCCACAGAACACACTCTTTTACCCGCAGGTCAAAGCCTTCAACCCCCAAAAAGGGCAAAACCCCCACTGCAAGCATATTCACTAGTCAACACATTCCTCTTTGAGCATTGTCTTTCCCTATAAATTAGACACTTCATTTATTGAAGAGGACATTCCTGGCCAGCTCTGATTCCTGAAATCTCTGGTCATTCATCTCGAGTACTTGCTTCATGCAAGATACTTTCTTTCACATTCAACACACACATTCCTTTTGCTTACACATCCGAATCTGAACACATTTCAGAGGAGGATCTTTAGCAAACAACAAAATTAATCTAGTGAACCTCTCTCCACGTCTTGCAAACGTGGGGGGACCTCACAACCTGCGTTAGGCAAAGCTGAACCCTTCAACCCTTTTGCCTAACCAGCCCAGCTACTATCCTTGGTCTATTGTTTGTTGCATCAACAGTCAGCAACAATAGAAAGGAACCGTAGTTCAACAAGCGGCGGACCGAAGTCGGCGACAATAATGGGGACCGTGGTCTGATAAGCGGCGGACCGAAGTCGGCGGCAATTAACAAAAACAAAAGAGAGCGGCGACGGCGTGGCGGCAAGGAACGGCTTGAGGAAGGAGCTGCGTTTTTTTTTAAACGGTAGCTCGTGGGACATGGTTATCACACAATCAAGATCAATTCCTTGTTGTGTGGGGATGGCAGTCAACAAACAAGCAACAACCAATAAATATTCTTTTTTTTTTCTTCTCGTTCAATGATTTTGGCCGTCAACAAACAATAGTCAAAAACACAATAACCAATCTATTGTTATTGAATAATCACGGTAGCTACTTCACAATGAAAAAAAAAAGGAATATGTTGTTTTGTCTGGTACTTCAGCTTTGGGTGGTTGGCGAAACGAATAAGTGGCTTGAGTTTTCAACCGATAATGAAGCTTTATTCAACGGAAACTAGAAATAAAAAAACGAAGCTGAAAAACGAAGGTGGGACAGGGCGAAGGTAGTGGCGGCACGCCGCCCTATCTAGGGTTTGCACTCGGTGGCGACGGCTAGGGTTTGTATTTTTTTTGTGCTGGCGCAGAGGAGACTTAAAGGTAAAAAAAAAAACCCTAAAGCTCTGATACCATGTTAAATGGTAAAATACTGAATGATTTTATTGAATGGTTGAGTTACAATATATAGACATTATAACAAAACCCTAACAACCTAATGGGCCCGTGGGCTACCATCTAATACTAGTGACATCTTAGCCTGGGATAAGGCTTTGGAATCATAATGTTTTGGGTTTGATTCTCACAAGGGGTTGTTTTTTCAGATTTATTGGGTTTCCTCCTCCTAAATTGGTGTGTCGGCATTATTGTTTAATGAAGATGGATATGATTAGGTTTCCTCCTAAAAGCTTGTTTGTTTTGCCTCCCTATCATAGAGTTTGCCTTGGTTACTATCACACCCCAACCGATTGCGGGATTATCGGGGCGCGGCACTAGGCGAATCAGATTGCTCAAGAGAATCCATAACAACTATTTTGTGACAATATTTTTGATACGTTTAATATCCCATACTATTAAACAAAATAATCCACAAACAGTCATACAGATATCAAAATCTCTCAAACAAAAACAGATCCGATAACCTATATTTTATTAGATGAGTTTCTAGACTTCCTATCATTTTTGCAGCATAACAATCCATCAATCTGTCACATACGTTTAAATAAAAGTCAATACAATAATGTAATGGTCAGTACACAAGTTTAGCATAGATATAGTATGGAAAGCGTTTATGCATAACCAGCATGTAACACGTAACGGGCGAATCAAGTACGCTACCAACAATGATACAACCTAACCACATGACTGCGAGTAGAGTATGCGCGAAACATGTTCACCGAAGCGAACACGTGAAGTAAAGTAGGTGATCCTTAGCAACCCCTGAACAAACAGGTGTTGAGTCCAAACTATAGTACTATCGTTGCTAAAGGCGGTCGGGCAAGTAATCACAATAGAAGCATAGCAACAAGTATTTAACTAATCACGTATAGCATGCGGGAACGGTTAGCGTTATAAAAGTGTTAAGCATTGTGTGTTGTGTTTTTGATAGAGAACGTATGTAACACCCAAAAGTGCGTTAAGCGAAAAAGGGTCCGAGTATACTCATTGTGCGTGTTTAATAGCTAAACACGGTCTGGTTGGATTGAAGGGATCGCCGGATCAGCCTGCGTACGGGAACAGAAGCATAAGTCTTCCTAAGTGCTGAAACGGTCGAATTCGGAGTGTCAAGTGGGGTATAAAGCGAGTTAGGTGTCCAACAGTCTATCCGGATGGATGGACATGGTCTACCCGGACGGATGGGCTTAGTCTATCCGGACAGATGGGCTTTGTCCATTCGGACGAATGGCCATTTTGTTGGAAGGAAAACAATCTGATGTATAACTGTAACACCCCAAAAACGGGTTTGGTAAGCAAACCACGTTAATATTACTGACGGGTAAAATACCGTTAGTGGTAAAAAAAAAATTTACCCGGTAAATATTAGGATTTAAATAATTAATCCTAATAATAAACAAAAAGTGAATAAAAAGCTTTTAAGAAATAAAGTGATAGAAGGCCCGAGTTAACGGGACCTGAAATAAACTTGGTTATAGATTTCTCGAACCCACTAATTTAACTAGGAATGTTTAACCTAGTTAATAAGTGGGGAATATTGTTAGAAATAAGTAGGTTGTTCCCTACTTAATTAACTAACCAAATTAGAGGGGCCAATATTGTTAAAATTGAAACTTATATTATTGATTTTAATTAAAAATAAAAACAAAACACCCCATTTGGGGGTTCTGGTCGATCAAGAATGAGCAGGGGCGACACCCCACTCTCAAACCCTAGAAAAGTTCACTAAAACTCTCAATTGGAGGTGCAAATCTGGTCCAAAACGAAATTCGAGCATAGATTATTGATCCTCATCACAAGAGGATTACAAGGTATGTAAAATTTGATGAAAACTCTCAACTTGAAAATCTCACGAAATTAGGAAATCTGAAAATTGATGACGCATGTTTGTTAATTGCAAGGAATAGGAACAATATAGTGTCTAGGAGTAAGCCCTAGACAAGTATATGTCGAAATCATGCTTAGCTCAAGTTTTTGTTGATACTAAATTCATGTATGAGATGTTTTTATGGTTTTGATTGCAAAAAAAAATAGTGTTATGATGTCAAGAACAAACTTAAATTGAAAGCTGAATTCAAACGATTCTTGATCAGAATTTACAGCCGATTTGTATTGGCTGTAACCTGGACAAAAAGTGATAAAATAATGTGTTTATTGAGTCTAGAATGTAATTCCAGGAGATATCTTTAAAACCCCACTGGAATCGCATTTTTTCGACGAACATCGAGCGTTTTATGAATTTTTCCGTATCAAAGGTTCAAGCTGCGTTTTCTGACAGAAATTGCAGGCCATCACGAATGTCATAACTCAATTTAGGAATTGAGTTATGATCTCAAATTCTTACTGTAGAAAGTTTTAAGCGATTAAAAGAATCGCCAATTGGAATTTCGTCAATCGGATAAACGAGGAATTTTTAATGAATTTTTCCGTAAGCTGCAGTTAGAAGTGACGAATCTGATTGCAGCTTAGTAAATGAATTTTCACGAATTTTTGGTAAAGAGTTAGATCTTGAAATTTTAACTCAAGGGCTAACCCTCCGAGAGGTACGCCACATAAAAAAATCATAATTTTTGAAGACTTGTAAACAGGTTAAACAAGTCACCAAAAACAGCCAATTTTCGTTGATATGAAATGCCTGAATGAAATCGCGGCTTACTAAGTTAGTATGTAAAAATTTGATTTTTTGTTAAGAGTTCGGATGAAATATGCCTAAGTGAGTTCAATGAACCAAATGTGCATATGAATATGTTGGTAAGTCAATTGACTTTTAAAAAGTCAAACTAACCAATGATAAAGTCAAATAGTAGTCTCGACATAGAAAATACGTGAGGTGGAATAGTCGTGAATTGAAATGACTAATCTAACCACCTTGTGAATGATGATAGTTTGACGCGTAACAAGCTAGGCGGAAGTTTGATGAGGGAGCGGATCAAACAAATCAAGAAGGAAAGGAAAAGCATAGTTCAGATGCGAGGTAAGTATAGCTTACACTAGTCATATAGTTTAGAATGTCCTTTTGTTGTTTTGATTTCGAACAAGACAAATGGAAAGTTGAGATATGGTGTTTCCGGCGTGTAGTCGTACGCAACAAGATAACCAATAAGGGTAAAATTGAAATTTGGACACTTGTTGACAATAATTATTGGTTTTGAAAGATACATATTTCGTAAGCCTTATTAGGCCAAAAAGCGTTAAGAGGTGAATTATAGTTAAAACGACCGTGCAGTGTAAATCGGAACGAGTCGTGTAGACGAGATGGCAATAAGCTTTATCTCGCCAATATTATCGGTCATTTAGACCAACGGGTCAAAAGGTGAAAATATCACTTTTGACAATATCGACTAATGGTTTGATGAGTTGTTTAATTTCAGAAATAAATATCGAGTGGATATTTACATCGCTATTACTTAGTAGATATTGAGGCAAGGTACTTAAATGGGTCAATGTAATGATCCGAGCCAGGTACGCATAATAAGATAACTCTCATTTAAATGTAAGGCTAATGAGAGTTAAACGAAGTCTAAAATAAGTTTTTGGTTACCTTAATAGGTAAACCAAATGTTACGGACGATGGCCATTATATTTGTTATAGGTTTCTAACCATTACCAAGAGTTTAATAAGGGTTTTAGCCATGGAAATGGGTTGCATTTGATGGTTTGGTTCGAATTTAAAATGACCCTAAACATGATTTCCGCAGCTTTTTATACGGATTTCGACTAATCTTTAAAAAAATCATATAAAATCAACCGTTTATCCGATTTTGGTGTTCTATACCTTTTCGGAAAGCTTATGAAGTAAATTTTTACTGTTTTCAATCATAAGAAACAAATGTGGTTGTTAAATAGGCCAAAAGAATGAATTAAACAGCTGTTCAAAACCTTGAAAGCTGTTTGAAAAATGAAAATATAGTTGCTGTGCTGATTTTATAAAAATCATATAAAATCATAGAAAATTCGTTAGAAGGTGTACCTTATATGCTTGCGAAGGTATTGAAGTTTTCTACGATCCATCTTTGAACATGTTAATCTAGTTCGGACTTTGAATGGGTCATAATGGTCAATTACAGCAGCTGTATAGAAAATCGCTGCACATTAATAATGTCATTATTAATCCAGAAAAAGACATATGATTGCGTATACTTGATTTAGTCATGCCACCGTAAGTTACGATGGAGCTGATATGATTACGATGGTTACATACTGAGTTACGGTGGACCCAGAAACAAAGTATATTTTATTTAGTTTAAATTCCCGGACTCATTTAGACACGTTTTAAACCCCGTTTGACTAAAGTATTTCATGTTTATGGAATATAGGTACTTTTGGATGCCGGAAGACGATCAAGCTCAGCGAAGAACCGAACACGATAAAGATTCACGCTTCCGCACTTTGCCACGTTGTAAATTTTAAACAACGAATTCGATCACGTTATGTAGAATAACTTATGATTTGTAAAATTTTTAGTAAACACGTATTTCTGATGTATATGTAATCGTAATTACATGATTGTTTTCGTAAAAGATTCATTAAACCTTAAATTATAAGAACGGGTGTTACAAGTTGGTATCAGAGCCTTGGTTTAAGAGATTCGAGTATGGTGGGGAGGAACCATGCTTGGACTTAAACCTTATGCTCTTGACAAAGAATAGTGTTCGGTTCGAGGCTTGATCGCAAATCCGGTAAGTACAAGTACGTTAATAGTTAGTATGCTAAAGTGTTGTAAACAACACATAGGGCTATCGTGTGGTATATGTTACAACAATTTAAATGATTGATATGGTTGACGAAAATACGCGCGTTGACGCGTATAGTAGAAAAAGCCTTGTATTATAATACGGGCGATTATTGAAGTTGACATTACTAACTCTTGTGAATGTTTTAATTGAAGGACACTCGCGTCTGAAGATGACGGGAGTTGAACGAATTATGGATATGATGATGGAACGGTCCGAGGTATGATAGGAAGAGCATACTCATCAAGGACCAAAATCGCGTAACGGTCGCGAACAAGACTAATGACAAGAGAAGCCCGTTAAGTCAAGCATTACCAGGTGCACACTTTTAAATTTAATCGTACGAGTCGTTATATGCAACAAACACGTAAGTAATAACGGTTGCATACACATATGATAGAACTTGGAAAACTTGATTTCCAAGAGAAATTTAATAGGAAATGTGTTATTCACAATGATGAATAACAAATGAATAACAAGACTTGTTTATATAGAAACTTGGACGAGAGTGATCATCCAAGTAAATATTCTCAATATAAATCCTATTGAGAAAAGTAATGATCACATCAATGAATGTGAATAAATGTTTATAAAAAAGGACATTGTACATGTTCAAGGAATAAACGACTAAAACTAATAATTGTTAACTAACAATTAAATAAAGTTTTACCAAATGAAACCATAAACATGGAGATAATTTGAGGAGTTACTTACATGGGACGTGATGTGGTAATTATAATAAGGTCACGCGTACCACGTGTTGATCGCTTACTCTGGCCAAGTAAGTAGTGAACACATGATAGCATGAGCTTCTTATAATGAGCGCAGTTATGTCCGATGTAGTAAGGTCAAGATGAATGAAATTTAAAGGATCCTTAGGGTCAAGAAATCTCATGGGCATACTCGTATAAATGGTTTTCGCGGGAACCATAAAAAACGATGTATGGCGCACATAGAAATAAAAGACCCAAGGAAATTCGTGACATAAGTCATTTTTGATGAAAAAAAAAAAAACCATGGTAGACAAAAAGGGCATTGTAAAACCAAAGTATAAATGACCCGCGGGGTCATAGAAACAAAGGTATTGCCCACATGGGGAAAAACGATCGAAAACCATGGTAGACAAAAAGGGCATTGTAAAACCAAAGTATAAATGACCCGCGGGGTCATAGAAACAAAGGTATTGCCCACACGAGAAAAACGATCAAAATCGTTGACTTTGCTCGTAGTAAAGAAATGATGATGATGATAATCATCATTCGTAGTTTAAAAGACTGTCAAGGATGGTCAAATAAAGAATAAAGGTTTGGTTGAATAAAAGCGAGGGCTTCCGCTAAGACAACCAAACAAATTAAAACGAAAACTTGATGTATACCGGAATGCTTGCACTAATAATGACTTCGGTAAAGTACCCGGTTAATGGGTAAGGATTTAAACACATGCGTAAACCGAGAAACGAGAACACGAATTTAAAGTCAAAAGACTCGGATTATGAGTTATGACTAAAAGACCATAAAATTTCGTAAACAGAAATTTTGATAATTATATTCAACTATTTTGAGATTGAACGGGTTGAATAAAGTATAATGCTTGAAGGCATAAGTAAGCGCAAGCCGGATAACGGTAAGCTTGAGACAAATGATTTTCAAACGTAAAAAGAGTGCTTTGACACCAAATATATATTTTAATAAGACACGAGTAAAAAGAGTGATCTACGGGATCAACATAACCTTTAGGGTTATAAACAAATGAGAGATCTACGGACTAAAACGACCCACGGGTCATGATTAGAAAGAAGTTATAGGGACTTCGCCCTAAAGAGGTGAATGTCGAATCAAGCGAGTGATAAAAGTAACTGAACTAATAAGACTAGTTAATGAGACCGGTTAAGGTCACCAATTCAAATCAAGAAAATTTGGTTTGCTTGTAAGCGGTAGATTCGGTATAGCTGAACCGAATAGATAAATTTGAAAACAAAAGAATTTGTTGCTAAAAGTAAAAGATTTCACTAAAGATCTTTAAACGGGTCAAAATAACGGATTCGTAAGGAATTCGATAGTATATGAAAGCGGTGGATATCGCTAAGTTAACTAAACTAGTGGAAATAACGAGATTACGTTATTTTAAGTTGCACTAAGTCATATGAGATACGTAGACAATTAGTGACCAAAAAGATGTTACCATGCTTATCTGGTAATACTAATAATTGGTTAAAAGTATAAGTAATGTTTAAATGATATCTCGGATCAAATACATTGAGTTTAAACTCAATGAATTATGTAAGAAAAGGTTTCGAGGACGAAACCTCTTTAAGGGGGTAGACTTGTAACACCCCAAAAACGGGTTTGGTAAGCAAACCACGTTAATATTACTGACCGGTAAAATACCGTTAGTGGTAAAAAAAAAAATTTACCCGGTAAATATTAGGATTTAAATAATTAATCCTAATAATAAACAAAAAGTGAATAAAAAGCTTTTAAGAAATAAAGTGATAGAAGGCCCGAGTTAACGGGACCTGAAATAAACTTGGTTATAGATTTCTCGAACCCACTAATTTAACTACGAATGTTTAACCTAGTTAATAAGTGGGGAATATTGTTAGAAATAAGTAGGTTGTGCCCTACTTAATTAACTAACCAAATTAGAGGGGCCAATATTGTTAAAATTGAAACTTATATTATTGATTTTAATTAAAAATAAAAACAAAACACCCCATTTGGGGGTTCTGGTCGATCAAGAATGAGCAGGGGCGACACCCCACTCTCAAACCCTAGAAAAGTTCACTAAAACTCTCAATTGGAGGTGCAAATCTGGTCCAAAACGAAATTCGAGCATAGATTATTGATCCTCATCACAAGAGGATTACAAGGTATGTAAAATTTGATGAAAACTCTCAACTTGAAAATCTCACGAAATTAGGAAATCTGAAAATTGATGACGCATGTTTGTTAATTGCAATGAATATGAACAATATAGTGTCTAGGAGTAAGCCCTAGACAAGTATATGTCGAAATCATGCTTAGCTCAAGTTTTTGTTGATACTAAATTCATGTATGAGATGTTTTTATGGTTTTGATTGCAAAAAAAATAGTGTTATGATGTCAAGAACAAACTTAAATTGAAAGCTGAATTCAAACGATTCTTGATCAGAATTTACAGCCGATTTGTATTGGCTGTAACCTGGACAAAAAGTGATAAAATAATGTGTTTCTTGAGTCTAGAATGTAATTCCAGGAAATATCTTTAAAACCCCACTGGAATCGCATTTTTTCGACGAAAATCGAGCGTTTTATGAATTTTTCCGTATCAAAGGTTCAAGCTGCGTTTTCTGACAGAAATTGCAGCCCATCACGAATGTCATAACTCAATTTAGGAATTGAGTTATGATCTCAAATTCTTACTGTAGAAAGTTTTAAGCGATTAAAAGAATCGCCAATTGGAATTTCGTCAATCGGATAAACGAGGAATTTTTAATGAATTTTTCCGTAAGCTGCAGTCAGAAGTGACGAATCTGATTGCAGCTTAGTAAATGAATTTTCACGAATTTTTGGTAAAGAGTTAGATCTTGAAATTTTAACTCAAGGGCTAACCCTCCGAGAGGTACGCCACATAAAAAAATCATAATTTTTGAAGACTTGTAAACAGGTTAAACAAGTCACCAAAAACAGCCAATTTTCGTTGATATGAAATGCCTGAATGAAATCGCGGCTTACTAAGTTAGTATGTAAAAATTTGATTTTTTGTTAAGAGTTCGGATGAAATATGCCTAAGTGAGTTCAATGAACCAAATGTGCATATGAATATGTTGGTAAGTCAATTGACTTTTAAAAAGTCAAACTAACCAATGATAAAGTCAAATAGTAGTCTCGACATAGAAAATACGTGAGGTGGAATAGTCGTGAATTGAAATGACTAATCTAACCACCTTGTGAATGATGATAGTTTGACGCGTAACAAGCTAGGCGGAAGTTTGATGAGGGAGCGGATCAAACAAATCAAGAAGGAAAGGAAAAGCATAGTTCAGATGCGAGGTAAGTATAGCTTACACTAGTCATATAGTTTAGAATGTCCTTTTGTTGTTTTGATTTCGAACAAGACAAATGGAAAGTTGAGATATGGTGTTTCCGGCGTGTAGTCGTACGCAACAAGATAACCAATAAGGGTAAAATTGAAATTTGGACACTTGTTGACAATAATTATTGGTTTTGAAAGATACATATTTCGTAAGCCTTATTAGGCCAAAAAGCGTTAAGAGGTGAATTATAGTTAAAACGACCGTGCAGTGTAAATCGGAACGAGTCGTGTAGACGAGATGGCAATAAGCTTTATCTCGCCAATATTATCGGTCATTTAGACCAACGGGTCAAAAGGTGAAAATATCACTTTTGACAATATCGACTAATGGTTTGATGAGTTGTTTAATTTCAGAAATAAATATCGAGTGGATATTTACATCGCTATTACTTAGTAGATATTGAGGCAAGGTACTTAAATGGGTCAATGTAATGATCCGAGCCAGGTACGCATAATAAGATAACTCTCATTTAAATGTAAGGCTAATGAGAGTTAAACGAAGTCTAAAATAAGTTTTTGGTTACCTTAATAGGTAAACCAAATGTTACGGACGATGGCCATTATATTTGTTATAGGTTTCTAACCATTACCAAGAGTTTAATAAGGGTTTTAGCCATGGAAATGGGTTGCATTTGATGGTTTGGTTCGAATTTAAAATGACCCTAAACATGATTTCCGCAGCTTTTTATACGGATTTCGACTAATCTTTAAAAAAATCATATAAAATCAACCGTTTATCCGATTTTGGTGTTCTATACCTTTTCGGAAAGCTTATGAAGTAAATTTTTACTGTTTTCAATCATAAGAAACAAATGTGGTTGTTAAATAGGCCAAAAGAATGAATTAAACAGCTGTTCAAAACCTTGAAAGCTGTTTGAAAAATGAAAATATAGTTGCTGTGCTGATTTTATAAAAATCATATAAAATCATAGAAAATTCGTTAGAAGGTGTACCTTATATGCTTGCGAAGGTATTGAAGTTTTCTACGATCCATCTTTGAACATGTTAATCTAGTTCGGACTTTGAATGGGTCATAATGGTCAATTACAGCAGCTGTATAGAAAATCGCTGCACATTAATAATGTCATTATTAATCCAGAAAAAGACATATGATTGCGTATACTTGATTTAGTCATGCCACCGTAAGTTACGATGGAGCTGATATGATTACGATGGTTACATACTGAGTTACGGTGGACCCAGAAACAAAGTATATTTTATTTAGTTTAAATTCCCGGACTCATTTAGACACGTTTTAAACCCCGTTTGACTAAAGTATTTCATGTTTATGGAATATAGGTACTTTTGGATGCCGGAAGACGATCAAGCTCAGCGAAGAACCGAACACGATAAAGATTCACGCTTCCGCACTTTGCCACGTTGTAAATTTTAAACAACGAATTCGATCACGTTATGTAGAATAACTTATGATTTGTAAAATTTTTAGTAAACACGTATTTCTGATGTATATGTAATCGTAATTACATGATTGTTTTCGTAAAAGATTCATTAAACCTTAAATTATAAGAACGGGTGTTACAAGTTGGTATCAGAGCCTTGGTTTAAGAGATTCGAGTATGGTGGGGAGGAACCATGCTTGGACTTAAACCTTATGCTCTTGACAAAGAATAGTGTTCGGTTCGAGGCTTGATCGCAAATCCGGTAAGTACAAGTACGTTAATAGTTAGTATGCTAAAGTGTTGTAAACAACACATAGGGCTATCGTGTGGTATATGTTACAACAATTTAAATGATTGATATGGTTGACGAAAATACGCGCGTTGACGCGTATAGTAGAAAAAGCCTTGTATTATAATACGGGCGATTATTGAAGTTGACATTACTAACTCTTGTGAATGTTTTAATTGAAGGACACTCGCGTCTGAAGATGACGGGAGTTGAACGAATTATGGATATGATGATGGAACGGTCCGAGGTATGATAGGAAGAGCATACTCATCAAGGACCAAAATCGCGTAACGGTCGCGAACAAGACTAATGACAAGAGAAGCCCGTTAAGTCAAGCATTACCAGGTGCACACTTTTAAATTTAATCGTACGAGTCGTTATATGCAACAAACACGTAAGTAATAACGGTTGCATACACATATGATAGAACTTGGAAAACTTGATTTCCAAGAGAAATTTAATAGGAAATGTGTTATTCACAATGATGAATAACAAATGAATAACAAGACTTGTTTATATAGAAACTTGGACGAGAGTGATCATCCAAGTAAATATTCTCAATATAAATCCTATTGAGAAAAGTAATGATCACATCAATGAATGTGAATAAATGTTTATAAAAAAGGACATTGTACATGTTCAAGGAATAAACGACTAAAACTAATAATTGTTAACTAACAATTAAATAAAGTTTTACCAAATGAAACCATAAACATGGAGATAATTTGAGGAGTTACTTACATGGGACGTGATGTGGTAATTATAATAAGGTCACGCGTACCACGTGTTGATCGCTTACTCTGGCCAAGTAAGTAGTGAACACATGATAGCATGAGCTTCTTATAATGAGCGCAGTTATGTCCGATGTAGTAAGGTCAAGATGAATGAAATTTAAAGGATCCTTAGGGTCAAGAAATCTCATGGGCATACTCGTATAAATGGTTTTCGCGGGAACCATAAAAAACGATGTATGGCGCACATAGAAATAAAAGACCCAAGGAAATTCGTGACATAAGTCATTTTTGATGAAAAAAAAAAAAACCATGGTAGACAAAAAGGGCATTGTAAAACCAAAGTATAAATGACCCGCGGGGTCATAGAAACAAAGGTATTGCCCACATGGGGAAAAACGATCGAAAACCATGGTAGACAAAAAGGGCATTGTAAAACCAAAGTATAAATGACCCGCGGGGTCATAGAAACAAAGGTATTGCCCACACGAGAAAAACGATCAAAATCGTTGACTTTGCTCGTAGTAAAGAAATGATGATGATGATAATCATCATTCGTAGTTTAAAAGACTGTCAAGGATGGTCAAATAAAGAATAAAGGTTTGGTTGAATAAAAGCGAGGGCTTCCGCTAAGACAACCAAACAAATTAAAACGAAAACTTGATGTATACCGGAATGCTTGCACTAATAATGACTTCGGTAAAGTACCCGGTTAATGGGTAAGGATTTAAACACATGCGTAAACCGAGAAACGAGAACACGAATTTAAAGTCAAAAGACTCGGATTATGAGTTATGACTAAAAGACCATAAAATTTCGTAAACAGAAATTTTGATAATTATATTCAACTATTTTGAGATTGAACGGGTTGAATAAAGTATAATGCTTGAAGGCATAAGTAAGCGCAAGCCGGATAACGGTAAGCTTGAGACAAATGATTTTCAAACGTAAAAAGAGTGCTTTGACACCAAATATATATTTTAATAAGACACGAGTAAAAAGAGTGATCTACGGGATCAACATAACCTTTAGGGTTATAAACAAATGAGAGATCTACGGACTAAAACGACCCACGGGTCATGATTAGAAAGAAGTTATAGGGACTTCGCCCTAAAGAGGTGAATGTCGAATCAAGCGAGTGATAAAAGTAACTGAACTAATAAGACTAGTTAATGAGACCGGTTAAGGTCACCAATTCAAATCAAGAAAATTTGGTTTGCTTGTAAGCGGTAGATTCGGTATAGCTGAACCGAATAGATAAATTTGAAAACAAAAGAATTTGTTGCTAAAAGTAAAAGATTTCACTAAAGATCTTTAAACGGGTCAAAATAACGGATTCGTAAGGAATTCGATAGTATATGAAAGCGGTGGATATCGCTAAGTTAACTAAACTAGTGGAAATAACGAGATTACGTTATTTTAAGTTGCACTAAGTCATATGAGATACGTAGACAATTAGTGACCAAAAAGATGTTACCATGCTTATCTGGTAATACTAATAATTGGTTAAAAGTATAAGTAATGTTTAAATGATATCTCGGATCAAATACATTGAGTTTAAACTCAATGAATTATGTAAGAAAAGGTTTCGAGGACGAAACCTCTTTAAGGGGGTAGACTTGTAACACCCCAAAAACGGGTTTGGTAAGCAAACCACGTTAATATTACTGACCGGTAAAATACCGTTAGTGGTAAAAAAAAAAATTTACCCGGTAAATATTAGGATTTAAATAATTAATCCTAATAATAAACAAAAAGTGAATAAAAAGCTTTTAAGAAATAAAGTGATAGAAGGCCCGAGTTAACGGGACCTGAAATAAACTTGGTTATAGATTTCTCGAACCCACTAATTTAACTACGAATGTTTAACCTAGTTAATAAGTGGGGAATATTGTTAGAAATAAGTAGGTTGTGCCCTACTTAATTAACTAACCAAATTAGAGGGGCCAATATTGTTAAAATTGAAACTTATATTATTGATTTTAATTAAAAATAAAAACAAAACACCCCATTTGGGGGTTCTGGTCGATCAAGAATGAGCAGGGGCGACACCCCACTCTCAAACCCTAGAAAAGTTCACTAAAACTCTCAATTGGAGGTGCAAATCTGGTCCAAAACGAAATTCGAGCATAGATTATTGATCCTCATCACAAGAGGATTACAAGGTATGTAAAATTTGATGAAAACTCTCAACTTGAAAATCTCACGAAATTAGGAAATCTGAAAATTGATGACGCATGTTTGTTAATTGCAATGAATATGAACAATATAGTGTCTAGGAGTAAGCCCTAGACAAGTATATGTCGAAATCATGCTTAGCTCAAGTTTTTGTTGATACTAAATTCATGTATGAGATGTTTTTATGGTTTTGATTGCAAAAAAAATAGTGTTATGATGTCAAGAACAAACTTAAATTGAAAGCTGAATTCAAACGATTCTTGATCAGAATTTACAGCCGATTTGTATTGGCTGTAACCTGGACAAAAAGTGATAAAATAATGTGTTTCTTGAGTCTAGAATGTAATTCCAGGAAATATCTTTAAAACCCCACTGGAATCGCATTTTTTCGACGAAAATCGAGCGTTTTATGAATTTTTCCGTATCAAAGGTTCAAGCTGCGTTTTCTGACAGAAATTGCAGCCCATCACGAATGTCATAACTCAATTTAGGAATTGAGTTATGATCTCAAATTCTTACTGTAGAAAGTTTTAAGCGATTAAAAGAATCGCCAATTGGAATTTCGTCAATCGGATAAACGAGGAATTTTTAATGAATTTTTCCGTAAGCTGCAGTCAGAAGTGACGAATCTGATTGCAGCTTAGTAAATGAATTTTCACGAATTTTTGGTAAAGAGTTAGATCTTGAAATTTTAACTCAAGGGCTAACCCTCCGAGAGGTACGCCACATAAAAAAATCATAATTTTTGAAGACTTGTAAACAGGTTAAACAAGTCACCAAAAACAGCCAATTTTCGTTGATATGAAATGCCTGAATGAAATCGCGGCTTACTAAGTTAGTATGTAAAAATTTGATTTTTTGTTAAGAGTTCGGATGAAATATGCCTAAGTGAGTTCAATGAACCAAATGTGCATATGAATATGTTGGTAAGTCAATTGACTTTTAAAAAGTCAAACTAACCAATGATAAAGTCAAATAGTAGTCTCGACATAGAAAATACGTGAGGTGGAATAGTCGTGAATTGAAATGACTAATCTAACCACCTTGTGAATGATGATAGTTTGACGCGTAACAAGCTAGGCGGAAGTTTGATGAGGGAGCGGATCAAACAAATCAAGAAGGAAAGGAAAAGCATAGTTCAGATGCGAGGTAAGTATAGCTTACACTAGTCATATAGTTTAGAATGTCCTTTTGTTGTTTTGATTTCGAACAAGACAAATGGAAAGTTGAGATATGGTGTTTCCGGCGTGTAGTCGTACGCAACAAGATAACCAATAAGGGTAAAATTGAAATTTGGACACTTGTTGACAATAATTATTGGTTTTGAAAGATACATATTTCGTAAGCCTTATTAGGCCAAAAAGCGTTAAGAGGTGAATTATAGTTAAAACGACCGTGCAGTGTAAATCGGAACGAGTCGTGTAGACGAGATGGCAATAAGCTTTATCTCGCCAATATTATCGGTCATTTAGACCAACGGGTCAAAAGGTGAAAATATCACTTTTGACAATATCGACTAATGGTTTGATGAGTTGTTTAATTTCAGAAATAAATATCGAGTGGATATTTACATCGCTATTACTTAGTAGATATTGAGGCAAGGTACTTAAATGGGTCAATGTAATGATCCGAGCCAGGTACGCATAATAAGATAACTCTCATTTAAATGTAAGGCTAATGAGAGTTAAACGAAGTCTAAAATAAGTTTTTGGTTACCTTAATAGGTAAACCAAATGTTACGGACGATGGCCATTATATTTGTTATAGGTTTCTAACCATTACCAAGAGTTTAATAAGGGTTTTAGCCATGGAAATGGGTTGCATTTGATGGTTTGGTTCGAATTTAAAATGACCCTAAACATGATTTCCGCAGCTTTTTATACGGATTTCGACTAATCTTTAAAAAAATCATATAAAATCAACCGTTTATCCGATTTTGGTGTTCTATACCTTTTCGGAAAGCTTATGAAGTAAATTTTTACTGTTTTCAATCATAAGAAACAAATGTGGTTGTTAAATAGGCCAAAAGAATGAATTAAACAGCTGTTCAAAACCTTGAAAGCTGTTTGAAAAATGAAAATATAGTTGCTGTGCTGATTTTATAAAAATCATATAAAATCATAGAAAATTCGTTAGAAGGTGTACCTTATATGCTTGCGAAGGTATTGAAGTTTTCTACGATCCATCTTTGAACATGTTAATCTAGTTCGGACTTTGAATGGGTCATAATGGTCAATTACAGCAGCTGTATAGAAAATCGCTGCACATTAATAATGTCATTATTAATCCAGAAAAAGACATATGATTGCGTATACTTGATTTAGTCATGCCACCGTAAGTTACGATGGAGCTGATATGATTACGATGGTTACATACTGAGTTACGGTGGACCCAGAAACAAAGTATATTTTATTTAGTTTAAATTCCCGGACTCATTTAGACACGTTTTAAACCCCGTTTGACTAAAGTATTTCATGTTTATGGAATATAGGTACTTTTGGATGCCGGAAGACGATCAAGCTCAGCGAAGAACCGAACACGATAAAGATTCACGCTTCCGCACTTTGCCACGTTGTAAATTTTAAACAACGAATTCGATCACGTTATGTAGAATAACTTATGATTTGTAAAATTTTTAGTAAACACGTATTTCCGATGTATATGTAATCGTAATTACATGATTGTTTTCGTAAAAGATTCATTAAACCTTAAATTATAAGAACGGGTGTTACAATAACTGATGTCTTAATATAGAAGAAAAAGATTTGGAGTGGTGCAAAGTCTATCCGGACGGATGGACATAGTCCATTCGAACGGATGGACATTGTTTGAAGTTTTGTAAAATTTTCTTAGACAAAAAGGTGTTAATTGCCGGAGACGGTTGTGACAACGAATCAAACAATGGAAAACACCTGGTCCAGTCCACTCGGATAGATGGGCCCTGCCCATTCGGACGAATGTGTTGTTCTTGGTGAAAATTCATGTTTGACCCGTTAATCGGTCCATCTCTTTGGTGGAAATCAACCCTAAAGCCGGCTCTCGACTATGGGAGAAGTTGAAAGTCTGTCTGGTTCCCGTTTCCACCAGCGTTACATAAAAATTTGAGGAGAAATCCATAAATAAGTTGTGAAATGTTATAATCTCTCATAACTTTGATCCATCCTTGATTAAATGATGCTCCACAGCAGTTTGCCTAGGCAACTGAGTGGAAACCATCTTCAAGGTGCTTAGAATCAGAGATTTGAAGAAAACCAAAGTGTGTGTGCGTGATTGTGAAGAAAGAAGATGGAGTAAAAGTGAAATGGGGTGAAGATTGGAGAAGAAAGCTTACAAAAAGTCTTGATTTCAGTCGGAATCTCTGAGAGCGGATGAGAGGATTAGAAGAGTTGAAATGAAGACACAAGGCCTCTATTTATAGTCGAGGGGTGAGGTCTTGTGTGGTGGGCGGATGAGGTATGTCCGGATGGCTCCATCCGAACGGATGAGCCCCATTCGGACGGATGAGCTCCATCTGGGCGGATGGCCCATATGGACGACTGAGTTGGATTTTGTTAGATTTCCAACTTTTGGTTCGTTCGCGGGTGAGGTTAAGTGTTGTGTTGCGTTAGTTAGTACCGGTATGTTAGGTATTTTAACGAGATAACATGTATTGCGTTGCGTTGCGTTTGCGTTTTGATGCGAGTTGCGAGTATAATCCATAAACATATAAAGCATGCACAAGTAAAGAATATAAGAACACACAGTATAACATTACTACTACTATTAACAGCGTTTGCAATTTAGCGTTTTAGCGTTATAAGCGAGTGCGAAGGCGAGAGTGGTTACCGAACAAACAAACACACTCGGCAAGTAAAAATGTATAATTCTCTATGATTCATGTTGCGTTAGCGTTAAGCGTTTGCGACTATAAACCTTTTAAACGTGCAGTGGTGCTGTGTGATGAAAATCTATTTAGAATGACAAAACCCATTGTTTATATCGAATCTTGGTGTACAAAACGGTTACAAATCGAAGCAAGTAGTAACGAATAACAATCCGAAAAGTCGGGTTGTTACAGTTACTAATTGCATTCACTTGCACTTTAAATGATTGTTACTCTAATTTTATGTGATGAAATAATCGAAGTATACAGTGGCGGAGCTTGACTAAAAGTTCCGGATGGGCGAAAAGTAATGGGACCATTTTTTTTCATATTGCTATGTTTCGGGTTGTATGTCCGGGTTGAATATTCGACTCGGGTCGGGTCAAACAATAATAACTCCAAATAAAACTACATAATCTTTATTCATTCAAATGACACGTTCTTACGCATAAAACTAAAAAAGCTAAATATTGTGTAACAAAAATAAAGACCAAAATATTTATATATGATGCAAGATAAATGGTAACAGTGACAACTCGTAATCTTGAGGTTAGAACCGATCACCGTTCTCGTTCATTCTACTTATGTGTTTTACGTCACCAATAATTTAAATGCTATTTACGTGTATATGTTAATTGTTGATCTGAATAACATAAGGTATATATAGAGGTCGATATATATATATATATATATATTTCGTAATATGTTAGCGTGACCCGACACAAAACTCCCTCTGTTACGGCCAAACCCCACTCCCCCTTGCGGATTGTAGGCCCAAACCGAACCTATCTCCTTTACCCCATGCAACACCAACCCAACTAACATCTTTCTTTTATTGGGCCTAAGCCCAGTTCGGTCAAGACACCCCAAACCGCCCCCATGCCCTTATGTTTTACGTAGAGGTGCATGTGTGCTTATTGAGTTAAAAAAAACACAAACAAACCCTACTCCCTCTCCCTTGTGTGCGACGGCATGAAGAAGCACCCCCCTATCGTGAGCTCTCTCCTGGCCGAACTCTCACTCTCCCTCGCATCTCCTCTTGTTTGGTATGTTCTTCCCGTTGGAAAAATAGGTGAAAATAGCATTTTTCACAAATATAGGAAAATGATTTTTTCCTATTTTGGACTAGAAATAAATATAATAAAATGAGTGGGTTTTATATATTTATTTGTGGGTTTGTGTTCTATGTTGGAAGAGCTTCGCAAAGAACTAAACCACGTCCAAAACGGAGCTAAGATGAATGAGATATCGACGCCCAAAGTTGGGTGTTTGAAACATTGAATGCTGAAACAAAAGGGAAAGTAGCACCTTGTCCCACATCGGAGGAGAGATGGAACTTAAATGGGTATTTAAGTGGGAACTCTCCATCCTTATTGTTTCATGGAAGCACACACTAAGTGTACTCGCGAAGGGTGCGGAGCACCCTAACTCGCACTCGCACACGCTCGCGCGTATGGCAGTGAGCCAAACGGACGCACCGCGCATGAACATGCAGACCTGGGCGCGCGCGCGGGCGCGTAGAAGCTTCCAGCATTGAATGACTGTACAGTTACAGTTTAACTTCTAAACTGACGAGTTAACGGTCTTTGACTGAGAATTAAATGACGTATTAAATTGCATTGAAGACGTTTAATGCAATTTAAACCTCTCTTTAATTCCGTTTTGACTGTTTCGACTTAGGAGCTGTATAAATACAGCTCCATACCCAGCTGCAGTAGACACCAGCATCACAACAGTTACTCTAACTTTCTCTCTACAGTTCTGTTCTTCTTCCTGCAAGTTTCAAGGTAGCCTTCGGGTTGTAGGCCATCTCCGGCAGTACGCTGCTTCGGCTGTTGTACCCTGGGAAACGAAATGAGTACTCTTGGGAGACTCGGAATTTTTTTTAAGGGAAGCGTGTTGAACACGTGACTCAGCCAATCTTCTTCTACACCTTTCTTGTATTTTGTTTTATTTCAGTTGTAATCGTACTAGTTTGTTTAGCTTTCTAATTTTTGTATTGTAACAGCTAATAAAAATTTGTTTTATTTTATTATTTACGCGAACGGTTCTTACAATCTTAAAACAAATTTTTAAAACCGTTCGTGTAATCAAAACCATTCTTTTTGTGATTCAAACCAGTTTTGATTCACTCAGTTTGTGTTTTAAAAACCGATTTTTTTTGTTTTCATCTTCAAAGGTGCGACTTTGGTTGAAAACAGAGCTGGTTACATTTAGACTTGTCCTAAAATTGCTAAAACTTTCTGAATTGGTCTTCAAAGTTGGACTTAGAAGCCGATCAGTAAGTTCTAATATTTATAAATTTTCTCTTTTGGTCTTCAAAGTTGGACTTAGAAGCCTAAACAGTCAATTTGTGGTAAATTAAAATTGAAGTGTTTACTTCTGTTTTTAGTGTGTAAAACAGAATTTTGGACTAAAAAAATTTAAATTTTAATTTTCAGCATGTCGACCGAGAATGTCAACGTCAACAACAATACGAATGTTGTGACGGGAACCCCCCTGAACGCCACCACTGTGGGAGCGTCCACAGTGGCTAATCACACTGAACGACCCGAGAAGTTCTCGGGTCTACACTTTAAGAGGTGGCAGCAGAAGATGTTCTTCTACCTGACCACCACGAACCTTGCGAGGTTCTTAACGGAAACCGCTCCCCAACCTGTGGAAGGGGAGACCGACACACAAAGACAGTGTGCGGTAGATGCGTGGAAGCATTCGGATTTCATATGTCGTGGCTATGTGTTAAACGGCCTGTCGGATGCGTTGTATAATATGTACTACAACGTCAAGACTTCCAAAGACCTTTGGGATGCCTTGGACAAGAAGTACAAAACGGAGGATGCTGGCAAAAAGAAATTTGTGGTAGCCCGTTTCTTGGATTTCAAAATGGTTGATTCTAAAAAAGTTATGAATCAAGTCCAAGAATTCCAAATTATACTACATGACATCTTTGAGGAAGGCATGACACTTAGCGAGACATTCCAAGTGGCAGCGATGATTGAAAAGTTACCTCCTGGTTGGGTTGATTTTAAGAATTATCTTAAACACAAACAAAAGGAGATGACTATAGAGGACCTTATTGTTCGTCTTCGGATTGAAGAGGACAATAGAATTGCCCAAAAAGGTAGCCTTGCGCAGACTAGTGCTAGCGCAAATATGGTTTAGCATGGGCAATCCTCTAAGGGCGCGAAGGGCAAGGGGAAAAAGGACAAGGAAAAAGCAAAGGCTAGCAAACTTGGACCGAAGAAAGGGGTTGTGAAAAAGAAACCTCAAACGTTCCAAGGAACTTGTTACAACTGTGACGAGCCGGGGCATCGGGTTAACCAATGCAAGAAACCAAAGCGTGAGCGTGCACACATGGTGGATGAAGACGGAATGCCTTTGGTGGCAATGATTTCTGACAAAACCGCAATGTTGGATGAGGTCAATGCGGTGACCAACACTCCAAAAGGATGGTGGGTTGATACGGGCGCGACCCGTCATGTGTGCCCAGACAGGAGCCTCTTTACCACCTTCAAGGAGCTTGCGGGAGATGAGAAGCTGTACATGGGAAATGCAGCCACCGTGGACATCAAGGGTGAAGGAACAGTGATTTTGAAGTGGACTTCAGGGAAGGAGCTCACTTTAAGCAACGTGTTATATGTTCCAGAATTGCGCAAGAGCCTAGTCTCAGGATGGTTGCTTAGTAAGTTTGGATTTCGTTTAGTTTTTGAGAGTGATCAATTTGTACTTACTAAACGAGGAATATATGTAGGCAAGGGCTATGCCCAAAATGGTATGTTTAAATTGAATGTAATGGCAGTCAAGAAGAACATGAATAAAATTGCTACTACTTCTACTTATATGCTTGAGTTTTCTGATTCGAATAAATGGCATGGTAGATTAGGTCACGTAAATTTTAATTCAATACGCCGTTTAATCAATTTAAATTGTATACCAATATTCCATATTGATTCACACTATAAATGTGAAACATGCGTTGAATCCAAACTTACAAGATCATCATCAAAATAGGTTGAACGAATAACCGAACCCCTTGATTTAATTCACACCGATATTTGTGATTTAAAAGCGGTACACACAAGAGGTGGAAATAAGTACTTCATCACTTTTATTGACGATAGTACTAAATATTGCTATGTATATTTACTAAAATGTAAAGATGAAGCAATAAGTAAATTTATCTTGTACAAAAATGAAGTTGAGAATCAACTTCAAAAGAAGATAAAAGCTTTGCGAAGCGACCGAGGAGGCGAATATGTTGCACCTTTTGCCGATTTATGCGCAAAAAGTGGCATTGTACATGAGTGTACACCTCCTTATTCTCCACAATCAAATGTCGTGGTGGAACAAAAGTACCGTACATTGAAAGAAATGATGAACGCCATGTTGATAAGTTCTGGGGTGAGCCAGGAAATGTGGGGGGAAGCCATTCTCTCGGCTAATTATCTTTTGAACAAGATACCACTCAAAAAGAGAGAAGAAATTCCATATGAGTTATGGAAAAGGAAGAAGCCTTCATACAAATACTTGAAAGTGTGGGGGTGCCTAGCAAAGGTGATTGTACCACCTCCTAAGGCTCTTAGGATAGGACCCAAAACTGTTGATTGCATACTTATTGGGTATGCGTATCAAAGTAGTGCACATCGCTTTCTTGTACATGAGTCCAAGAATCCTGATGTACACGTAAGCACTATCATGGAGGTGAATCCTAACGTTGTGTCTTACTTTGAAAATGTGTTTCCTTTTAGAAGACAAACACATGCAACGTCATTAACACCTAATTTTTAAGTAGGTGAAAGCTCATCTACACCAGTTGATGAGGTAGTTCATGATAAGACACATGAACCACCTGAGGTTGAAGAAAGTGATCGTAGGCGAAGTAAAAGGCCAAGGGTTGAAAAATCCTTCGGTCCAGACTTCGTTAGCTATATAGTTGAGGGCGAGCCCAATACATATCGCGAAGCGGTTTCCTCTTCAGAAGGACATCAATGGAAAGAAGCAATAAGGAATGAAATTGATTCTATATTGCAAAATCATACTTGGGAGTTAGTAGATCTTCCACCTGGTTACAAACCTCTTGGATATCGTTGGATATTCAAAAGGAAGATGAAAACTGATGGAAGTATTGATAAATATAAGGCTAGGTTGGTGATTAAAGGATTTAGACAAAAGGAAGGTCTAGATTAATTTGATACCTACTCGCCTGTGACGCACATAACCTCGATTAGATTGGTTCTTGCTATAGCGGCTTTAAGAAATTTGGAAGTTCACCAAATGGATGTTAAAACCGCATTTCTAAATGGCGATTTAGAAAAAGAGATTTACATGGAGCAATGATGTGTGCAAAATGCAACATATAAATTACATCAATTGTGGCATAAAACTAACCCTTTTTTAGTACTAATGTTGGAAAAAGTGTGTTTTTGTCTTCCTTTTGTATTTTCAGGATTAAATGCGCTCAAATGAACAAAAGAAGCAAAAAAGCAGCTAAATCTAACATAAATACAAGAAAAGGAACAAACGTGGCATGCCCGACCTCCCCGACAGCATCTTCCCTAGCAAAACAAGAGAACAGAAGACTGAACACGCCCCGTGCTCAATGAGCACGGGGGCGTGCCCAAGTGTCAGCAGAAAAGACAAACCTGTAGAAACTTCTATCACCTACCACGGGGGCGTGCCCAGCGGACACGGGGCCGTGGTCAACTCTAAGATTCGCAGAATCTGAGGAAATCTTGATAGTACAGATACGCTTCTGCACACGGGGGCGTGCCCAGCGGACACGGGGGCGTGATCAACTAATGCAGACAAACTGCAGTTAATGAAGAAAGAGAAGGAAGGTGGACACGGGGCCCTGCCCGAGCCTTTGTTCAGCCTATAAATAGGGGTGCTTGGCTCATTTGCAAACGATCCCTTGGCACACCACCTCTCTCACACTTTACCCACCACCCACCACCATCACAACACCATCATCCACCACCATCATCCATTGTCCATCATAGAGTGTGTGAGTCGTCTCGGGATCCAAGATTGATCGTAAGAGTTCTTGACAATCAAAGGCCATGTTTGCCTAAGTCTCTTACATCACTTGGTGAAGACAAGTGTCTAGTGTAATACTTTTTATTTTTAATCTTTTCGCACTTTTTACTTGGTTATGTATTAATGACTTTAATAACTAGTTTCTTATGTTGAAGGTGATTCTTCCTTATAGTTTGTCCGTGGTGTCTTGGCATTATTTTAGTGTCTATATAAAATAAAAGATTTTCACCATTCATATCTCCAAGGTCTATATGGAGATATGTTGGCTACTTGGTCGGGGGTTAAGGGAACGGTTTGGTAAGAGTCTTGCCTTGTTCAGTGTATAGATCCTGCAAGGACCCGGGTCAAATTTAGTAGGATCTCCTTCAATACCCACCGGTATTGGATGGCGGGGGTCCAAACTCTTTGATCCACTCATATGTAAGCTACTATTAATACTTTAATTCGGCTACTTAGGACTGTATCCCTGCTGACTCAGACTACTTAGCCGAGGGTAACGTCACCTTCAAAAGAGGGGCTTACCATAATATGCATTAATAACTTAATTAATTATCTTTCAATAATCCGACCCTTTAGGATTGTATCCTTGCTGACTCAAACTACTGGGTTGAGGGTAACGTCACCTTCAAAAGAGGGGCCTGCTACAATAACTAAGATAATCTCTTAAAAAGTGCAAAAGTGCGGAAATAATCAAAGGTTACACTAAACACGAGTCGGAGCCAAGTGATTCATCCTGTCTATCTGTTTTTACTTTTATTTTATTTTTCAGCATTTTAGTTAGTTTTTATTTTTCTAGTTTAAAACATTTTTCTAACTTTTGATTTGATTAGACATTGAGGATAAACCGGTACTAAAAGCTCTTGTGTCCTTGGACGACCTCGGTATCTTACCAACACTATACTACGCTCACGATGGGTGCACTTGCCCATATGTGTGTTTAGTGTTAGTAAATATCGTGTTTTATAAATTTAAAACTTGACTAAAAAGTGTAAAAAGGCTTAAAATATACTTAAACTTATATACACACTACACACGCATCAAGCAACCTGAAGGTTTCTCCGCCCCAGGTCAAGAGGGTAAAGTATGTAAACTCGTCAAGTCTTTGTATGGCTTGAAGCAAGCACCAAAACAATGGCACCAAAAGTTTGATCATGTCATGATTAACAATGGTTTCAAAATAAATGAGTGCGACAAATGTGTTTATTTTAAAGACACAAATGAAGGTTATGTGATCTTATGCCTTTATGTAGACGATATGCTTATCATTGGGAGTAATGACAAAATTATCAAAACTACTAAAAGCATGTTGAAAGCGAGATTTGACATGAATGACATGGGTTTAGCTGATGTGATTCTTGGAGTAAAGATCGTAAGAACCCAAGATGGTCTTGTGTTAAGTCAATCTCACTATGTGGATAAAATTCTTGAAAAATTCAACTCGGGAGACACGAGTGTAGCTCGAACTCCAGTTGATACCTCCCAACATCTCAAGAAAAATAAAGGAGATGGAGTTGCTCAGTTAGAGTATTCAAAAATTATTGGCAGTATAATGTTTCTAATGACATGTACTAGACCCAACTTGGCTTACGCGGTGAGTAGGCTAAGTAGATACACCAGCAATCCGTGCGCGGATCATTGGAAGGCTATCAAGAGGGTGCTTAGATACATAAGATACACAAGAGATTATGGACTACATTATACCCGACAACCAGCAGTGATCGAAGGATACACTGATGCAAACTGGATATCGGATAATAAAGATTCCAAATCAACAAGTGGTTACGTGTTTACACTTGGAGGAGCTGCTATTGCTTGGAAGTCTTCTAAGCAAACAGTCATAGCAAGATCCATAATGGAATCCGAATTTATCGCCTTGGATAAGTCAGGTGAGGAGGCGGAATGGCTACGTCAATTCGTGGAATATATTCCAAGATGGCCAAAGCCTTTGCCTGCCATATGTGTACATTGTGATAGCCAATCAGCGATTGGTAGAGCTCAAAGCTTAATGTACAATGGCAGATCAAGGCATATGCGACGTAGACATAACACGGTACGACAACTACTCTCAACGGGTGTTATCACAATTGATTATGTGAGATCAAAGGATAATATTGCGGACCCGTTTACAAAAGGCTTAAGCAGAGAGTTAGTAGAAACGTCGTCAAGAGGAATGGGACTAAAGCCCGTGGTAAATGGGAATATGAGAGAAACCTAACTTAGTTGACTGGAGATCCCAAGATCTAAGTTCAATAGGACAACTTAATCATATTACCAAAACAGAGTCACTGTGGGGGAGTACCCCAAACCAAATAAAAGGGAGTTATGCACTTCCTAGTCCATTCCAATCAGTGACATGAAGTGAGGTTAAGCATATTAAGGTTAACGATTTTGGGAAATCAATTTAACCAAGATGCTTTTAATGATTCATGGGAATCACATATGTTGGAGAGAAGTAGGGTCGCTTCGAATGGATTTGTGGGGTGCGCAAATCCTAGAGCTCTCGCAGAACCAGACTAGTGTTCAAGGACCATAATAGGACACGACAATGAGGGGTTGGCCAAACCAGGGAGAGTATTGTGTGAAGTGTATTTTCGTTTACACAAATGGGGGTATGTTCAAGGACATCGCGTCTACAAACCGCTAGTAAGCTAAGTATGCTTCACAAAAGAAGGTTCAAAGGCAACAACCTACCTATCTTGCAATACTCAACTGTCGAAGTTTATCGTTGAAAAGTGTAAGGAAAAGATAGATTTCCATACATGTGGGGGATTGTGGGAAATTTGATGAAAATAGCATTTTTCATGTGGGGGATTGTTGGAAAAATAGGTGAAAATAGCATTTTTCACAAATATAGGAAAATATTTTTTCCTATTTTGGACTAGAATTAAATATAATAAAATGAGCGGGTTTTATATATTTATTTGTGGGTTTGTGTTCTATGTTGGAAGAGCTTCGCAACGAACTAAACCACGTCCAAAACGGAGCTAAGATGAATGAGATATCGACGCTCAAAGTTGGGTGTTTGAAACATTGAATGCTGAAACAAAAGGGAAAGTAGCACCTTGTCCCACATCGGAGGAGAGATGGAACTTAAATGGGTATTTAAGTGGGAACTCTCCATCCTTATTGTTTCATGGAAGCACACACTAAGTGTACCCGCGAAGGGTGCGAAGCACCCTAACTCGCACTCGCACACGCTCGCTCGCGCGCGTGGCGTGGGCGATGAGGCGCAATATGGCGCTTTGATGGTGCACTTTGTACTTCGCATCTTCGCGAGCCGCTTGAGAGCCGCCTTTGTATTTTTGACCACGTGCGCGTGGTGGATCACAGAGGCTGCAAGGACCAAGTGGTGAAGTGGCATGCAGGTTCGAGGCGCGTGACGTGGCAGTCCGCGCGTGGGTACAAGTGGCACGAAGGCGCGCGGTTGCGCATGGTGCATGGGTCCTGATGTGACGTGCGCGGCGCACCAAAGTGAGCCAAAATGGCGCGACTGTGTGGCGTGCTCGTAGAGGCTCATAGGTGACGTGGCGCACGCGCGCATGGACCTGAGTCAGTATGGCGCACGCGCGCATGGCAGTGAGCCAAACGGACGCACCACGCATGAACATGCAGACCTGGGCGCGCGCGCACCAGTGTGACTTGCGCGCGCGCGCGCAGAAGCTTCCAGCATTGAATGACTGTACAGTTACAGTTCAGCTTCGAAACTGACGAGTTAACGGTCTTTGACTGAGAATTAAATGACATATTAAATTTCATTGAAGACGTTTAGTGCAACTTAAACCTCTCTTTAATTCCGTTTTGATTGTTTCGACTTAGGTGCTGTATAAATACAGCTCCATACGCAGCTGCAGTAGACACCAACATCACAACAGTTACTCTAACTTTCTCTCTACAGTTCTATTCTTCTTCCTGCAAGTTTCAAGGTAGCCTTCGGGTTGTAGGCCATCTCCGGCAGTACGCTGCTTCGGCCGTTGTACCCTGGGAAACGAAACGAGTACTCTTGGGAGACTCGGAATTTGTTTTAAGGGAAGCGTGTTGAACACGTGACTCAGCCAATCTTCTTCTTCTACATTTCTTGTACTTTGGTTTTTTTCAGTTGTAACTTTACTAGTTGTTTAGGCTTTCTTATTTCTGTATTGTAATCATTTAATAAAATTTGTTTTATTTTATTTATTTACGCGAACGGTTCCTACACTTCCTTCTAGTTATTCGGTTTACTTGGCTACGTTTTCTGCTTGGTGTAGAACTTTTGAGGATACATTTACTATTTGTAGTGAAAGTGGCAGAAACTTATGAGTTAATGATGTTTTGGATCGCTTATGGACTCATAGTTGCACTAGGGTTTCGTTACGAATCAAATCTTGGATTGTGAGATGATTATAAATGTTCATGCATGATTAATATTAAGGATATTGGCTGCGTTTTGTTATATCTTGGACGATTATGTTGATTATAGTGATTACTTGTAATGCAGGATTGCTAGAAATCATTGTTGTTGATGTTATGATTGACTATAGTTTCGGTTGGTCGCTAGGGTTTTGTGTATGATTTGGATCTTGTGGGTTTTGATGAATTAATTGATACATGAGTTAATATAGAACGATAACCTGCTGTAAGTGATGTTTACATATCGTTGTTATTCGCTGAGTTGGTGGTTAAGCCGTTAGAAACTCGTTTTGTGTCGTTAAAAGCTGAAAACAGAATCTGTCCAACGGTTTCAGCCAACTTCAGTTGGCTGTAATAGGATCATAATTTAACGAAATATGGATTTTCTTGAGTCTATAACGTGCTATTTCGAAATACGCTTCTAATGGAACTGGAATCATGATTTTTGGACATCGTTTGCTATTTTAAATTAATTATTTCGTTTCAGTAACTGAAGCTACGTTTTTCTACAGATTTTACGTGTTATGTTTTAAGTCATAACTTGATGAATACTTAGAGTTAGACCACAAAATTTATATTGTAGATTGATTTAAGTGTCCGTGCAAACCTCCAACTGGAATTTCATCAATCAGATAACAGAGGATTTTTAAATGTATTTTTCCGTGAGCTGCAGTCAGAAAGTGACGAATCTGATTGTAGCTTAGTAATTGAATTTTTATAAATTTTTGGTAAAGAATTAAACTCTAAAAATTTAACACAAGACCAACACCTCCGAGGGGCACGTCACATAAAAAGGTCGTAATATTTGAAATATCGTAAGTATGGTAAACAGACACCCCAAAACAGCCCATTTTTAGTAAATTGAGTTATGCATGTTTGTAAGTTTATAAGGTGTTGAATCTGGTATACTTGGTACTTGTACATGCTTGATGATTATTTAAATGGTGTATCTCCCGCTGTAGTGTATGTTACAAACATGTGCCTAAAACTATTCGGTAACGTAGTTGTGACCACTTGTATGCATGTTAATTATTAGATGTGTGTAAGATTTGCGTGAATTACATAAACGACCCCTAATGTTCTTGGTAACCATAATTGGACATGGTTGACCATACTAGCTCGCATAACCTAATCTGCCGAGCTAATCTAAGGTGAGTTCACACACTTTTACTAAAAAACATGTATTCCCGGTGGTTGGGAACGGGACGAACAACATTATCTCCTTGTGTGGGATACGGGTAACATCATCTCCTTGTGTGGGATACGGGTAACATTATCTCCTCGTGTGGGATACGGACGGTTATTTTACTGTTTATACTACATGTCTTAAACGGACTAGACGGAACTTTATCTGAAAGTCCCTACACATTTTATACCGATTAATCGCCGAGGCCAATGGCGAACGGGATATTAGTTAGTAGCGCTATTAGGTCTAACAAACCTCACACCGTGCCATAGAGGACGGAAGTGAACTATTATGCCTGGGCACTAGTCAAAGATGATAAACATTGATGTGGGGCACTAAACATGACTACAGTTAGTTTCGGTACGACACGAGTTTAGTAGCTTAAAACGATGGAGTAGCTCCCCATGACATATTTTATAAAACAGAGTAACTTAACAACTTACGTTTTTGAAAACAACACTAATAAACTGTGAACTCGCCAACTTTATGTTGACACGCTACTGCATGCTTGCAGATCTACAGGTACAGCTGCGGACGGACGTTGCAAACGAATGGTGTATGTGTGGTTTGGAAAATGGTACGTTTTGTACATTTGTTTAAATTGAGGTTTCTAACTGTGATAAGTTTATTTTACATTTCCGCTGCAAACATAAAGTAAAATTTTAAAACTTTTAAACTAAATCACTAATTGTATCATTTGGAATAGTTTTACACACTTCGTAAACGGTTCAAAATAATTAGTGCTTGGATCCTGGGTAGTCGCACGCCTCGCGGTATTACTCTGCGTATGAAAATTTTGAGGGTGTGACAGTAACTACATAGACGAAGAATTACAACTCAACCCGACGACTTTTAAGGTAAATGGTAAGTAACTTTAAGACCTTTAAGATACAAAATAACTCTCAACTTTGATTTATATATAAAGTAGTAACAAAATTTACTTAAAGTTTATAAACAATTATAAAAACTTACTAATAGTCCGCTCTTCACATTTTTTAACTCAATACAAAAATATGTATAAATATTTTGGACAATAAACTTTGTAGGGGCAGAGGATTTTTAGACAAAATAATTGGCGGGGGCGGACCTATATAATTTTTAAAATTTTCGGACAAAAAACCGGAAATATTACACTTTTAGCCGAAACATTCGGAAGGGGGGGGGGGCACCCTTATCCCTTAAAAACTACGTCCCTGGATGTATAAAATTGTGTCTAGTACCTGCTCCCAAACCTGTCGGGTACTCGTTACTCATCACCCAACTGGTGTTTTGTAAGTATTCTAGTGGGTATCGAATATACCCATTTAAAATCTTGTAAATTAGCCGTTAGATGCCCAATTAAACCAAAAATACTTGGTGCCTCTTTTCTAGGAGGTATTTGGTGGTCGGAAGACCATACCCATAATAACATTAGCGGCAGTGAAAAAGTTGCGATTGGTTGACAAATTTTCTCTACCCTGATTCTTGCAGCTTGTTCATCTCCCCCTTTTATATATGTAAATCTAGGATTGTACCACTTTCTTCTCTCTCTTTGAAGCCACCGACCCCCCTCCCCCTGAAAACCCGGCCTCTCTCCTCTCCAACTTCTCTGCTACCCATGCCATCGTTGTTACAAATCCGTAAACTAACAGATCTGCTAACCTTTCTATGGAAAGAAGTAAAATATTATGTTACATGGCCTAATAGAAATATGTCACATGGACCAATGATCGTCGGTAGTGTAGATACCGACCACTAGTATTATATATATTAACATTTGGAGTAAACTTCCGTTTTGCTCCCTGTGGTTTACTCACTTTAACGGTTTTGCCCCAAACCTTTCCAAATAGCCATTTTACTCCCTGATCTTTGAAGGCCTTCATGATTTTGCTCCCCGCCCCTTAACCTCATCCATTTATGCAGTTAACCCATGTCACGTGCAAATCACCTGAGGGGCATTTATGTCTTTTCCCAACCCTGTTTAATGAATCATATTTAAAACCCTAACAACCATTATCGCCTACCCCATTTCATCTTCTTCCCATAAGCAAAGAAAAACCCTAAATTTAGGGATCTGAGATTGCAGTAACGTGCGAACCAATCTTTGGTAATCCGTGCGATGTAGAATAACTGAAATATTATCGGATGGACTTGTTCAACGAATGAACAACTTTCAGCGGATGAAGAAACAACGAATGGAGTTGAATCTGCTAGGTCTGTGCGAATCAGTAATACACTGATCAGTGAACAGTTCTTGATTAGTACAAATTACAAACAAATAGCAACTTCTCTGTTGATCCGTAAATATGTGTTGTCAGTTCTTGGTCCGTAATTGTGCAAACAAATGATTAGATCCGTGGATTAGATTTAATGTTGAATCGTAATAAGACTCTTCAATTTAATGTAGATGGATGATATATCAATCTGTGAAGATATGCAATTGTCAATTTGTGAATAAAGACTCTTGAATCTCCCAAGTGTGAACCCAGTTCAGAACAAAACCTGATGCGTAAACAACCAGCAACTTTAATTTCTTGACTGAAATCGTGCAGATATACTAATTGCAGATCTGTGTATAATCAAACTGAATTGTTAAGTGAGAATGTGCAGTTTCCAGATTCGTTCTTACACCAAATGATGAATCTCAGATCCGTAACAAATGTACACTGCCATGGATTTAGGGTTTTTCTTTGCTGATGGGGAAGAAAATGAAATGGGGTAGGCGATAATGGTTGTTAGGGTTTTAAATATGATTCATTAAACAGGGTTAGGAAAAGACATAAACGCCCCTCAGGTGATTTGCACGTGACATGGGTTAACTGCATAAATGGATGAGGTTAAGGGGCGGGGAGCAAAATCATGAAGGCCTTCAAAGATCAGGGAGTAAAATGGCTATTTTGAAAGGTTTGGGGCAAAACCGTTAAAGTGAGTAAACCACAGGGAGCAAAACGGAAGTTTACTCTAACATTTGTTTTTAGAATAAGTGTCATGTTATGCATCAAATAATCAACAAAGCTACACATTTAGGTTAGCGCATAACCATCATTTGTTTCATTTAGTCATATAAAGATATTTACCATATTTCCACACCAAACAATAAATGTGAAGTTAAACATGATAAAATATATTTTTCCACACCAAACAATAAATGTGAAATTAAGGGTTAAGTTATTCTATAAAGCCTCTTAATTGTAAGAAGTGTAAGAAGGCTTTATAGAGTGACTGTTCAATAACCTAAACTCATTACACCACCACCCAAAACCTAAACACCCACCCCATCATCACCCAAAACCTAAACCCCCACCCTCACCCCCCCTAAAAAAAACCTACCCCCCCCCCCCCCATCAGCAAAATTTGTTTTTTTTGGGGGGTGGGGGGGGGGGGGGGTGGGGATTTAGGGTTTTGGGTGGTAGTGGGTGTTTAGGTTTTCTTTTTTTTATTATTATTTTTTTTGTATAGTGAGTTTATTTTTAGAAGCCTTTGTACACTCTATATTTTAAGGAGCTTTTGTATTTGATCCTAATCCATGAAGTTAAACATGATAAAATATATTTTTTAAGGGTCTTGTAGAGGTAACCGGTAAGGGTTTCACATATATTCGATTCAAGTTTATATTATTTTATGAACTAGGGATATAAACAAATTGAGAGTCTCATAAACTACTCGAGATTAGCTCGATAAAAGTTTGAATCAAACTGAGCTTAAATGAGCTCTTGTCTAAATTAACGAATATGAGCTTAAATTTCATGTACCTAGCTCGTCTAGGCTTGTGAGTCTAAGGAGGTGTTTGGCTTAGCTTTTTGAAACAACTTATTGAGTTATTGGCTTTTTCAAAAAAAAAAAATAATCAAAATAATGTTTGAATAAGTGAAAATGACTTTTTGAAACAACTTTTTGTGTAAGGTGGAAAAGTCATTTTGAAAAGCTAGGAAACCTTGGCTTTTTGAAACTCCTGTTAACTTTTCATGAAATATTACCTTGTCCCAACTCATAAGCTCATCCAAACACTTTTTTTTAAAACAACTTATTGACTTATTGACTTTTCCCACCTCATAAACTCATCCAAACATTTAAAAAAAAAAACTCATTTTCAATAGGTCATAGCTCAATAAGTCCTTTTGCAAAAAGTCCATTTTGAGATGAATAAGCAATCCCAAACACCTCCTAAATGAGCATTTTATTAATTTAATTTAATGTGAGTGTATTACTTGATAAACAAGCCGATCTTTGGGTACATAGCACGAAATGAGCCAAGCTTCAGCTTTTCTAAGTTAAACATGAGATCGGTTTGTTTACAGCGTTACCCTTAACCTTTTATAGACCATTTGTTGGTATGATATTGACAGGTCGTGTGAAATTTTTAGACGATAAGAAAAATGTTGAAAGCATGTAGTGAAGGATATAATTATAAAAGCAAAGGTCAGAATCTGCTAAAGCCGCTTTCATTAATTAAACAAATCAACCCAAACCAACGTTCCACAACTTTAACTTGGGTACACTTTTAGACTGGAGGGTATAGGGGCCGTCACCATGCCCGTCCCCATCTCGTCGGCCCGTCTTCCCCACCCCTTTGCTCCGGCGCCGGGCCAGGCCCGTCATGTCCGTCCTCCACAAGCCGGGTTCGACGCCCCTCTCTCCCACACAAACACCTATACATACATACATACATATATATAAAGGGGTTCATCCCCCACCCCCTACGTCCATCTCCTTTAGGCCCCGCTTACGTGACGGTGACATGACAGCCCATCCCCTTGGGGATGAGACTCTCCATACCCTCCAGTCTTATAGTCAACTCATCACAATTCGTGAAGTCTCTGATTAAAAAAAAAACAATTTAAATGCGATTGGTTGTAAACTACTACCATTTTCTAGAACCTATTGAATAAATGCGTTTGGTTGTAAACTAGTAGCATTTTCTAGAACCTATTGAAACGTGTTAGATGGTACTATATGGGCTTGAAAACACGTTCCTTTCTCTATCAGCAATTATGGTATTAAATATTATTATAAAAATATATTATCACAATAATAATCTTTTTTAATTATATGCATTAATAATACTTCTTATATTATCACAATAATAAACTTATTATCACAATAATAACTGAAAGGGTATAATCTCTAATCCTGTGTCGGCTGCATGATGCAAGTTCAGGTCGCGGGTAAGGAACCATACCCAAATCCGATTTATTAATACTTAAGCCATTCTCAGTTACATGGCGCAAGCTTAAGCATCAAGTTGCCAGCAAAGAGACAGCTCAAGTAGTACAATTGGTACGACCATCAGATCTGGCGGCCAATTGGTGCACGCTAGGCTGTGTCCCACAATGCCTCATGATGAGCAACCGTGCATGAGACAAGTATATAAGGACACTAACGTGTCACCAATCACCGTGAGCCGACCACTGCACCATGATTTCCATTTAAACACTGATGACAAACCCGACAACAAGGACATCTACCAAGCCATGTGGATCCATTCAGCATGCGCCAACTCCCCTTTCGTCTGCAAACACTAACGGTTGTGTTTAAGGAGACAAACCGGATATTCCTTGTTGTCGACGTCAGCCCCAAGTCCATCAGCCCACCTCCTTCACAACTCTTTTCGGCTATAAAAATGGGATTCATTTCCAGATTTAAGGATCGCTCTCTTGCTCTCTCACTTAACACAAACACTTATTATCCTCAAAGTAAGTTCTTATTCTCACGCCGGAGGTGGTTACAAGGAGAACACCCCCCCCCCCCCCCCCCCCAATTCTCCTCCTTGTAACGAGATTCACGCTGTTGACTCGTTTTGCAGGATCTCACAACAATAAATCGAGGAAGAAAGAAGATTAGCCTTATTTGGACGAGACACCGACCATGTATTAACCTTCGGATTAACTTAGTATTTCTTCAATAATCTTTTTTAATTATATGCATTAATAATAATTCATATATGATCACAATAATAATAATCTTTATTAATTATATGAATTAATAATATATCGTAGATGACTAACTCTCGATTAATTTGTTCGATTATTCCTCATATTTTTAGTTCCTTTTGTCTAATTTATCATTCCTCGTATTTTTTTTAGTTCCTTTTGTCTAACTTATCTGATTGATCTAAAGCATAAATGGATCGATTTAACACCTCTAGTTAAAAAAGTTTTAAATGATCCTGATTTGGTTTAATCAGTTTGTAGCCGGATATTACACACCTCAAACATGGTCCCAACCCATTTACCTCTTTCCACATGCATTGCATATTTGAACAACTTTAGGGAAGAGTTTGGTCTAGTTTTCCTCCGGTCTACAAGTTTAACAGGAAAACCGGCATGATCCTAGACTATAAACCGATTAGCGGAGTGCCGTATTTTCTCCAAGGTCTTTCTTGTTGGTTGGTTTAAACCGAAAATTACCCAACCTTAGTAATAACAATGATAATCAGAAGTGATTGCATTTTATTGATGTGTTTTCGTTGTGTTTTACAAAGAAGAAAAAGCCTTTATTTATAGGCTATACAAGGAAACTATAAAAGGAAAAACAATAACTCCGATGACTGAATTTGAGGAGCTATGAGCTGGCAATGAGGCTGTCTTTTGATAAACATGGGAATGATGTTAACTGACCCATAATTTTCTCTGCAATATTTTCCTTTCCTAGCATTTTTTTTTCATTTTCTAACACTCCCCCTCAAGTTGAATGGTGGGATCACCAATATTCAACTTGTCCAGACAGTTTGCAAAGATTCTTCCACTCATGGCTTTTGTTAAAATGTCGGCTAGCTGGTCTTCGGATCGGACAAAAAACAGTTCTATGATCTTTGCCTCCAATTTTTCCTTAATGAAATGTCTGTCAACCTCCACATGTTTAGTCCTGTCATGTTGCACTGGATTTTCAGAGATTTGTATAGCTGCTTCATTGTCATACATGATTTTAGTAGCTTCATTTTGTGAGAAACCAATCTCAGTTCAGAGTATCTCAGCTTGATCCCGTGCAATCCCTCTGAACTCCGCCTCAACACTTGATAGAGCAATCACCTTTTGTTTTTTACTTCTCCATGTGACCAAGATCTAACATGTTTTTTTGAATGACTAATGGTACACAACTCCTAAGCATTACTAAATTACACGTTATTATCACTATGTTTTGGATTGAATCAAAGACTCCTAATAAGAGGTAAGGACCTCTACCAAGTGAGCTAGCTGTCAAAAAACATGGATTTGTACCAAGAAATCTTAATTACAAACTTTAATAACAACGAATCAAAGTATGAACAATATATACATGATACATCCTTGAAATATCCAAGCCCAAGATCAGCAAGCCCAATAAGCAGCATGTGTCCAGTCTCCAAGCCCAATATCCAGATGTCTCTAAGCCTACCCATGTGTCCAGAGGAGCCCAATAGTCTATAAAACAATACACACATTTAAACTACAAACAAAATCTATTATGTTTAATCTAATATAATAAAAGAATCATGTTAATGCACATAACATTCTATTCTTAAAATTATATCTTAATACTATATGGTATTCTCTCCTTTAATATTACTATTATTACTATTATTATTATTATTATTATTATTATTATTATTATTATTATTATTATTATTGTTATTATTATACAATTTATTAATTTATACACAACAACAAATAAATACATAATCTATACATAAGTATAGATAAATACGTAATATATAAAAATATTTATCTTATACTATTGTAGTATTTTATTTATTTATTTATTTTTCTTTTCATATGTGACATTAAATTTTATTTTTTAATCATTGCTGCTCAAACCAAATTACGTTATATACTTGTAGACCTATATTGTCTAATCTAACCAAATAATTTGTTTCCAAATAACTACACACAAATATCTCTTAATTTGGCAATATTATTATTTTATTAATAATATATTAGATTAATATCCAATTAGTATTATTAATATATAACATGTATGGTGTCCGATAGAAAAAAAAAACTTTCTTGCGAATATAACTCTTTGTTCAACGAATTTATGCCGCCATGCCAATAAACCTATAAAAACGAATATGTTATATAGTTTAAAATTTAAATTATATTTTATATAATTTAGATTATATTTTAATTTATTTTTGTAATTTAATATGAACAATGATTAAGTTAAATAGAAGATATTTACATAGCTTTTTAAATTCACATTTGAGCATTGATATAAATTAATGGGGTAAGTTTTATTTGGATTAAAAAAACAATAAATTAAATAATTAAAAAGACAAAAATGCCCCTCATTAAACTGACATTTTTGATGAAGTTAATGGGCTGGATGAAAATAACAAAAAAAAAAATGAATAAATAAAAATGCAAAACTCAGTAACAAATGAGAAAAATTGTTATTGCTATTCTTATTATTATCTATTCGTAATTATTATATTATTATAATTATGAATTATTATTATTATTATTATCTAATTCACTAGGTTATAGTCTATGCATTGCATGAGTTTACGTAACATATTGTCTTTATTCCACCCGTGTAATATGCGGCTCTTTAAACTAGTAAAAGTAATAAAAGTGACATTATATGTGAATATGAATTAATGCGTATAACGCTAACCTTACATTGACACCGCGATCTAACTACAAACATAGTAATTTTGACAGAATCTAACTAATGCGTATAACACTTTCGACATCTTTGGCTCCCTAGCTCTAGAAGCTATCCGTTTGTTGACTAGGGTCCAAAAGGTTGTCCACAGCAGTTGCTCATCAACATGGGGCAGGGGTTTGTGTTTAATAAGCTAGGGTTTGCTATTCAGAAAGGGGTAGCGGCGCAACTTGTTGCTCGCTTACCTGCGATATTGATGTAACTCGGCCGATATTAATATTATATAAAAATTTAGTAAAACCGCCTTTTAATTATCTTGACAAAAAAATTTATGAATAAAAATCTACACGTCTTTGGTCAATCTATTGTTGACTTTTGACACATTCTCATGATATACCCATTACCATGATTTCCTAATACACAAACCCTTGATTTCTCCCAACAAATTCAACTCTCTATCACCAAAAAAAACCCGCAAATTCATCCTCCGGCTCGCCAACCCCCTTGTAGATATTTATCGACTTGCAACCCGTCTTTTGGATCCCATTCTTTCCGCAGATATCTGGTTAAATAGCATGCTAGAATCATGTCAAATAGTGGATATCACGCGTCCAATTAAGATACAAGTACTCAACATCTCTAAGGATTAATTTGCAAAAAAAAAAAATAATAAAAAAAATCCATTTTCTATCTTTTGGTAGTTTATTTTTCCCACGATGCTTTTCTTACGAGTTTGTTTTTCTTTTGAGGTTTTTTTTAGAGTTTGTTCCTGTGAGTTAGATAGAAAATCTAGAGAGACCGTTATAAAGATTTTGTCCGAAAAAATCAATTAAAAGGTGATATAAATCACATATGTGTTTTATGGCTAAAATATTCCATCAATCAAACTTAAGGTGTTAACCTTAATCTATACAACTTATTAAGCAAACTAGGTTTTCTACCCTTATGGTAATTTTACATTGTGTATACATTTTGAAGCAACATGTACAAGAGAGCCAATCTATTTTAGAGGGGGTAAACTTGCACATAACACTACGCGTCGAAAAGTTCAGGTGGGGGGGGGGGTGCCCCTCCCGCCCCAAGGAAGCTGTGCCCCTGAATGTATCGTTAATGATGATATGCATGAACGTAAATAATACACTATTGTAGTAGTCAATTATAAAATAAAATTAGTCATTCAATAAACTAATCGTTATGATATGTATATGAACAGTTTGAATTGAATGAGACATATAAATGGTTTGAATTGAATGAAATGAAATTACAAATCATTTGAAGGGTTCCAACTTCTGGCCGGTCAGTTTTCTTCATTACATGCAATTGAAGTCCTCGTAAATTAGACTGTTTACATTCCATAACCGATCACTAAAGATGATAATTCCCGACATCATCTGCGGCATATAATAGGTGGCCCTGGTCTCTGTTTTAGCACTCAAATGAGATCTTCTTGTCTTAACATAACGTGTTCCGGTTTGGCCACCTCTTCATAAACCGCATCGAAAAACTTATGGTCGACAACAACTACCACAGAATCCACGGTCACAGTCGATGCCCTCTCCTAAGTTCGTTTTGAAAGCCAGAATCGTTCATTCTGCTCGCAAGTAGTTGTCACCGCAACAATCATTAACCCACCGCCGTTACTTATCGTCTTGAAATGTAATTAGTGTTGTATAAAAATTATATGTTGTTAGCATGCTACAAGTGCGACTGCACTTGAGTTCTCTAATTGTAAGACCAATGTTTCTCCTTTGATTTGGTGTTTTATTTGTACCTATATTTTTAAGGTTTCTCGGCATCAAATTTGACGGTATTAAGTATCATGAAGGCAAAAACTGACGGTATTATTGATTCAATTCACACAAATATCTCTCTAATTTGGGTTTTATTTTCTTAGTGGCAGAATAGGTAAACCAGCTGCTTCTTGAGGTTTTAAACCTTTTGTATTATTTTACGTGTTGTAACTTTTTCACTACCAACGTTTTCTGTGAAGCGATGGGACAATAATAAAGGTTTAGGTTGATATGGTGTGCTTATGTTTATGTATATTATACTTTGTATGTATTGATGCTTAGAGTGCAAACCTATACGCTATCTTTGAAGCCGATTTGAGGTCACTACTTAAAGGAAAGAGATTGCATCATGCTTCCTTAGGGTGGGGGTATGATGTGCGGGGAGTGGGTGTTTGAGTGGGTGTCACCGATCGGTGACCATACCCCCATGATTGAGTTGATCGGTGAGTGGGTGTTCGGTGAGGGAAATCGGGATATGCTTACCGATGTGATTGAGTGCATTGGGTGAAGAAATATGACCGTTTATAGCCGTTAAAAATATATAACTAAAACACCCTAGGGTGATTAACCATACCTAGTGATTGAGTGCAAAATGAGGAGTGGAATGAGGAGTTGACATGACATAATATTATTGGGTAGAGAATCACTCAATCACCCTAGAGTGATTAACCATACCCCCCACCCTTAGAGACTGTCAACTTTCTAATGAAGAGGTCATGATATTTTTATGGATTACAGACTGTGATTCAATATTGTTATTAAATCATATTGGAAAAATAGAATGTTGTGAATGAAATTTAATTTATTGAAATTATTATTAAACTCTTCGCACAGTTAAACTCTTAAGTAGAGTTTTTTTATGGCATTTGATTATTTTTTATTACGTTGTTAAGTCTCTAATTAACTGAGACTCTTAACTTTCCATCAACTTTAGTATAAATAGTAGGCATGTTCCATTTCAATAGTACATGGATTGGTAGAGATAACTTTTCTCATAGTCTTGCTCATAAAAGGAGTAATAAACAATCTCTAAGCTGTATGGACTAGCATGAGGTCCTTAAACAAAGGCAAAGCGGCGGGTTTAACCCACTATAATTACTTAAAAGGCTATGTCGGCACCGACCATTGCCTGGTTCTTTTCCAACTAGCTTTTTCAACGATTACGTTCTGGGTTCGAAGTTGACAGTGTGGTTTTTTGTACAATTTGATTTCTTTTTGTTTCATCTACTTTAGGCCAGGCTCAATACTTGGAAATAGTTTAATGATTTTGCATAGTACAATAAAGATTATAAACTCACTTCTGGATAGATAGAGTAATTGTTTCTGTTGATTGCTTCTGTAGTTTATAAGCACTTTGTGAGGGTGGTAAATGAGTTAATGGACCATAACCTCCGTGACCTTATTGACCTGACCATTGGTTTGAGCACTCAGCTACAAGGGTTAGAGAGATTTAGCGATGTTTCATTGACGTGTGTTCAAGAAAAAGGAAAAAAAATAAGTTATGTTGTGAAAGAGAGAAAATATTGATAGGAAAGTAGTGGGAATAATCAACTTGGAAGAAGCCCTCTTTACTTATGGTCGAGGTGGACGCTTTCTCAGGTTTAGGCATGTACGCTGTGATGATGATGTTTGTGACTTTACCACACCATGAGTCCCGACAACAACTACCAGGCGACAAAATAGACGCACCCGCTGCAACGCGCGAACATTCCCACTAGTATTAATTCAAAGGAAACTGATTTGAATATTGTTTGATTTGGAGTGATTTGAAACCAGAAAAGGCCACATTAAATAACCCAAAATCCAATTTTTTTATATTATTAATACTGGGTTATAACCTTGTGCGTTACATGTTTAATAAATGTAATTTTGTATAATAAATATAAAAAGAGTTATATATTAAAAAAAGAGGAATTAGCCTGTAATAATCTCATCTATACCTTATTAGCCAAAAATAATTCCACCTCAGAATATTCCCACCAACAGTTCCACCTTTCACATATTTTTCCTACAATAGTACCCTGTTAAAAAAACTTAACGAGGTTAAGCTTTTTTCCAAATTACAAACAAATTTTTTAGGGCTTTTAATCAGAACGATGATACGAGTCCATTGATGTAAAACTTACTTCGAAATGGTGCTCGTATAATAAAAAAGGCTTGAAAACCTCCTGGAAACAACTTTTTTCTTGCCACCAAACCTTTCTCCATCAATTAGGAATCCGATGCCGTCACTAAACACATTCCTTAAATTGTAGCCATTTTTTGAATGTTTATTTTTTGGTGTCTGATCCGCATATATATCACCATTACTCTTGATTTTCTTGACTGTATATCTCTTAAATGTCAACATATACACATGTGATTTAGTTTACGAAGATGTTTCAATGCCTAAAACCTCGATCAGAGAGTAAAAAAGGCGTAAGATTCACAATGGTGTAAAACTAAAATGGGATATACCGGGCTAGGAATCGAATTACAGGAACAAGGGCCAAACCAACCAACCAAGAGTGGAATCATCGAGCGAAAACACTTGACAACCTCCTGGAAGCAGCTTTTCTTGCCACCAGACCTTTCTCCATTAATTAGGAATCTGATGCCGTCACTAAACACATTCCTTAAATTGTAGCCATTTTTTGAGTGTTTATTTTTTTGGTGTCTGATCCGCATATAAATCACAATTGCTCTTGATTTTCATGACTGTATATATCTTAAATGTCAACATATACACGTGTGATTTAGTTTATGAATATTTTTCAATGCCGAGAACCTCGATCAGAGAGTAAAAAAGGCCTAAGGTTCACAATGGTGTAAAATTAAAACGGGATATACCGGGCTAGGATTCGAGTTACAGGAATAAGGGCCAAACCAATGACCCAAGAAAGGAATCGTCGATCGAAAACACTTGACAACCTCCTGTAAGCAGCTTTTCTTGCCACCAGACCTTTCTCCATCAATTAGGAATCTGATGCCGTCACTAAACACATTCCTTAAATTGTAGCCATTTTTTTGAGTGTTTATTTTTTGGTGTCTGATCCGCATATATATCACCATTGCTCTTGATTTTCTTGATAGTATATCTCTTAAATGTCAACATATACACGTGTGATTTAGTTTACAAAGATTTTTCAATGCCGAGAACCTCGATCAGAGAGTAAAAAAGGCATAATGTTCACAATGGTGTAAAACTAAAATGGGATATACCGTGCTAGGATTCGAGTTACAGGAACAAGGGCTAAACCAACCACCCAACAATGGAATCGTCGAGCGAAAACACTGACAACCTCCTGGAAGCAACTTTTCTTGCCACCAGACATTTCTCCATCAATTAGGAATATGATGCCATCACTAAACACATTCCTTAAATTGTAGCCATTTTTTGAGTGTTTATTTTTTTGGTGTCTGATCCGCATATATATCACCATTGCTCTTGATTTTCTTGACTGTATATCTCTTAAATGTCAACATATACACGTGTGATTTGGTTTACGAAGATTTTTCAATGCCGAGAACCTCGATCAGAGAGTAAAAAAGGTGTAAGATTCACATTTGTATAAAACTAAAATGGGATATACCGGGCTAGGATTCGAGTTACAGGAACAAGGGCGCCAAACCAACCACCCAAGAATGGAATCGTCGAGCGAAAACACTTGACGACTTCCTGGAAGCAGCTTTTCTTTCCACCAGACCTTTCTCCATCAATTAGGAATCTGATGCCGTCACTAAACACATTCCTTAAATTGTAGCCATTTTTTGAGTGTTTATTTTTTGGTGACTGATTGAATATATATCACCATTGCTCTGGATTTTCTTGACTGTGTATCTCTAAAATGTCAACATATACATGTGTGATTTAGTTTACGAAGATTTTTCAGTGCCGAGAACCTCGATCAGAGAGTAAAAAAGGCGTAACGTTCACAATGGTGTAAAACTAAAATGGGATATACTGGGCTAGGATTTGAGTTACAAGAACAAGGGCCAAACCAACCACCCAGGAATGGAATCGTCGAGCGAAAACACTTGACAACCTCCTGGAAGCAGCTTTTCTTGCCACCAGACCTTTCTCCATCAATTAGGAATTTGATGCCGTCACTAAGCACATTCCTTAAAATGTAGCCATTTTATGAGTCTTTAGTTTTTGGTGTCTAATCCGCATATATACCACCATTGCTCTTGATTTTCTTGACTGTATATCTCTTAAATGTCAACAAATACACGTGTGATTTAGTTTATGAAGATTTTTCAATGCCGAGAACCTCGATTAGAGAGTAAAAAAGGCGTAAGGTTCACAATGGTGTAAAACTAAAATGGGATATACCGGGTAAGGATTCGAGTTAAAGGAACAAGGGACAAACCAACCGCCCAAGAATGGAATCGTCGAGCGAAAACTCTTGACAACCTCCTGGAAGCAGCTTTTCTTGCCATCAGACTTTTCTCCATCAATTAGGTATCTGATGCCATCACTAAACACATTCCTTAAACTGTAGCCATTTTTTTGAGTGTTTTAATTTTTGGTGTCTAATCCGCATATTTATCACCATTGCTCTTGATTTTCTTGACTGTATATCTCTTAAATGTCAACATATACACGTGTGATTTAGTTTACGAAGATTTTTCAATGCCAAGAACCTCGATCAGAGAGTAAAAAAGGCGTAAGGCTCACAATGGTGTAAAACTGTAATGGGATATACCGGGCTAGGATTCGAGTTACAGGATCAAGAGCCAGACCAACCACCCAAGAATAGAATCGTCGAGCGAAAACACTTGACAACCTCCTGGAAGCAGCTTTTCTTTCCACCAGACCTTACTCCATCAATTAGGAATCTGATGCCGTCACTAAACACATTCCTTAAATTGTAGCCATTTTGTGAGTGTTTATTTTTTGGTGTCTAATCCGCATATACATCACCATTGCTCTTGATGTTCTTGACTGTATATCTCTTAAATGTCAACATATACACGTGTGATTTAGTTTACGAAGATTTTTTAATGCCGAGAACCTCGATCAGAGAGTAAAAAAGTCGTAAGGTTCACAATGGTGTAAAACTAAAATGGGATATACCGGGCTAGGATTCGAGTTACAGGAACAAGGGCCAAACCAACCACCCAAGAATGGGATCGTCGTGCGAAAACACTTGACAACCTCCTGGAAGCAGCTTTTCTTGCCGCCAGACCTTTCTCCATCAATTAGGAATCTGATCCCGTCACTAAACACATCCCTTAAATTGTAGCCATTTTTTGAGTGTTTATTTTTTGGTGTCTAATCCGCATATATAACACCATTGCTCTTGATGTTCTTGACTGCATATCTCTTAAATGTCAACATATACAGGTTGGATTTAGTTTACAAAGATTTTTTAATGCCGAGAAACTCGACCAGAGTGCAAAAAAGGCGTAAGGTTCACAATGGGGTAAACCTAAAATGGGATATAATGGGCTAGGATTCGAGTTACAGGAATAAGGGCCAAACCAACCACCCAAGAATGGAATCATCGAGCGAAAACACTTGACAACCTCTTGGAAGCAACTTTTCTTGCCACCAGACCTTTCTCTATCAATTAGGAATCTGAGGCAGTCACTAAACACATTCCTTAAATTGTAGCCATTTTTTTAGTGTTTATTTTTTGGTGTCTGATTCGCATATATATCACCATTGCTCTTGATTTTCTTGACTGTATATCTCTTAAATGTCAACATATACACGTGTGATTTGGTTTACGAAGATTTTTCAATGCCCAGAAACTCGATCAGAGAGAGAAAAAGGCGTAAGGTTCACAATTGTGTAAAACTAAAATGGGATATACCGGGCTAGGATTCGAGTTACAGAAACAAGGGCCAAACCAACCACCAAAAAATGGAATCGTCGAGCGAAAACACTTGACAACCTCCTGTAAGAAGCTTTTCTTGTCACCAGACCTTTCTCCATCAATTAAGAATCTGATGCCGTCACTAAACACATTCCTTAAATTGTAGCCATTTTTGAGTGTTTATTTTTTGGTGTCTGATTTACATATATATCAACATTGCTCTTGATTTTCTTGGCTGTATAATTCTTAAATGTCAACATATACACGTGTGATTTAGTTTACAAAGATTTTTCAATGCCGTGAACCTCGATCAGAGAGTAAAAAAGGCGTAAGGTTCACAATGGTGTAAAACTAAAATGGGATATACCGTGGTAGGATTCGAGTTACAGGAACAAGGGACAAACCAACCACCCAAAAATGGAATCGTCGAGCGAAAACACTTGACAACCTCCAGGAAGAAGCTTTTCTTGCCACCAGACCTTTCTCCATCAATTAGGAATCCGATGCCGTCACTAAGCACATTCCTTAAATTATAGCCATTTTTTGAGTGTTTATTTTTTGGTGTCTAATCCGCATACATATCACCATTGCTCTTGATTTTCTTGACTGTATATCTCTTAAATGTCAACATATACATGTGTAATTTAGTTTACGAAATTTTTCAATGCCGAGAACCTTGATCAGAGAGTAAAAAAGGCCTAAGGTTCACAATGGTGTAAAACTAAAATGGGATATACCAGGCTAGGATTCGAGTTACAGGAACAAGAGCCAAACCAACCACCCAAGAATGGAATCGTTGAGTGAAAACACTTGATAACCTCCTGGAAGCAGCTTTTGTTGTCACCAGACCTTTCTCCATCAATTAGAAATCTGATGCCGTCACTAAAAACATTCCTTAAATTGTAGCCGTTTTTTGAGTGTTTATTTTTTGGTGTCTAATCCGCATATATATCACCATTGCACTTGATTTTCTTGACTGTATATCTCTTAAATGTCAACATATACAAGTGTGATTTAGTTTACGAAGATTTTTCAATGCCGAGAACCTCGATCAGAGAGTAAAAAAGTCGTAAGGTTCACAATGGTGTATAACTAAAATAGGATATACCGGGCTAGGATTCGAGTTAAAGGAATAAGGGCCTATCCAACCACCCAAGAATGGAATCGTCGAGCGAAAACACTTGACAACCTCCTGGAAGCAGTTTTTCTTGCCACCAGACCTTTCTCCATCAATTAGGAATCTGATGCCATCACTAAACACATTCCTTAAATTGTAGCAATTTTTTGAGTGTTTATTTTTTGGTGTCTAATCCACATATGTATCACCATTGCACTTGATGTTCTTGACTGTATATCTCTTAAATGTCAACATATACACGTGTGATTTAGATTACGAAGAGTTTTCAATATCGAGAACCTCGATCAGAGAGCAAAAAAGGTGTAAGGTTCACACTGGTGTAAAACTAAAATGGGATATACCGGGCTAGAATTAGAGTTACTGGAACAAGGGCCAAACCAACCACCTAAGAATGAAATCGTCGAGCGAAAACACTTAACAATCTCCTGAAAGCAGCTTTTCTTGCCACTAGAACTTTCTCCATCAATTAGATTCTGATGCCGTCACTAAACACATTCCTTAAATTGTAGCCATTTTTTGAGTGTTTAGTTTTTGGTGTCTAATCCGCATATATATCACCATTGCTCTTGATGTTCTTGACTGTGTATCTCTTAAATGTCAACATATATGCGTGTGATTTAGTTTACGAAGATTTTTCAATGCCGAGAAATTCGATTAGAGAGTTAAAAAGGCGTAAGGTTCACAATGGTGTAAAACTAAAATGGGATATACCGGGCTAGGATTCGAGTTACAGCAACAATGGCCAAACAAACCACCCAAGAATGGAATCGTCGAGCGAAAACACTTGACAACCTCCTAGAAGCAGCTTTTCTTGCCAACAGACCTTTCTTCATCAATTAGGAATCTGACGCCATCACTAAACACATTCGTTAAATTGTAGCCATTTTTTGAGTGTTTATTTTTTGGTGTCTAATCCGCATATATATCACTAATGCTCTTGATTTTCTTAACTGTATATCTCTTAAATGTCAACATATACACGTGTGATTTAGTTTAAGAAGATTTTTCAATGCCGAGAACCTCGATCAGAGAGTAAAAAAGGCGTAAGGTTCACAATGGTATAATACTCAAATCGGATATTCCGGGCTAGGATTCGAGTTACAGGAACAAGGGCCAAACCAACCACCCAAGAATGGAATCATTGAGCGAAAACACTTGACAGCCTCCTGGAAGCAGCTTTTCTTGCCATCAGACCTTTCTCCCTAAATTAGGAATCTGATGACGTCACTAAACACATTCCTTAAATTGTAGCCATTTTTAAGTGTTTATTTTTTGGTGTCTAATCCGCATATATATCACCATTGCTCTAGATGTTCTTGACTGTGTATCTCTTAAATGTCAACATATACGCGAGTGATTTAGTTTACGAAGATTTTTCAATGCCGAGAAATTCGATCAGAGAGTAAAAAAGGCGTAAGATTCACAATGGTGTAAACTAAAATGGGATATACCGAGCTAGGATTCAAGTTAAAGGAATCAGGGCCAAACCAACCACCCAAGAATGGAATCGTCGAGCGAAAACACTTGATAACCTCCTTGAAGCAGCTTTTCTTGCCACCGGACCTTTCTCCATCAATTAGGAATCTGATGCCGTCACTAAACACATTCCTTAAATTGTAGCAATTTTTTGAGTGTTTATTTTTTGGTGTCTAATCCGCATATATATCACCATTGCTCTTGATTTTCTTGACCGTATATCTCTTAAATGTCAACATATACACATGTGATTTAGATTACGAAGATTTTTCAATGCCGAGAACCTCGATCAGAGAGTAAAAAAGGCGTAAGGTTCACAATGGTGTAAAACTAAAATGGGATATTCCAGGGTAGGATTCGAGTTATAGGAACAAGGGCCAAGCCAACCACCCAAGAATGGTATCGTCAAGCGAAAACACTTGATAACCTCCTGGAAGCAGCTTTTCTTGCCACCAGACCTTTCTTCATCAATTAGGTATCTGATGCCGTCACTAAACACATTCCTTAAATTGTAGCCATTTTTAAGTGCTATTTTTTGGTGTCTAATCCGCATATATATCACCATTCCTCTTGATTTTCTTGACTGTATATCTCTTAAATGTCAACATATAAACGTATGATTTATTTTACGAAGATTTTTCAATGCCGAGAACCTCGATCAAAGAGAAAAAAGGGCGTAAGGTTCACAATGGTGTAAAACTAAAATAGGATATACCTGGCTAGCATTCGAGTTACAAGAACAAGGGCCAAACCAACCACCCAAGAATGGAATCGTCGATCCAAAACACTTGAGAACCTCCTGGAAGCAGCTTTTCTTGCCACCTGACATTTCTCCATCAATTAGGAATCTGATGCCCTCACTAAACATATTACTTAAATTGTAGCCATTTTTTGAGTGTTTTTTTGTGTGTCTAATCTGCATATATATCACAATTGCTATTGATTTTCTTTACTTTATATCTCTAAAATGTCAACATATACACGTGTGATTTAGTTTATGAAGATTTTTCAATGCCGAGAACCTCGACCAGAGAGTAAAAAAGGCGTAAGGTTCACATTGGTGTAAAACTAAATCGGGATATAACGGGCTAGGATTCGAGTTATAGGAACAAGGGCCAAACCAACCACCCAAGAATGGAATCGTCGAGTGAAAACACTTGACAACCTCCAGGAAGCAGCTTTTCTTGCCCCCAGACCTTTCTCCATCAATTAGGAATCTGATGCCGTCATTAAACACATTCCTTAAATTGTAGCCATGTTTTGAGTGTTTATTTTTTGGTGTCTAATCCGCATATATATCGCCATTGCTCTTGATTTTCTTGATTGTATATCTCTTAAATGTCATCATATAAACGTGTGATTTAGTTTACGAATATTTTTCAATGCCGAGAACCTCGATTAAAGAGTAAAAAAGGCGTAAGTTTCACATCGATGTAAAACTAAAATGGGATATATCGGGCTAGGTATCGAGTTACAGGAACAAGGGCCAAACCAACTACCCAAGAATGGAATCGTCGATTGAAAACACTTGACAACCTCCTGCAATCAACTTTTCTTGCCACCAGACCTTTCTCCATCAATTAGGAATCTGATGCCGTCACTAAACACATTCCTTAAATTGTAGCCATTTTTTGAGTGTTTATTTTTTGGTGTCTAATCCGCATATATATCACCATTCCTCTTGATTTTCTTGACTGTATATCTCTTAAATGTCAACATATACACGTGTGATTTAGTTTACGAAGATTTTTCAATTCCGAGAACCTCGATCAGAGAGTAAAAAAATGCGTCAGGTTCACAATGGTGTAAAACTAAAATGGGATATACCTGGCTAGGATTCGAGTTACATGAACAAGGGCCAAACCAACCACCAAAAAATGGAATCGTCGAGCGAAAACACTTGACAACTTCCTGGAAGCAGCTTTTCTTGCCACCAGACATTTCTCCATCAATTAGGAATATGATGCCCTCACTAAACATCTTCCTTAAATTGTAGCCATTTTTTGAGTGTTTTTTTTCTAATCCGCATATATATCACCATTGCTCATGATTTTCTTGACCGTATATCTCTAAATTGTCAACATATACACGTGTGATTTAGTTTACGAAGATTTTTCAATGCCGAGAACCTCGATCAGAGAGTAAAAAAGGCGTAAGGTTCACAATGGTGTATAACTAAATCGGGATATACCGGGCTAGGATTTGAGTTACAGGAACAAGGGCCAAACCAACCACCCAAGAATGGAATCGTCGAGTGAAAACACTTGACAACCTCCAGGAAGCAGCTTTTCTTGCCACCAGACCTTTCTCCATCAATTAGGAATCTGATGCCGTCACTAAACACATTCCTTAAATTGTAGCCATTTTTGAGTGTTTATTTTTTGGTGTGTAATCCGAATATATATATCACCATTGCTCTTGATTTTCTTGATTGTATATCTCTTAAATGTTATCATATACACGTGTGATTTAGTTTACAAATATTTTTCAATGCCGAGAACCTCGATTAGAGAGTAAAAAAGGCGTAAGTTTCACAATAGTGTAAAACTAAAATGGGATATACCGGGCTAGGTTTCGAGTTACAGGAACAAGGGCCAAACCAACCATACAAGAATGGAATCGTCGAGGGAAAACACTTGACAACCTCCTGTAATCAACTTTTCTTGCCACCAGACCTTTCTCCATCAATTAGGAATCTGTTGCCGTCACTAAACATATTCCTTAAATTGTAGCCATTTTTTTAGTGTTTATTTTTTGGTGTGTATTCCGCATATATATCACCATTGCTCTTGATTTTCTTGACTGTATATCTCTTAATTGTCAACATATACACGTGTGATTTAGTTTACGAAGATTTTTCAATGCCGAGAACCTCAATCAGAGAGTAAAAAAGGTGTAAGGTTCACAATGGTGTAAAACTGAAATGGGATATACCGGGCTAGGATTCGAGTTGCAGGAACAAGGGCCAAACCAACCACCCAAGAATGTATTCGTCGAGCGAAAACACTTGACAACCTCCTGGAAGCAGCTTTTCTTGCTACCAGACCTTTCTCCATCAATTAGGAATCTGATGCCGTCACTAAACACATTCCTTAAATTGTAGCCAATTTTTGTGGGTTTAGTTTTTGGTGACTAATCCGCATATATATCACCATTGCTCTTGATTTTCTTAACTGTATATCTCTTAAATGTCAACATATACACGTGTGATTTAGTTTACGAAGATTTTTCCTTGCCGAGAACCTCGATCAGAGAGTAAAAAAGGCGTAAGGTTCACAATGGTGTAAAACTAAAATGTGATATACCGGGCTAGGATTCGAGTTATAGGAACAAGGGCCAAACCAACCACCCAAGAATGGTATCGTCAAGCGAAAATACTTAATAACCTCTTGGAAGCAGCTTTTCTTGCTACCAGACCTTTCTCCATCAATTAGGAATCTGATGTCGTCCCTAAACACATTCCTTAAATTGTAGCCATTTTTTGAGTGTTTATTTTTTGGTGTCTAATCCGCATATATATCACAATTGCTCTTGATTTTCTTGACTGTATATCTCTTAAAAGTCAACATATACTCGTGTGATTTAGTTTACGAAGATTTTTCAATGCTGAGAACCTCGATCAGAGAGTAAATAAGGCGTAAGGTTCACAATGGTGTAAAACTAAACCAGGATATACTAGGCTAAAATTCGATTTACCGGAACAAGGGCCGAACCAACCACCCAAGAATGGAATCATCGAGCGAAAGCACTTGAAAACCTCCTGGAAGCAGCTTTTCTTGCCACCAGACCTTTCTCCATCAATTAGGAATCTGATGTCGTCACTATACACATTCCTTAAATTGTAGCTATTTTTTGAGTGTTTATTTTTTGGTATCTAATCCGTATATATATCACCATTGCTCTTGATTTTCTTGAATGTATATCTCTTAAATGTCAACATATACACGTGTGATTTAGTTTACAAAGATTTTTCAATGCCGAGAACCTCGATCAGAGAGTAAAAAAGGCATAATGTTCACAATGGTGTAAAACTAAAATGGGATATTCCGGGCTAGGATTCGAGTTACAGGAAAAAGGGCCAAACCCAACCACCCAAGAATGGAATCGACGAGCGACAACACTTGAAAACCTCATGGAAGCAGCTTTTTTTTGCCACAAGACCTTTCTCCATCAATTAGGAATCTGATGTCGTCACTATACACATTCCTTAAATTGTAGCTATTTTTTGAGTGTTTATTTTTTGGTGTCTAATCCGCATATATATCATCATTGCTCTTGATTTTCTTGACTGTATATCTCTTAAATGTCAACATATACATGTGTGATTTAGTTTACAAAGTTTCTTCAATGCCGGGAACCTCGATCAGAGAGTAAAAAAGACGTAAATTTCACAATGGTGTAAAACTAAAATGGGATATACCGGGCTAGGATTCGGGTTACAGTAACAAGGGCCAAACCAACCACCCAAGAATGAAATCGTCGAGCGAAAACACTTGACAATCTCCTGAAAGCAGCTTTTCTTGCCACCAGACCTTTCTCCATTAATTAGGAATCTGATGTCGTCACTAAGGACATTCCTTAAATTGTAGCCATTTTTTGGGTGTTTATTTTTTGGTGTCTAATCCGCATATATATCACCATTGCTCTTGAATTTTCTTGTCTGTATATCTCTTAAATGTCAACATATACACGTGTGATTTAGTTTACAAAGATTTTTCAATGCCGAGAACCTCGATTAGAGTAAAAAAGGCGTTAGTTTCACAATGGTGTAAAACTAAAATGGGATATACCTGGCTAGGTGTTGGGATTGAACCCTATCAGAGGAACAGATAATTAAAGCCAAAACTGGATCAGAGCAGTGGATCCAGAATTAGCAGATGTTTACATACAAGTCTCTCCCCTTGAAAGTGATTTCAACATCTGCTGACCTCCTATCTACTGATCGTGCAAACTGCTGACCTACAACTGCTGCTCAAGTAAAGACCTGATGACAGACTAAAGCCTTGCTGATTCAATCTACTGCCTCGAGTCAAGCACTGCTGATCCGGACAAGTACTGCTGGGATCACAGCAGTGGAAGGTTGCAGCAACTGATCTATAGTTTGTTTTGTAATATAATGTAATAGCAGTAGTTAACATAGCAGTGTTTGTATAGATCAGAGGTTAGAGTTTGTTAGGAGGTTAGATGTCACTTTCATGGTGACGTCAGCTAAGATGCTCAATGGTTTGCAAGTGCCTATAAATAGCTCAGTACTTGGTAGTGTTCTATTAGCTCTTTGCATCACCGTCTTCTTTGCACGAACAAACACTGAGCTCTGGCTGAGGGGGAGTTTGCATTCATTCATCAATCATTGTAATCGTTATTGAAATAAATTCAATCTTCCGATTCATTGAGAAAAGATGTTTGATCAAAGTATTACTCTCGTTTGATTGTATGCAAAGTTTGTTTTCATCATAATTCCGCTGCACACTCATCCATTTCCATTTTAATTACAAACACAAAATACAATCAGAATCAAACTCAGATCCAACAATTGGTATCAGAGCTTGGACAGTCAAATTTGATTTAACAATCATTTTGACGTAAATAGTTCGGCTCATAACAGTTGATACTGATCGTTTGTTCGTTTGTTGAAAAACAGAGCAAGGATTAATCACCATTAAAGTTGATTTCTCAGTGTCTGTAAAACAACAAGAATGACGTCACAATCTCAGGATGATAAAAACAACATCGGCTCGCTTTTTAAACCACCTATTTTAAAAAGAAATGAGTACAACATCTGGCAGAGGAGGATGGGTCACATCCTCGCTCAACAAAGCACAGGTTGTTGGAGGTCTGTCGTCTTTGGTCCCCACGTTCCCACAGTGCCAAGCGCTGAAGATGCTAAAAAGTTCGTTCCAAAACCAGTTGAAAATTATACCGAAACCGACTATCAAAAGTTCGAACTAGATGCTAAAGCGTTTAGCATCATAGCATCAGCGCTGCCCAATGAGATATATGCTGGACCGTTACACTGTAACAGTGCCAAAGAGTTATGGGACGCACTTAAGGAACAGTTTGGGGGAACTGAAGAAGTCATAGAAAACAATAGGGAAATCCTGAACCAACAGTATGAAACATTTTGTCATGTTAGAGGTGAATCACTGACGCAACAATTTGAGCGTTTCAGTTGTCTCATCAGTGAACTGAGGCTTGTTAATACCACTTTTACAAACTCAACTCAAAATAGCAGGTTCCTCAGGTCACTGCCAGAAAATGGGACACCATAGCTTTTGTCACCCGAAACTCACTTGAGTTCAAGGATCTGACCTTGACCCAACTCCACGGTCGACTCCTGACCTACGAAAGGGAGTTGAACCAGAAAAGGAAGTTACAAGAGTCAGGAAAAGCCGTTGATGATTATACATTCGGTAACACTGCTCTTCTGGGTTAAGAAGAATCTGGGAGCAGTGGTAAGGATCAGGGTTTTGATCACTTCATTGACATAACTGCTGGTGCAAATTTTAACAACCCTGATCCTCACTCTGCAAGTTATGCATTCACTGCAAACGAAAATCAGATGTCAGATAATCTAAGCTTTGAACTCAATGATTTACAGCATTTTGATCCCACTGACTTAGAGGAAATGGACATCCTGCACCAACTGGCCTTGCTAAGTGTTAGAACTAGCAAATTTTACAAAAGAACAAGGCGAAAATTCCCAGGTTTGCATGGGAATCTAAGGGTTGGGTTGGATAAATCGAAAATCAAGTGCTACAAGTGTAATAGATTGGGACACTTCGCTAGGGAATGCAGGAGTCAAACTACTGGTCCCATAATCACTCACCCTAGCTCAAATCCTAGACCTCAAAATCAAGGCACTGTGCACTATGCCCAATATGCCCCAGCAGCTCAAGTGAACACTGCTCACTATGCTGCTGCCCCTGTGCCAGTGCACTATGTCCAAACTACTGTTCCATAGATCCAATATGTTCAAACCCCTGTCCCCCAGGCACAAGTGCAGCCTGCACCTTAAACCACTGCTCCAGCAGCAGTACAACCAGATCAACAAAGTTTTTTCACCCAAGGGTTTGTTGACTGGAGCAGTATGCCTGAAGATCTTAGTGATGAAAATTTTGCACTCTATGCTTCTAATGATTCTTCTCATAATGAATTTTGTTTGATGGCATTAGAGTCATACAGGAGGGGGTTGAAACTGAAGAGGAACAGCTGAGTATTGAAACAGTGGATGAGGTGACTGAAGCAGTGGTTACTGCTGTGGCTGGTGAACTACTGTTGGGAGAAAGTTCAGGTACCCTGATTGAACCAATGACAGATCCATGGTCCGAAGAGGACAAAGAAGAAGAGAAGGAAGAAAAGGCTGGTGAAAAGAAGGTGAGAGCTGATGATGAAGAAAATCATCAATGTGACTGTGCAATGATGGCTGCTGCCAAGGTATCTCCTCAAGTTCTAGAAATACTGTGTTCTGACAATTGCATTATTGCTTTTGCTAACATCAAAGAGGTGAATGAAAACCTTCGGGATAAAATCTTAACTGATGAAGTCAAATTTGAAAGATCTTTAAAAGAACTTAAAAACAAATTGACTAAAAAGGAAAAAGAGATCAGCAGTCTGAAAGAAGAACAAAGCATAACCAAAACTCAACTCCAAACTATGGTAGAAAAATACCAAGTTTGCAAAAAGGAGTTAGAGTCCACCCAGATCACATGTGAGAGATGGGTGGAATCATGCAAAGGGTATGAGGTTATGCTTGAAAAACAGATAAAAAGCAATGTGAAATTTGGTGTTGGTTATAGAAAACATGATGATGAAAACACTGCTTTTGGAAAATCTGTTCAAACCACTGATGTAACCACTGAGTTCATACCCACAAACAAGAATGGCCAAGAAGTGAAAATCACTGACAAACTTGGTAACAAAGTCACACTTGACAGACCAATGGGATCCTCTACTTTTGAGGAACTTGAAGATTATCAGTTTAAACCAAAATGGTCTGATGAGTGTGATATTCTTGAAAATTTCAAGCCAATGGACTTTACATCAACTGGTGGTGTTAAAGCTCCAAAAGCTAAAGTCATTCCTCTCAAGGACATCCCAACAGAGGTTAAAACCTCTGCTGCAAAGTAGTCTGAAAAGAGAAAGAAGAAAGAAAAAATTGATAACTTGTTTTGTGAATTCCGTGAGAAAAGGAATCATCTAACAAAAGACTGTTTCCACTTAAAAGCTTATGATTTAAACAGAACAAGTGTCATTGTTTCAGCTGAAAGTTGCATTGTTTGTGGTAAAACAAACCACAAGACTCAAGCATGTGTGTATCTCAAAAACTTTGATGTAAAAAAGAATGAGTACATTGCTAAAACATCCTTGAGTCCATCATCATCATCATCATCATCATCATCATCATCATCATCATCATCATCTGTCAAATTCACCAAGAAACAACCACTGTTTGTGCCAGTTCAAACAGCTGTCACAAAACAGCTGAACCAAACATCTGTCAAAAGAGATGTTCAGGTTACTGATGCACCCCCTGCCAACCAGTTCAGAAAAGGCAAGGAAAAACAGTCTTACCAAAGGATTCCACACGTTTATGAGGCCTACAAAAGGCCCCTAAACCCAGAGTGAACAGGCATCCTTTTGGTTACCAGCAGGTGATTGGTCAGGACCCACAACAGTGGTTAGAGAAAAAATGTCCTAAAATAGTTCAAACCACTGACCTAACCACTGTCCATCATTCTGCATCCATCCCAGACACTGTTGAGACCCCATCCAAAGCCCTGTTGGCTTTGGAGACCCAAACGAACTAGTCCTTTTACTTCATGTGCAGGGAGCTTCTGCATGCTTTGATAGTCTTTGGTATGTAGACAGTGGAGGCTCCAGGCACATGACAGGATGTAAAGCCCTCCTCAAAGACTTTAAAATCCATGGAGGGGGTGATATATCCTTTGGAAATAATAGTAAAGGGAAAGTTCTGGGGTCTGGTACAGTGCAGTCTGGAAATATAAAATTTGAAAATGTCAATCTGATAGACAATCTAAAATTCAACCTTCTGAGTGTGTCCCAAATGAGTGACAAAGGATTTGGGTCATTCTTCACAAAAGATTGTTGTAGGATTGTTGGACCAGAAATGGTCAAAAAGATTGAAGCAATAATCAAAACTGGTCAAACTAAACTTGTTGCTCAAAGAAGTGGCAATGTTTATGTTGTTGATATGTCAAAAGAGTGTCCCAGAGCTGATGCCTGTCTGTTTTCAGCTGCCTCTAATAGAGAGACAGAACTTTGGCACAGAAGGCTGGGGCACACAAATCTTTAGACAATCACTGAAATTTCAAAAAATGGTTTGGTGAGAGGCCTACCACAAAAATTGTTTTCATGTCCTGAACATTGCATTTCCTGTTTAAAAGGAAAACAGCATAAAAGTTCTTATAAGTCCATTGAAGAGTCCAAAACAACCCAGTGTTTGCAAATGCTACACATGGATTTGTTTGGCCCAGTTCAAGTCATGAGCCTCAAGAAGAAAAGATATTGTTTGGTTATTGTTGATGACTTTTCTAGGTTTACATGGACTTTCTTTTTACACTCAAAAGATGAGACTGCAGGCATTTTGCAAGACTTTGTGACACAAGTTGAAAAGCAATTTGACCTTCCAGTGAAAAGCTTCAGGAGTGACAATGGCACAGAATTTAAAAATAAGGAGTTGGATGCCTTCTGTGTGAAGAAAGGGATTGTAAGGCAGTACAGCATCCCTTGAACACCAGAGCAAAATGGGGTTGTTGAAAGAAAGAACAGAACTTTGATTGAGGCTGCCAGAACTATGCTTGCAGATTCAGGTTTGCCATTAACTTTCTGGGCAGAGGCAGTAAACACTGCTTGCTATGTCCAGAACAGAGTTTTAATAAACCCCAGGCACAAAAAGACTGCTTATGAAATTCTGTATAAAATCAAACCACTGATCTCTTACTTCAAGGTGTTTGGCTGCCCATGCTTTATTTTGAATTTAAAAGATTCCATTTCAAAATTTGCAGCAAAAATTGATTGTGGTTATCATCTGGGATACTCAACCACTGCCAAGGCCTACAAAGTGTTCAATACACGGACCAAGGCAGTGGAGGAGACTTTGAATGTAAAGTTCAATGAACTTTCATCAATGAAAATCCCAGCAAATCCTGCAGATCTGTTTGATCTTGAAAATTTTACTTTTGAAAATACTGCTGTCAAGACTAACAGTGCAGGTCCATCAGAGGATACAACACCAGACTATGGGTATGAAATCATCATCCCTTAAAGGTCTGCCACAAAGGGAAAAGCATCAACTGTTCAAAACAGTTGTCAAAGCTCAACCACTGCTTCCACATCTTCAAACACTGCTGACAAAAGTCCCCAAACAGTGGATAAAAGTCAGCAGGTGTCCACTTCATTACCTCCTATTCCACCACCATTTGAAGCCATTGCTGGATCATCAAAGTCCCCAGCAGTGGTTAGCTCAGATGATACACATTTGCAGCCTTCACCAATAAATGCCATCATCCCATACCAAGGAGATTTAATCTACTTGAGATCTCATCCACCTGATCAAATCATTGGCAACATCAATGAAGGGGTGCTCATAAGAAGCCAAACCCAAAACATTTGTCTTTTTGCTGGTTTTCTATCACTCCATCAGCCAGTCAAGTACCAAGAGGCACTGAAAGACAATAGCTGGGTAGAAGCCATGCAAGAGGAGCTCCAAAAGTTTAAAAGACAACAAGTATGGGAGCTTGTACCACTTCCAGAAGAGGTTAGTCCCATTGGCACAAAGTGGGTCTTCAAGAACAAAACTGATGAAAGGGGTATTATTGTCAAGAATAAAGCCAGGCTTGTGGTTCAAGGTTACAGACAAGAAGAGGGGATTGATTATGATGAAACATTCGCCCCTGTTGCAAGATTGGAAGCCATTAGACTGTTCCTGGCCTTTGCTGTCAACCACAACATGAAGGTGTTTCAAATGGATATCAAAAGTGCTTTCCTCTATGGTACAATTCAAGAAGAGGTATATGTTTGTCAACCTCCAGGTTTTGAGGATCCATTTTATCCAGATCATGTCTACAGGCTAAACAAAGCCTTGTATGGCTTGAAACAAACACCAAGAGCCTGGTATGAAACTCTTTCCAACTTTCTACTCTCAAATGGTTTCAAAAGAGGTACCATTGATAAAACACTGTTTCTTAAATGGAGAGGGAAGGATTTAATGATTGTCCAAATTTATGTGGATGACATTATTTTTGTAAGCACATGCAACAAAATGCAAAATGCAAAATGGAACTTTCATTCATCAAAGCAAATATGCTAAAGAACTTTTGACCAAATTTGATATGAATGATTGTAAACCATGCAGCACACCCATGGCAACAAATAAGCTGGTCATGTCTGATGAAAAAGATGAGCTGATTGACCAAACACTTTATAGAAGCATGATTGGGTCTTTATTGTACCTAACTGCATCTAGACTAGACATCATGTTTGCAACTTGTGTTTGTACAAGAAGTTAATCAGCTCCTAGAAAATCAAATCTCATTGCTGTAAAAAGGATCTTCAGATACATAAAAGGTGCTCCCACACTTGGTATCTGGTATCCAGCTAATGGGAACATCAAGCTTTCAGTTTTTTCAGACAGTGATTTTGCTGGATGTCACACCACAAGGAAGTCCACTTCAGGAGGGTGCCAATTTCTAGGTGATTGCTTGGTTTCTTGGCAAAGCAAAAAGCAAGCAGCAGTTTCAACATCTACTGCTGAGGCTGAATACATTGCTGCTGCAAGCTGTACAGCCCAACTCCTGTGGCTTCAGAATCAGTTACTGGATTTTGGTATCACTGCCTTAAAGACACCACTCATGTTGGACAGCCAGGCAGTAGAAAATATCATCAAAAATCCAGTTTCCCACTCTACCACCAAACATATTGACATCAGACATCACTTTGTGAGGGATTGCTATGAAAAAGGTTTGATTTCTCTACATCATGTCCCAACTAAAGACCAGGTGGCAGATGTGCTCACAAAAGCACTTGATACAGCCACTTTTGAAAGCTTGGTCTCTAGGATTGGGATGCTGAACATGGAATAACAAGCAACATCTTGTTTTTCTATGAATAAAAGCAACAAAATGTTTTCAGAAAATCAAAAATCCATCCTTAAAAATAGCTCAAAATGAAATTTTCATTAAAATCCTTAAAAGTCTGCCATAACCACTGATTGTTCAAAAGTCTGCTCTACTTCAAAAATCTATCCACTGCTGAAAGTCAACCCCTGTTATCTCATTTCTTTGATAAACTCTGTTGTTCAAAAGCAGTGTCTTATCCACTGATATGCTATCCACTGATAGTGAAAATCATCCACTGCTTTAATACCACTGCCTTCATCAGTCACTTTCATAAAAGTACTGTCCTTCACTTTCACCAGGGGTTGTCACGTGGGCAGTACATAGCGGTCAGACCTTTTGTAACGGCTGCCACGTCAGCATTCACTTTCTTCCCTATAAAAACCCCCCACTCACCACCAAAACATGGTTTTACTGTCGAATTGAATTCTTAAAAATTCTCTTCTCAAAGCAGTTTTTCATCTCATCCTTCACAAATTTCTTCGATCATCCTCTTAAAAAATGACAAAATCGAAGCCATCTCAAAAACCCACTTCCAAATCATCATCGAAAACAGCCTCTCAAAAGGCAATCTCCACTGAAATCCCATATAAACCATCTCACAATCTCTTGGGTCTTCTCACAAAACCAGGAACCACCAATGTTTTCGATTCCATCATTGACACCATGGCAAAATCAAAGTACAAAACTTTGTTCACCGCCGATGCACCAATCTATTTGGAGACCCAAAGAGAGTTCTGGAAGAATGAAACCCTTGAAAAACAAGGAAACACTGCAACCACCTTACACTATTCTATAAAGGGTAAAGCTGTCCAAATCACGCCACAATCCATTTCAGAGGTCTTTCAACTCGATGATCAGGAATGTAAAACTTCTTTCACTAAAAACGAGTTACAAACTGACTTCATTGAGAGAGGGTATGAAGCCACAATGATGAAGAAACTTACCTTACAAAAAGGTTATTTTCCTTCTGCAACCAGATTTTTATTTCATACCCTCCTACTATGTGTTTCAAACAAAACCACTTCTTTCAATGAAATCCCTTTAAAGATTCAAAATCCGGGATATGCAATTCTTCAAGAAGAAAATTTTAACTATTCTCGGGAAATCTTTAAAGATTTGGTTAATAATGTTGAAACAAAATCATTCTTACTGTTTCCAAGGTTTTTAAGTTACTATTTTGAAAAGAAATTCAGTAAGGATGATTTAGCAGCAATAATCCAAGGTGATTCTACTCAAATAAACAGTTTAACAACTGAAACTTTTTCAAGAATGTTAACACCTTGCAAAACACAAGCAGAGGTGCCTGAGCAGAATTTAGCAGCTACCACTGCTCCTCAGGTATCTGCTGCTGAGCCCACTGCTCAAGGTGATCAAAGCAGCAGAACAACTGTTTTGAAACCCACACCTATAAATCCCAAAAAGCCAAACAAAAAGAAAAATCAAAAACCCCCCAAACCAATCAAAAAGGCAACTCTGGAGGATGAGATACCAGAGCTACTGCCTGTGACAGCACAAATGTCACAAGAAACCACTGCTGCTACTTCCTCACAGCAGTTGGTCCAAATATCTCAACCCATAACCAAAACTCCTCCTGCTTCTTCACAAAAAGAACAGGTTGTACACATAGGGCCACCACATTATGATGCTCTGGAAACACTCGTTTCCATCATCCACAACCCAATGCCCGGGGCAAATTCTCTTTCTACACCCAACCTCACATCCACAATTCCACCAAAACACAACTTTTGTTGGATGCAATAGATTTGAACCAGGCATTACCCAGTCATTCTCAATCACCTGTTAATGAGAATATGCCTCAACAAATGACTGAGCCTGATGTATCATTCCTTGCTAACCCACCAACACAACCTGAGGAGGTTACACCCCTTGAGTTACAAGTAACTCTTGGTGGTAATCCAAGTGAAGCAGCCACTACAACTGTTGAACCCACTGGTTTACAGTTGGACAGTGGTTACATCCATAAGACTTCCTTGGAGGCAATTCCTTCTATAGCACCTCTGCCAACCACCAGTGGATTTATTTATCCTACTGGCAACATCAAAAGGTTGTCAAGTGTTGAAGGAAGAAGACCCCAGTACCAAGAAAAAGGGGCATCAGTGGTTAGTGTTTAGAGTACACTCCCTACCTCAAACCACTGATAAAACCACTAATAGTGGGAAATCAAATGATCCCATCAAATTGGGTGATGATTTAAAATATCAGGATTTGACGGAATGAATTGAAAAGTTGGATACATCTGCTGCAGATCTTAAACAGTTGCTACAGCAGGTGTTGAAAACACAAAAGATGCAATCCACTGTTGTTCCATCTCAAGCACCTGCTCCACCACAAGCTTTTGCTACAAATGAGCTCTGGAACCTTTTCCAACCTTTTCTCCATCAACAAGCACAAATAGCAGATCAGCAACATGAAAAACATGTCCAACAGCTGAAAAATGCAATGGAGTCAGGGTTCAAGAACACTCAGGATGATCTAAAGGCTCTCAAAACTCAGATCCTGCACACCACTGACACTGCTCCTCTAACAGTTCTCTTCATTGATCAACTTCCCCCAGATAATGCCAAAAAGGGGGAGAAAATTCAGGAGTGGAAAAAGAAGGGAATAGATGATGGTCTCTACATTGAACCAAAAAATGCAAACATGACCAAACAGATCCCTCTGCCAGATGGAAGCAAGAAAATTGATGTGACCACAAATGCACTGGCAGAAGCAGTTGCAAGTGTAAAAAGGGATAGAGAGGCCAAAAAGAAAGCCAGGGTGGATTATCCGGATCAGGGTACTTCAGGGTCAAAAGATGATGAAAATCTTGTTGATGAAAAGAAGAAGCCTACAAGAAGAGTAAGGCTACCCAAATCCATTCCAACCAGACATTCAAAGTCTGTTCCAAAACCACCACCTAAAACAGCTGTTGTAACTTCTGTTGTACCCAATACTGTTGGTACTTCAGTGGTTTCAACATCTGCTCCCACTTCAACACACACCAGACCCACTGCTTTACCACCATCACCACTAAAAACAAAATCACCTCCTGCCAAAAGGCAGAAGACAACAGTTGTTACAACATCTGCTGTAATGACAACAGTGGTTGGAACACCAGTTGTTTCAACAGCTGTTAGTCAATCAAAAACCACTGTCACTACATCCACCACCACTGTTCCATCCAAAACATCATCAGCCCCTCCTCAAACAAAGAGGAGAAGGCTAATTCTCAAAGATGATGACACTTCACCACCACAAACATCCTCAAAATCTTTAGCTCTTGTCACAATACCAAAACCAGTTCCTCTCTCTTCAGTTCAAATGCACAAGCCCTTACCTCCTGCAGGTGTTCAATTTCCTCTTGAACTAGCAGCTGTTAGAGAAGAAATAAAATCTTTTTACTATGAGGATGACCCTGCCAAAGGGAGTTTGCCATCAATAAAAGGATATCCCTGGCCTAAAAATGTTGATGAATATTTGAAAATCAAGGCCAAGCAAGCAGAGGATATCTCAAAAAGAAACACACAAGGGAAATCTGACAAAGAAATTTCAAGAAACTATCAATATCTGCTCACACAGGTCAGATCCCTAGAACAATTTGCAAAAAATGTCAGTCAACAAATTTCAGAAAGAGCAGCTGAAACTTTGAAGAAAGACTACATTGAAAGCATCATGGATCACAAGAAATACAAAGGAGAGAGATACATGTACAAAGAGTGGACTGTTCCTGAGCTTGAAAATGAAGCAGCAAGAATTCAAGACATGATAAAAAGGAAGGTCACTCACACTCCTCCTGACTGGGCAAAGTTTAGAAAGAATGTACCTGACAAACAGGTAGAATTGAAAAGAATGAAAGAAGAACTGGTTGCTGGTGAATATGGAAACAAAAGACAAATTGCTAGATGGAAAGAAGATGTGGTCAGGATCACCTACAAAAGGTTGGAGGAACTAAGAAAGAAAGATCCAAATGTTCCTCAAAAGCCTGACTATCCTGAAGCAGAGGTTTCAAAAAGACCAACAAAGCTGCAAATCAGGAGAGCCACTGCTCCAACTGATGCTGCCATCTATAAAAGAAGGATACACAAACAGTTGGGAGGTGAAACCATCCAAGAGATGATAAAAGGAGATGACCTTGTAAAAGAAGGCATAAAGAAAATGATCATAGAAACTCTTGGTTTGGATCAAACTGCAAATACTGCTCAGCCAGTTATGAATAGGCCAGCCTCACCAAATACCTCTGCAAATAAACATCTCCCAAGAAACCCACCATGCTCAAAAATACAAAAGTGGGAAACTGACAAACAGACCTGCGTATTGACTTTGCTCAGGTCTGGTGGAGAAGTGGAGAAAATATCAAGGGAACAAGCTCTTGGCCTGAGTCTTGAAGATTTGCAGGATCTCCTTGATCTTCCACTTAGCAGGGATGATGAAGACACAGATGCCCTAGACTTTGAACTACAATTTAAAGGTCAGATAAGGGAACTGTTGATGAGGCAATAAATGTCCACAATAATGAAGAGTTTTGGCATTATCTATTCCAGGGGGAGATTGTTGGGATTGAACCCTATCAGAGGAACAGATAATTAAAGCCAAAACTGGATCAGAGCAGTGGATCCAGAATAAGCAGATGTTTACACACAAGTCTCTCCCCTTGAAAGTGATTTCAACATCTTCTGACCTTAGGGGTGTTCATGAGCCGATCCGATCCGAGCGAAGGTCTGCTCGAGATCGGATCGAATTAAAACCGATCGGATCGGTTCGGTTCGAATTTGTAAAACCGATCATAAAAGTGCTGCTCATGATCGGTTAGAATTTAAATCGATCGGATCGGTTCGGATCGATTTCGATCGGTTTCGCTTGGTTTTTCTCAACACCTAATTAAAAAATGTGCAGCAACGACAACAAAAAACTGAAATCATGACTTAATAAAACATGTCCAGCAGCACCTTTTAGGCTGCATTAAACTATAACAAAAGCAATACATAATTGAAATCACGATCCTAAAAATGTTCTTAACAATATCGAATCCAAAGCATAAAAATATAGTGCGAAATACAAATTGAAATCTAGCTCAAAAGCCATAAACATCTTCTTAAAGCTTGGTCATCTCCATCCACCAAATTCCACTTCAAATCAACATACATATAACCTATTAACACAAGCGTTAAACAAAACCCTTAAGTTCTACACATTTGACATTACATGACAGTTTTATGGTTTGTTAATTATAAAAATACCTTTCATTTGTTATCCGACCCGTCTGGAGTCAACACATCAATTTCCAATTTTTCTTCATCTCTTGCAGCTTGCTACACATTAAAAAAACAAAATATAAATGTTAATGCATAAACTACAAAAGTATAAATAGACTATAAATGTAATAAAATCTTACTTTCAATGTTTTTAAGGATGTTTTTGAGCTCGCCTTTAATCAATCACTTCCACAAACAAGAAGTTCCACCATATCCTTTGAAAGAGAGCTCCGGTAGTCATCCAATATACGCCCCCAGCACTAAAGGCTGATTCGGAAGCCACGGTAGTGATCGGGATGCCAAAAATGTCTTTCGCCATCTTACTCAAAACCGGAAACTTGCTACAATGCCGACTCCACCACTTCAACACATCAAATTTTGGATCCATACATTTTAGGTTCGGCTCATCCAAATACTCATCAAGTTCAGATTTTCTTTCAATCGAAACGGTTCTTGAATTGAGGCAAGCATAAAAATCATTCGTGTGTGCACTTGATTCATTTAAAGATGTTTTTGAGCTACTCTTGGCAGCCTCAGATGTCTTATATGCATTACAATACTTGTCAAAAAGACATTTTAACTTAGTTTTCACATCTTTAACCATATCATCATATTCATCCTCTAAATACAACCTCTCAAAAGTCCACTCAACTGAGAACATCTTAAAACGGGGATCTAAAATTGATGCAATACACATAAGGATCCCAATTTCCCCCCAATATTTCTCAAATTTCTCATACATCGGTATACTCATGTTCTTCAAGAAAGTATCATCGGAAAAAAATGCACTACATATCTCTTTCTTCACTTCATAAATTTCAATAAGAAACAGGTTTGAAGTTGGATACGATGTGCCGGAAAACAAATTAGTAGCCTTTAAAAACACTACAAGTAGATTGCAAACTCTTTCAGCACGATTCCATTCATCAACTGTGGGGGACCATACAAAGTTGGAATCTCTCAACGCATAACCTAGAAAAGCTTGTTTATAGTGAATAGCTGACGTGATTGTCGTGGTCACGCAAATTTAATCCCAAAAACAACTATATAGATAGCGGTAATAGGGTATCGAACACAGGGAGTTTGTGGAATGTGTGTTATTTAGAAGTGTATCTAAGTTAACTAAGATTAAACTAATGGCAATAAAAAATAAATTCAAAGAGTTGGATTGTTTGGGTTGGTTTTAAACTAAGAATACTAATTAATTTGAGAAATGAAATTGAGTTTGTAAACAATTTGGAGACAAATGACCATCCTAAGTTTTCGGTTTGCTTCAACAATTGTGCTATCATCCACTAGAAAGAACTACATAGACATAGTTCATGTGCAATTACTTATTGTGATGAAAGGGAACTAAGTACTCAGATTCCTAGAACGTGAGGTTGTTACCCGATGACCAATCAACCCTTACCCAATCCTAATTCTACCCATGATATCTCGATTGCCAACGGCACCAAGAACGTATGGTTTCAAACTAGAATATCATAAGAATCAACAATTTACAAATAAGTAATCACACACCATGATAAACAAAACATAGATAAAGTTTACCATTCTAGAAATATGGAATCCAAAACACAATTGTCTCATACAAACCTCCAACCTAGGATGACCATAAGAAAACTAGCCACTCATGGCTTCAAACAACATCTTAACAAAGGTTTCCATGTTCATCAAGATCAAACACAAATAAAACTAATGATTTAGAAGTGTTGTTGTTGCCAAAAAGTCCCCAAGATAGCTCTCAATTTCGTCCCAAATGATTGATAACCGAAAACAAGTGAAAAGCCCCCATAAAACCACTTGAAAATGGCATTTAATGAGGAAGTTACATATTTTGGATCAGACGGAGGCGTAAGGTACGGCTAGGTGCCGTACCTTACGGCTACCCAGAGCCGTAAGCTACGGCTGGGTGCCGTACCTTACGGCTATCATCAATTCTTTACGGCCCTTTGCTCCTGTTTTACGGCAATGCTTCCAAACCAACATAGGGGCCGTAACCTACGGCTGGGAGGCGTAGCTTACGGCCCTGAATGGCATTTTTCTTTGTTTCCTTCTTTTGCTCCACCATTTCTTCAACTCCTGCTTGGCCGACTTTAAACATCCATCCATGCTTACTAAAACCATCATCTTGAACACTTTAACACCTGCATCATCAACATCTTGTGATTACCTACTTCAAGCAAATAACCGGATAAAGTATGATATTTTAGTCTATTTAAAGGCCTTAAGGGTTGTCCTACGGACCACCCGTCACATCCCCACACTTACCCGTTGCTTGTCCCAAGCAACCCATTCAAAAATTATTCAAAACCACTAGCGATCAATTATGCAAACCAAGCTAAATATGCCGTCCTTTTACTAACTTTCAATCATACCACAAGACACACCCCTCACAATAATCTCTCGGTAACAAGAATTATTAGCATAATGCTAAACCACTCAATGCGTGTGTGTGTGCGCGACAATAAGCTTGTATATAAATCAAGTTTCCTCCTAACAAATATCTAGCATGCTTTAGAATCAAAGGGACTTGCGGGTTGTAACAGGGCTAGGTGCAAAGGTAGGAAAATGGTGGAATACATATGAAAGAGCTAATTGATTTGACCCGGTTTTTATTTCTACTACTACGAAGCAAACACCAAATATATACACAATTTCTTCAACATTCTCAACTACAATCGCAACTAAATACTTTTTTTTTTCTCATATCTTTCTCATATTTTTTTTCTTTTTCTTTTCTTTTTTTTTTCTTTTTGTCTCATATCGAACTTCAACAATATATACAAAAACATCAACCATCACAAACTAAATTCCTAAACCGGGTCATCTCAAAAGGGTAAAATTTAATAGGGAGTAGGTTTGGGTCACAATCGAATGGTATAAGGCTCAAACATGGCTTTCTAAAGACCAAACCCCCACCACTCACAATACCAAGCTCATATATGTAAAGTATGAGGTCCAACCCACCAATCCCGCACTTTCACACATCTAGACGAGGCTACCTAAAAGTCCCCCTATCATTTTCAAAAGCATGCTAATTCTAGGATTTAACAAGTATTCACACACAAGTTCTATTAACACACAACACACACCGCCACTCAAACAATGAAATATCAATAACAATCATGTGTGGCTCAAATCCTCACCAAGAAAAGACTAGGAATAGGTGTCGGTGTGTCAAGTGGAACAATATCAAATTTTCAAATTTTGACAATTTTCGCTTCGGTTTACAAAATTTTAAAATTCCTCAAAAATTTCCCCCATCCCCACACTTGGGATACATTGTCCCAATGTATGGCTTTGAGGGAAGGATCGCTTTTAACCCACAACATCAACCTTTGCTTAAATTCTCAAACCCCAAATTTTTTTTTTTTTTTTTTAATAAACAAAAGCAAACTAATAAACTAACAATATTTCAAAGCTAAAGAACATGACAAGTCTAAGGAAAAAGTACATTGACCTGGTAAAGTTTGGCACAACAGATATTGTAAATGATCCAATCTCCTTTCACCACCTTCACACAAATATCCGCACATCTTCCCCACACTTGAGTGTTGCCATGGCCCTGAAACAAAGAAAACTCAAGAAATAACAATATCAGTGAAAAAACCTCGGGTTGCCTCCCGAGCAGCGCTAAGTTTCGCGTCTTCAGCCAGACCGTACCACCCCCATTTATGGTGGCTCAAAGAACCGGTTCCTATCACCTCCCCCATTGTAGCTTGTCTTTGGGCAAAATGCATCCATCTTGTTTTGACTCGGTGGGTAATCAAATACACTCTTGCTCGCACCCATATATGTTTCTTCATGGTCCGGTGGGTGTTTTTTTCTCATTCGTGGTAACACCTTTTCACTAAACCCGCTATCCTTCGCCACAACAAAATCGTAACTAATCATCTTAGTCTGAACATCAAATGACAACTTACGGTTCCTTTCGGTCATGGTAATAATTCCTTCTCTACAATCAATTTGAGCATTTGCCGTATAGAGAAACGGTCGACCTAAAATCACCCTTTGTTGTGATGCCATGTTGGTAGAAGCATAGTCCAAAACTAGAAAATCCACCGGGTATTCAAATTCTCCCAACTGAATCTTAACATTCCTAACCATTCCCCGTGGACGCCTCCAACTTCCATCCGCCAAGCTCACCATGGTGTCTATACCTTCAAGTGGACCAAAGTCGTACATATCGTATAAATCGCTTGGTAGCACACTCATGCTTGCCCCGTAGTCCAACAATGCGTGAGAGATTTTTAATTTTCCCACACGGATAGGCACGATTGGCGCTTCACACTCTTTATCATTCTCGACTTCGTCATCTTTTTTCAAACCTGCATTCACTTGATACGAAGAAGTTAGCAATGTTTCATTAAATTTAGTATTTGGAACGGTGCTTACCACATTGATGTTAATGCTTTTTATGTTCTTGGGATTTGGCACCGTATCACTTGGTAGTTGGCCTTTTGCTTTCTTCAAAATCGCCACTTCACTCGCAAGTTGACCCATTTGAGTAGTCAAAGTTTGAATAGCTTTATCACGGGCCTCATCCTTTTGCATTCGAACCTCATCACGTTGATTCATTCGTTGCATTTCAACTTGCATTGCCTTCAACATCTCCATTACTTCGTTTCCACCCGAAGAGCTTTGACCCGTTTGATATTGCCTTTGAAATCCTTGGTTTCCTTGGAAATTCGGGTTAGCTTGATTTGAAGAGTTTCCATATCGGAAATTTGGGTGATTCCTCAACCCGGGGTGGTAAGTGTTAGAATTCATGTTAAAGTTCCTACCACCCCCTCCTTGACCTTGCACAGCATGAACCTCTTCGTATTGCCCATCACCTCCTTGGCAATTTTCAGCCGCATGACCTATTTCATTGCAAATAGCACAAACATCATAAATTTGGTTAGTGGTTTGAACATTACCCTCATCTATGGCGTGCACTTGCGGTCGGTTAGTGGTTGGTCGGGCTCTTCTTGAGGCTTGAGCTTTCCTCTTTGATGTAGTTGCCATGCTTTCCAAGAACTCCCAATCATCATTCTCATAGTTTGTTCCAAAAGTCCCACCAGTGATAGACATCAAATCACGTGCATCTTCGGCACTCAACCCCTCATGAAAAGCATTCATCAACTCCCATAATTCAATTCCATGATGAGGGCAGTTTTTAATCATCATGTTGAAACGCTCAAACGCCTCGTGAAACATCTCACCATGTTGTTGTTGAAAGCTTCTCAATCCCTTCCTTGCATCGTTGGTCTTTTGGGCGGTGTAAAACTCATCCAAGAAGGTTTGTTGCATCTCCCCCCATGTATATATGGATGCCGAGGGTAACGTGTAGAACCATTTTTTCGCCTTCTCTTCCAAAGAAAATTGGAACAAAACCAATTTGATATCGTCGGCTGAAAACCCTTGACTCCCAAGAGTGTTGCAAATAGAGTCATAAGCCTCTAAATGAAAATAAGGCTCCTCATTTGCCAACCCCTTGTACTTCGGTAAACTTTGCAAAGAATTGGTTCTTACTTCAAATGTTCGCCCTTGATCATTATGAGGAATGACTACCGGTGAAGGGTTTTGCGTGATGACCGGCCGAAAATGTGCTTCAATGCCCCTCACATTTTCCCTAAGGTGTCTCCTTGGTACACCATACCTACCTCTCGGAATAATAGGACCATTTGGCCTTGGTACTTGCCCTTGTGGTGCGATTGGTTGTTGAAACTGTTGTTGTCGCATCGGTGGGCGTTGAGGTGGTCTTTGAAATTGTTGTTGTACATGTTGTGGCCGGACTTGTTGCAATGGAATAGGTTGTTGTATTGGTGGCCCTTGTGGTCTTGGCCGAATGTGTTGTGGTATAATTTGTTGTTGTGGCATTCCACCAACACTTGCCATCCCTTGAGATTGACTTTGCACATACCCAAACTCCCCTTGATCACCATAACCTCCATAACCGTACCCATCATCTTCATACCCCTCAAAATCTTCAAATCCCTCATCATAACCATCTCCTTGAATTCCCGAAGTTTGCCCAAATGGGATGGTCGAATACTGAAAACCCGATTGTTGTGGTTGTGGTCTAAAAGATGAAGTAGTATGCACAATAGTTGAATTGGGTGCAATTGTGAAGGTGGATGATGATTGACCCGTAGTTGGGGGAAAGAAGTGGGATAATGGTGGGATTGTGGTGGATGGATTGTAGGTGATGGTAGGCTCAGTTTGAGTGGTGATTGGTTGGGTGACATTAGATGGTGTAAATTCAGCGGTGGTATTAGGCAATGTGGTGTTTGGTGATGGTTGGGTGGAAGTAGGTATAAAGGATGAAGTAGGTTCACCCATAGTGGGTGGTGGTTGTGGTGGATCCATGTATCGAATTGGTGTGATTGGTGTAGTTGGTGTTGTTGGTGAACCACTGATTCTATTCTCTCTTAGCAAAATTCTGTTTCCTCTTAACGTTCGCTCAATTTCCGGATCAAATGCCAAAGGTGATAGCTTGTGAGAGCTCCTAGTACGCATGCACCTGTCAATACCTGCACACTAACACACCCAGCGTAAACCGGAAAAATAACAAACTTAAAAAGAAATAAAATAACACACGTTGCGCACTACTCCCCGGCAACGGCGCCAAAATTTGACGTGATTGTCGTGGTCACGCAAATTTAATCCCAAAAACAACTATATAGATAGCGGTAATAGGGTATCGAACACAGGGAGTTTGTGGAATGTGTGTTATTTAGAAGTGTATCCAAGTTAACTAAGATTAAACTAATGGCAATAAAAAATAAATTCAAAGAGTTGGATTGTTTGGGTTGGTTTTAAACTAAGAATACTAATTAATTTGAGAAATGAAATTGAGTTTGTAAACAATTTGGAGACAAATGACCATCCTAAGTTTTCGGTTTGCTTCAACAATTGTGCTATCATCCACTAGAAAGAACTACATAGACATAGTTCATGTGCAATTACTTATTGTGATGAAAGGGAACTAAGTACTCAGATTCCTAGAACGTGAGGTTGTTACCCGATGACCAATCAACCCTTACCCAATCCTAATTCTACCCATGATATCTCGATTGCCAACGGCACCAAGAACGTATGGTTTCAAACTAGAATATCATAAGAATCAACAATTTACAAATAAGTAATCACACACCATGATAAACAAAACATAGATAAAGTTTACCATTCTAGAAATATGGAATCCAAAACACAATTGTCTCATACAAACCTCCAACCTAGGATGACCATAAGAAAACTAGCCACTCATGGCTTCAAACAACATCTTAACAAAGGTTTCCATGTTCATCAAGATCAAACACAAATAAAACTAATGATTTAGAAGTGTTGTTGTTACCAAAAAGTCCCCAAGATAGCTCTCAATTTCGTCCCAAATGATTGATAACCGAAAACAAGTGAAAAGCCCCCATAAAACCACTTGAAAATGGCATTTAATGAGGAAGTTACATATTTTGGATCAGACGGAGGCGTAAGGTACGGCTAGGTGCCGTACCTTACGGCTACCCAGAGCCGTAAGCTACGGCTGAGTGCCGTACCTTACGGCTATCATCAATTCTTTACGGCCCTTTGCTCCTGTTTTACGGCAATGCTTCCAAACCAACATAGGGGCCGTAACCTACGGCTGGGAGGCGTAGCTTACGGCCCTGAATGGCATTTTTCTTTGTTTCCTTCTTTTGCTCCACCATTTCTTCAACTCCTGCTTGGCCGACTTTAAACATCCATCCATGCTTACTAAAACCATCATCTTGAACACTTTAACACCTGCATCATCAACATCTTGTGATTACCTACTTCAAGCAAATAACCGGATAAAGTATGATATTTTAGTCTATTTAAAGGCCTTAAGGGTTGTCCTACGGACCACCCGTCAATAGCCGATTCTAGCATACGATGCGTTGAGTTCCACCTAGTTTTTACATCGGTACATAAAGACCGATGAGTGGATATGCCAAGTGTTATTGCTATTTCACCGAATTTCAATAAACGACCAGAAGACTTCCTTAAATATTTGACACCTTCTCTAATTTTTAGAAGACATGATTCAATAGTTCCCAAACCATCTTGCACTACCAAGTTTAAGATGTGAGCACAACATCTAATATGAAAAAACAATCCATCAAAGTGTAACTTCCCCTTTCCCTTAAAATTATTCATCAAAATGTTGGCAGCCCTATCGTTGTTCGATGCATTGTCTAAAGTGATGGTACCTATTTTGTCTTCGATACCCCATTTTATTAGACACTCTAAGATACCATCAGATATAACCTCACCGCTATGGGGTGGTGCTAGCTCATTGAAACCTATAATGCATTTTTGCAATTTCCAATCACAATCAACAAAGTGAGCCGTTAAACACATGTAACCAATCGTTTGGTTAGATGTCCAACAGTCACTAGTAAGTGATATCATCTCAGCCTTTTTCAAAGTTTTCTTTATCCTCTCTTTTTCTACTTCTACAACTTTTATGCAATCTCGAGTGATTGTAGACCTACTAACTTTTTCAAATAGAGGATTCATATACTTCATTAGGCGATTAAACCAATGGTACTCTACAAACGAAAAGGGTAACTCATGTGCTATTATCATTTTTGAAATTATTTCACGAACTTTCAATTGACTATAACCCCCATTCGAATCAAAACCCTCAAAAGCATCACAATCATTTCTACCACTACCTAATGACTCAAAGTTGAGGCAACCGATTTTTTTACCTTGCGCTTTTTTGAATATTCCACATTCTTGAAGGTGTCGCCTCATACTTGTTGTGCTCTTTGAGTTACCACTTACATATGAATGCTTGCAATAGATGCATTGTTTTTTTGGCACCATTTTCCCTTTGTACAAACCCTGAACATCTACAAAATGTGGATGCACATCCGAATAATTTTTTCTCTTTTTTGAACAAGCACCTCCGGTCGCTGTATCAGCCATATCAGCATCACCCGATTCATCAATTACTGGGTCGTCCTCTCCATCAGTCAAGTCAACATGAGCAGCCGGATTCTCGTTTGATTCTTTACAAGAAGACATTCTACAAAAACAGAAATGAAACAATATAAAGAAACAATATGTTTAACAGAAGCAGATTTAACGATATGTTGCAAACAGATGCGCAGAAATAGAAACAGATATGCAGAAACAGATATTGAACAACCATGAATACCTCTGCTTCTAAGTTGTTTTTATTAAACAGTTTAAAGTCCCCTGTTACAAATTAGTTATTTAGAAAGGCAATAACTAGTGTTAATAAGCAATTCCAAACGACCAGATTTAGAGTTAACACAAACAGATTTAGAGTTAACAAACAGAAATAGATTATCGTAGAAACAGATTTAACACAAACAGATTTAGAGTTAACAAACAGAAACAGAGTTAACACAAACAGATTTAGAGTTAACAAACACAAACAGATTTAGAGTCAACAAACAGAAACAGAAACAGATTATCGCAGCGAACTATCTTTAACGATTAACAAACAGATTTAGAGTTAACACAAGCTTGAAACATACCGATTAATTGAGTCGGAGACACTTGAGCCGACGATGAATTGTCCGATGACTTGAGAGCGGCGCGGCGACTGAATGAGTGAAAGTGAATGAGTGCTTGTTCGAATGTCCGATGACTTGAGAGTTGAGAGCGGCGATGAAATGAGTGAATAGATTTAGGGTTTGAATTTTTAGTATATGGGCTAATATTATTTGGGCTTGTAATTATTTTGGGCTAATATTATTTGGGCTACCTTTTTTGGGTTTTAATCTATAAAATATATAATATACATACATATATATATATATATATATATATATATATATATTAATTATTAATAAAGAATAATTCGAGCGAAACCGAGCGATCGGCGAGCGAGCGGAGCTTTGCTCATGCTCGGATTGAATTTGAATCGAACCGATCCGATCGGCTCATTTACAAACTGAGCAGGAATCGAACGAGCATTTTTCGAGCAATTTTCGAGCGATCGTCGAGCGATCTTCGATCGTCGAGCAGTTTGGACAGCCCTAGCTGACCTCCTATCTGCTGATCGTGCAAACTGCTGACCTACAACTGCTGCTCAAGTAAAGACCTGATGACAGACTAAAGCCCTGCTGATTCAATCTACTGCCTTGAGTCAAGCACTGCTGATCCGGAAAAGTACTGCTGGGATCACAGCAGTGGAAGGTTGCAGCAGCTGATCTATAGTTTGTTTTGTAATATAATGTAATAGCAGTAGTTAACATAGCAGTGTTTGTATAGATCAGAGGTTAGAGTTTGTTAGGAGGTTAGATGTCACTTTCATGGTGACGTCAGCTAAGATGCTCAGTGGTTTGCAAGTGCCTATAAATAGCTCAGTACTTGGTACTGTTCTATTAGCTCTTTGCATCACCGTCTACTTTGCACGGACAAACACGGAGCTCTGGCTGAGGGGGAGTTTGCATTCATTCATCAATCATTGTAATCGTTATTGAAATAAATTCAATCTTCCGACTCATTGAGAAAAGATGTTTGATCAAAGTATTACTCTCGTTTGATTGTATGCAAAGTTTGTTTTCATCATAATTCCGCTGCACACTCACCCATTTCCATTTTAATTACAAACACAAAATACAATCAGAATCAAACTCAGATCCAACACTAGGATTCGAGTTATAGGAACAAGGGCAAAGCCAACCACCCAAGAATGGTATCGTCAAGCGAAAACACTTGATAACCTCCTGGAAGCAGCTTTTCTTGCCACCAGACCTTTCTCCATCAATTAGGAATCTGATGCCGTCACTAAACACATTCCTTAAATTGTAGCCATTCTTTAAGTGTTATTTTTTGGTGTCTAATCCGCATATATATCACCATTGCTCTTGAGTTTCTTGACTGTATATCTCTTAAATGTCAACATATAAACGTATGATTTATTTTACGAAGTTTTTTCAATGCCGAGAACCTCGATCAAAGAGAAAAAAGGGCGTAAGGTTCACAATGGTGTAAAACTAAAATAGGATATACCTGGCTAGCAATCGAGTTACAGGAACAAGGGCCAAACCAACCACCCAAGAATGGAATCGTCGATCGAAAACACTTGACAACCTCCTGGAAGTAGCTTTTCTTGCCACCAGACATTTCTCCATCAATTAGGAATCAGATGCCGTCACTAAACACATTCCTTATATTGTAGCCATTTTTTTAGTGTTTATTTTTTGGTGTCTAATCCGCATATATATATCACCATTGCTCTTGATTTTCTTGACTGTATATCTCTTAAAAGTCAACATATACTCGTGTGATTTAGTTTACGAAGATTTTTCAAAGCCGAGAACCTTGATCAGAGAGTAAATAAGGCGTAAGGTTCACAATGGTGTAAAACTAAACCAGGATATACTGGGCTAAAATTCGATTTACAGGAACAAGGGCCGAACCAACCACCCAAGAATGGAATCATCGAGCGAAAGCACTTGAAAACCTCCTGGAAGCAGCTTTTCTTGCCACCAGACCTTTCTCCATCAATTAGGAATCTGATGTCGTCACTATACGCATTCCTTAAATTGTAGCTATTTTTTGAGTGTTTATTTTTTGGTATCTAATCCGCATATATATCACCATTGCTCTTGATTTTCTTGAATGTATATCTCTTAAATGTCAACATATACACGTGTGATTTAGTTTACAAAGATTTTTCAATGCCGAGAACCTCGATCAGAGAGTAAAAAAGGCGTAAAGTTCACAATGGTGTAAAACTAAAATGGGATATACCGGGCTAGGATTCGAGTTACAGTAACAAGGGCCAAACCAACCACTCAAGAATGAAATCGTCGAGCGAAAACACTTGACAATCTCCTGAAAGCAGCTTTTCTTGCCACCAGACCTTTCTCCATCAATTAGGAATCTGATGTCGTCACTAAGGACATTCCTTAAATTGTAGCCATTTTTTGGGTGTTTATTTTTTGGTGTGTAATCCGCATATATATCACCATTGCTCTTGAATTTTCTTGTCTGTATATCTCTTAAATGTCAACATATACATGTGTGATTTAGTTTACAAAGATTTTTCAATGCCGAGAACCTCAATTAGAGTAAAAAAGGCATAAGGTTCACAATGGTGTAAAACTAAAATGGGATATACCTGGCTAGGATTCGAGTTATAGGAACAAGGGCCAAGCCAACCACGGTATCGTCAAGCGAAAACACTTGATAACCTCCTGGAAGCAGCTTTTCTTGCCACCAGACCTTTCTCCATCAATTAGGAATCTGATGCCGTCACTAAACACATTCCTCAAGTTGTAGCCATTCTTTAAGTGTTATTTTTTGGTGTCTAATCCGCATATATATCACCATTCCTCTTGATTTTCTTGACTGTATATCTCTTAAATGTCAACATATACACGTGTGATTTAGTTTACGAAGATTTTTCAATTCCGAGAACCTCGATCAGAGAGTAAAAAAAGGCGTCAGGTTCACAATGGTGTAAAACTAAAATGGGATATACCGGGCTAGGATTCGAGTTATAGGAACAAGGGCAAAGCCAACCACCCAAGAATGGTATCATCAAGCGAAAACACTTGATAACCTCCTGGAAGCAGCTTTTCTTGCCACCAGACCTTTCTCCATCAATTAGGAATCTGATGCCGTCACTAAACACATTCCTTAAATTGTAGCCATTCTTTAAGTGTTATTTTTTGGTGTCTAATCCGCATATATATCACCAATCCTCTTGATTTTCTTGACTGTATATCTCTTAAATGTCAACATATACACGTGTGATTTAGTTTACGAAGATTTTTCAATTCCGAGAACCTTGATCAGAGAGTAAAAAAAGGCGTCAGGTTCACAATGGTGTAAAACTAAAATGGGATATACCTGGCTAGGATTCGAGTTACAGGAACAAGGGCCAAACCAACCACCCAAGAATGAAATCGTTGAGCGAAAACACTTGACAATCTCCTGAAAGCAGCTTTTTTTGCTACCAGACCTTTCTCCATCAATTAGGAATCTGATGTCGTCACTAAGGACATTCCTTAAATTGTAGACATTTTTTGGGTGTTTATTTTTTGGTGTCTAATCCGCATATATATCACCATTGCTCTTGAATTTTCTTGTCTGTATATCTCTTAAATGTCAACATATACACGTGTGATTTAGTTTACAAAGATTTTTCAATGCCGAGAACCTCGATTAGAGTAAAAAAGGCGTAAGGTTCACAATGGTGTAAATCTAAAATGGGATATACCGGGCTAGGATTCGAGTTTCAGGAACAAGGGCCGAACCTACCACCCAAGAATGGAATCATCGAGCGAAAGCACTTGACAACTTCCTGGAAGCAGCTTTTCTTGCCACCAGACCTTTCTCCACCAATTAGGAATCTGATGCCGTCACTAAACACATTCCTTAAATTGTAGCCATTTTTGAGTGTTTTTTTTTGTGTCTAATCCGCATATGTATCACCATTTCTCTTGATTTTCTTTACTATATATCTCTTAAATGTTAACATATACACGTGTGATTCATTTTACGAAGATTTTTCAATGCCGAAAACCTCGATTAGAGAGTAAAAAAGGCGTAAGGTTCACAATGGTGTAAAACTAAAATGGGATATACCAGGCCATGTAACATCCCGAAAATATAAAACTTTATAATAATAAAGTATATAAATAAACAAGAATAAGCTAACTAGGATAAGTAACCCAGTTAGCTAAGAATCTTGTAGAAACACATGAATGAATTAAAAAGCCTAAAATATAAGCTAAATGAAAGTAGAGGGGCTTATGTGTTGAACTTGAAACTTAATTAAAAACAAAACCAAACACCCATTTGGGATGTCTGGTCGATCAAGAACCACAGAGGGCGACACCCACACTTCCAAAACCCTAACTTCTTCTAAACCATCAAATTGAAGGTCAAAATCAAGTTGAAATCGAAATCTGAACATAGAATCGTGATCACCTCGACTAAGGGGTCATAAGGTATGTCGAATTAGGTCATTTTGATTCGATTTAATGTTCATGCATGTGATTGAAATCGAGTATAGAGCTTAATTATGTGTTGTAAACATGAAAATTGAAGTGATATAAGGTTTAGGGTCAAACCCTAGATGATTTCTTGATAGATTCTTGCATGATAATTGTAAGGATCAAAATCACCATAGTGGGTGACTAATATGTTAGTGGAACTTGAGAAATACTAGGATTAAAACTCTTGTTCTAGTGTAAACTGAAATTTATGAGGAAATCTCTAAATTGTTGATGTTAAAATATGGATATGTAGTCTAATTGAAGCTAATTATGGTGATAAACTCTAGTCATGAACTTGGTTTAGATCATGTAGAAATCTGACCCGTTTGGTGTTTGATAAAACGCCTAAATGAGGGTTAAAACGTTAAAGGTTGGGTAAAACGCAGATTTGAATATGTTAAGAAATAATGCGTTAAAGCTTATGAAAGAGTTCTAATCTTGTTATGAATTGAACTCTTTAGGCAAGGAATCCGGAACGTCAAGTGGACACGCCGGAGGTGATACACGCGGAAAAGGTGTGCTTTAAAGGTACGTGGCTTAAGTCCCGTTAAATTATATGTAAATGTTTGGATTTGTTGTGTAAATGATATTGTAGTGTAAAGGTTGTGTTTGATGCGTCGTTAAAGTGGCGAAGTACGCTCGACCATCAAACGGGTCAAAGTAAAGACTTGGAATTTAGTTTGGCTTGTCAATAATGCGATGGTTTTCACTAAATAGCCGAACGAGTCAAAATGATGATTTTAAAAGAATTACGAGAGTAGAGACTTGAAAGTCTCCTACTTCGATAAATGGGGATAGTACCATATCAATGATTTGGTTATATCTATCTAAGTATAAGAACCCGGGAATTTGGGTCAAACAATTGTAGTTAAATAAAAAGGGTCGCTTGAAACGGAATGCTTAAATTCCGAAGAAACAAGTATTTAGTCCTAAGGGAAAGCAAAGCCATAGAATGGCGCGAATGCGCAAAGTTCATGAACCCGGGAAATTGGGTAATTATGTCTAAAAGTCTTAAGAATTGCAAAAGTGGTGTTATGCACTTACACTAATGGGTTGGATAATTGAAATAAGGAAATTGTGAACCGATTGTCGGTATCTCGGTTTCCGCGATGTGAAAATTTCATGGTTGGATCCGTAATTTTATTACGGACTCATAGGAAAAAGAATCGGCTAAAACGGATCAACGAATCATAAGTTATGGCCATTTTAAGTTGGAAAATTGATTAAACCTTGAACTGGGAATGTACAGCAACAGCTGAAACAAGAAGTCTGTGAAAACAAGGGCTAGGCGTGACGCCTAGGCCCTTGGCGTCACTCGACGCCCCCATGATCCGGAAAAAAAATAAAATTTTGACTCTTTGACTCTTGGAACTTGTTTATATCCATTCTAACTTTATCAAAACTAACATTTGTTGTGGTTTTGATCTTAGGTGATGTTGGAAACTAACCGGAAGATGATCAAGCTATCTTTTGAAGAACCGAACATAATTTAGAAGCTTCCGCAATATTTTAACTCTCAGTAGACTTTGTTTTTGGAATGTAAACAATTGTTAAACAACTTTTGAATGTTTTAACTTAGTCTTTAGTTGACTAAGCTTTTTGCTACTTATTAACTTGACTTATGAAATCTATGTTAACTAGACATCTTTTGTTTAAAATGGTGTGAATTATCATTAAATTCAAGTAAATTTAGACGGTTGTTACAAGTTGGTAATCAGAGCTTAAGGTTGTCAACAAGTGTTCGGTTCAAGCTTGATCGATCGTCCGGTAAGAATTAATTTATTATGTTAGTAGATTATACATTGAGTAAGAAACAAGATGTGAATTGACATGCATGGGAAGAGCGTGTTAACACACTCAAACCCGGAAAGTGCATTAAATGAGAACGGTGAAAACAAGTTATGAACTTGAATAAACCGAAGTAAATTAACTGTTGGTGCACTTAGTGTCTGTTAACTTTGTCTTTTACAAGTCTTTTGTCTAGATAGGTTGAATGAACAAACAACAGGGTCGAAATTAGGTTTAGTTCATGTTTGAGGAAGGGTTTTCGCTTGAAAGTGTGACTTGGCAGATTCAAGCGAAACCTCATCATCAACATCATACAGTTTCGCTTGAAACCAATCTCAAGCGAAACCCCATAGCTTGACACTTTCAAGCGAAACCTAGTAGGCCTATATATAGGGGTGTGTGTTGTTCATTTGAAGCGGTCATGTATGTGTGTGTGAGCGAAGGTGCTGCCAAATTTTCATCAGAATACATTGTAAAAGCTCACAATCAGTAATAGAAAGAAAGTTAAAAGGATACAAGCTGTTATTGACTTCGTTTACGTTGATTCCGCCTTCGTATTTGAAGATGAACTGCTTTAACTGACTTTAGGGTCACCGAACACGATCCAACAAGTGGTATCAGAGCTCAGGATGAGGAGTTCATACCATAGCAGCTTGATTCTACCGGATTTTCTTCTTTCTACTCACTTCTTTTCATACTTTTCTGATTTGAACGAGTTCTAACGGTTGAAATGGCCTGAATTTCACATATATTGTGTAAAACATAGTTTTAACAAATCCTACAAAGAATCAGATTAAAATTTGGACTAAAACTGATAAAAAATGGCCTAGAACTACCTTTCGCTTGACATTGGTCTTCGCTGTTTCGCTTGAAAAGGACCCTTTTCGCTTGAAAGTTAAGCTTTTCGCTTGAAAATCCATACCCCTTCGCTTGACAAGTTCAAGCGAATTAGGATTATTGCATTTCGCTTGAACTGTCTAGAATCTGTTTAGGTCTTTCGCTTGACAAGTTTAAGCGAACTAGGTTACTTGCATTTCGCTTGAACTAATTGTTTCAGATTAAGCCATTTCGCTTGAAAGTTCAATCGAAATAGGGGGTTTTGCTTCATACTGATCTGTTTCTCTTGAACTTCATCAACTTGTTTACTAATTCGCTTGAATAGTATTGATTCTTGCTTGTTTTGCTTGAATCGTTACTATTTCGCTTCAAGTGATTTTGTTTGAACTTGTTATTTTTCAAAACTTAAAAGTTCTAAGTGCTTTGCTAATTTTTTTTAGGTACGTTCAAGATGGATGATTTCAATCCGTTCTATGATGTTTTTGCATTTGCTGGAGATGGTGGAAATGATACATCTTCGAGTAACACAAATGATAACACGCAAAATCAAAAGAAAAAGCTATCGGATGCATTGGAGTTTGAAAGTGCTTTCGGAACCTACAATAAACCCCCAAAGTTGATGGCTATAGAAGATTATAGTCGGTGGGCAAAGAAATTTGAAGATTGGTTGATGGCCTTTGCTTTTCTTAGCTAGAAAAGTCTAAAGAACGGATACGCTAATGAAGGCAAAAAGGGTGAAACTTTGATAACAAATGAAGAAATAGACTTGTTTGTTGCTGAGCAAAAATGCATCGCGTTGCTGTTTCAGTCCACCAGAGAAGATATCATATCTTTGATCGAATATTCTAGTGATACAGATCTCTGGAACAAATTGAAAAACAAATGTATAGGAAGTAAAGAAATTGTGAAAAACAAAACGAAACTACTTAGAAAAGAGTTTGATTTGTTTGGGTGTTTAAAGAATGAATCGGTTTGTAAAATGACAGAGAGGTTTGGGCATCTGAAACTGGAACTGGCGTGACATGATATTCGTTATACTGAAGAAGAGCTAGTTGATAAGCTGTTTGACTCACTACCAGATGAAATGGATTGGCAATACTATGCATTGATGCTGAAGAATACGATCAAGCCTGCAGATCTTAAGGTGGATCTGTTGATTGAGAGACTAGAGAGTCACGAGTTGGAATTAAAGAAGACACACAAAGTTAATCATTCGTCTTATCAGCAGAATTTGGATTTGTATTATACAAAGAGCATGATGCCAAAGAATACATCTCCCAAGACTGCGTTTTCTGCTGAGAATGTATCTACAACAAGCAAAGAAAATCAAAGCAATGAATATCACAGTGGATATCACAGTGGGTCTTCATCAAATTCAAACCAGTCTGATGCAAAGAATTTATTTCAATGCAACATCGCGGTAGACTTAAAGAATGCTCAGAATTTCAGTGAGGAGTCGGCAAAGCAATAGATGGTTTTCTTAGCATCTGTGCTAGAATCATATGAAAGCCTTGTAGCAGGGAAGATAGGCAATACCAACCTGACAAAAGAAGACTATGATCAGATTGATCCTGAGGAGATGGAACTGATTGACATAAGGTGGTGTATGGCCAGTGCCGTTCGTCGAGCACAGCGTTTCATGGAGATAACAGGGAGGAAGTCAATTGGTGGACCATCTACCAAGTTGGGCTTTGATAAGTCTAAGGTGACGTGTTTCAAATGCAAACAGAAAGGTCACTTTAAGCGTGAATGCAGAAACGCGTATGCTGATGAATCTGAGAACCCGTTTAGAGAAGATTACTACAAGAAAGCGATTTATCATCAGAACAAATCGGAGCCACCAAGAATGAAGCAGATTGAAGATAACAAAGAAAAATCTAGAGCTCTTGCGGTAATTCACGACGATGAAGGTTTTGACTGGAGCGAGTTGTTACCTGAGGAGGATGCGGTTGGATATGCATTCGTTATAAGCAAACTCAACAAGGCATAGATATTCATCCCAGTTTCCAGACCATTCAAGTGCACATGCTCGGAGCATGTCTTCTAAGGTCTGAATCGTACGTTCTGACTGCCCATCTGTTTGTGGATGAAATGCCGTACTAAACTTCAGGCGTGTACCCCAAGCTGCCTGAAAACCTTTCCAAAATCGTGAGGTGAAACGTGGGTCTCTATCAGAAACAATGGAAGATGGTGTGCCATGGAGTCGAATAATTTCTTGCAGAAATATTTCGGATAACTTATTAACCGAAAATCCTTGCTGAATTGGTAGAAAATGGGCTGACTTCGACAATCTATCGACAATAACCCATACAACATCATTCTTCTTGAATGTCTTAGGCAAACCAGTAACAAAATCCATTGTGATCTCATCCCATTTCCATATGGGAATATCCAATGGCTGCAATAGACCGCTTGCTCGTTTGTGTTCAATTTTCACTTGTTGGCAAGTGAGGCATTTACTTACGTATCGAGCAACGTCTTCCTTCATGCCATTCCACCAGAAGTTTTGTCTTAAGTCTCGATACATCTTGGTAGATCCTGGGTGAATTGAAAATGGTGAGCTATGAGCTTCGGCTAACAATGACTCACGAAGGCTGGAGTCATCGGGTACACAAAGTCTTTTACCGCACCAAATCACCCCATGATGGTCTATACTAAATTCAGATTGCTTACCCACCTCAAGATTTTGCACAATTGCCCAAAGTTCTCCATCTTGCTTTTGTGCATCTTTAATCCGTGATATGAGGTTGGGTTCAATCTGCATTTTAGCTAGATATCCATCAGCTTTGCTAACCTGAAGCCAAATTTTCATCCTTTCGAGATCCCTCCTAATACGAGGCTGAATTTGTAAGCAAGATATAGTCCCGGAATTCTTTCGGCTCAATGCGTCAGCTACAACATTGGCTTTACCTGGATGGTATTGAATATTTACGTCGTAATCTTTTAAAAGTTCTAACCACCTTCTTTGCCTCATATTTAGCTCCTTCTGCGTAAATATGTACTTGAGGCTCTTGTGGTCAGTAAAGATGTCACAACTTTCACCATACAGATAGTGTCGCCAAATCTTAAGTGCAAAAACGACTGCGGCTAGTTCTAAATCATGTGTAGGGTAGTTGACTTCATAAGGCTTCAACTGACGAGAGGCATAAGCAATAACTTTCCCATGTTGCATTAGCACACAACCTAATCCTTTCTTTGAAGCATCACTGTAGACTTGGTAACCTCCTGATCCAGAAGGTAGAGCGAGTATCGGAGAGGATACGAGTCGTTTCTTCAATTCTTCAAAGCTTTTCTCTTGTTCCTCATTCCATGAGTACTTCACCCCTTTCCTTAGGAGTTTTGTGAGTGGTAAAGCGATTACCGAGAATCTTTCAACGAATCTTCGGTAATAGCCAGCAAGACCCAAGAAACTTCGTATTTCGGTAACAGAAGTGGGTCTTGGCCATTTTGTAATAGCTTCAACCTTTGTTGGGTCTACCATAATTCCTTCTGCTGATATGATATGACCTAGAAATGCCACTTGGCTAAGCCAAAAGTCACATTTGGAAAACTTCGCGTACAACTTCTCATGCCTCAAGGTTCCAAGTACTGCATGTAGATGTGCTTCATGCTCTTCGTGACTCTTAGAATACACTAGAATGTCATCGATAAAGACAATAACGAATTTGTCTAGGAATTTGTGAAACACGCGATTCATCAAATCCATGAAGACTGCGGGTGCATTAGTTAACCCAAAGGGCATAACCAAAAATTCGTAATGACCATATCGAGTACGAAAGGCGGTCTTGGGAACATCATCATTCTTGATCTTTAGCTGATGATACCCGGACCTCAGGTCAATTTTTGAGAAGAACTGAGCCCCCTGAAGTTGATCAAAGAGATCATCTATGCGCGGCAGAGGATACTGATTACGAATAGTAATCTTGTTCAGCTCCCGGTAGTCAATACATAAACGCATATTACCGTCTTTCTTCTTCACAAATAAGACCGGAGCACCCCAAGGTGAAACACTAGGTCTTATGAATCCTAGATCTAACAATCTTTGCAATTGTTCCTTCAACTCCTTCAGTTCCATTGGAGCCATACGGTATGGAGCTTTAGAAATAGGTTCGGCACCAGGGATCAAGTCGATGGTGAATTCTACCTGACGGTCGGGTGGTAATCCTGGTAGTTCATCCGGAAATACATCAGGATATTCACGAACAACGGAATGGCTATCGATACTCTTAACACTAGCAGAAGTATCCTTAATCGATGCTAGGAATCCAGCACAGCCGCTTGATATGAATTTTCGAGCCTTAAGCGCAGAGATAATCTTAAGAGATTTATGAGCTTGAGTTCCCTGATATATAATATCAGGATGATGAAGATCACCGAAAATAACACGGCGAGAATGACACTCTATAGTTACACGATGTCTAGACAACCAATCTATTCCTAGAATAACATCAAAATCATACATATGTATTGGAAATAGGTCGGCCTTACACACTATGGATTCAATACTGATCGGACAATCTTTATATACGTAAGTGATTACGGATGAATTTTTCATGGGAGTGGAAATGGTTAAGGTATGATTTAAGAGAGTTGGTCTTATCGGAAGGTACTTAGTAAACGAGTGGGATACTAAAGAATGAGTCGCTCCTGTATCGAATAACACATAGATACTACGTTTACCAAGCTGAAGGGTTCCAGATACAGTACCTGGAACATTAGCAGCATCAGTAGCAGAAAGTGCGAAAACTCTTCCTCCAACATTGGGTGGTGCAACGTTTGGTTGGTTATTCTTCTTAGTATCTTTCTTAGGACATTCCTTGATCATGTGTCCAGTTTGGCCACATCTAAAGCATGCTCCTGTACTTCGGTGACATACGCCCTGATGTTTCTTACCACAAATATTACATAAAGGATATGTAATTTGATTTGGGTTTACATATTGATTCAGTGGTTGAGCTTTAATAGGTTCTGCATACAACTGAATCTGGTTTTGAGCAGGCCTTGGGTTTTGTGTTCTAGGTTGCCATGGACGTGCCTGATTTCCAGAGTTTTGATTTCCTTGCACTTTACGATCTTGATGCTGTGGCGTAGTGGATGATTGGCCGTTTTCCTGTTTAAATTGTCCTTCCCTATTTCTCTTCTTATTATCCCCAGTTCGAGATAAGAATTCTTTCCTTTCGAATTCAAAAGTTTTGATTGCATCGGCAACTTCGGTGATGTCCTTAAATTTCATGTACATGATCGATTTCCGGATTCGATCATTGACTGCCCACTTGCATTTCTCTGCCTGGGCTTCTGCCGATCCTGCAACGTTTCCTACAATACTAGCCAACCTTGCAAATCTAGTAATGAACTCAGAGGCTGGTTCATCACTCCCCTGTCGAATCACTGCATACTCCCTGATATAAGCTTCTTTATCAGCGGTCGAAAAATACTTGTCGTAAAAGATATTACGAAAGTCGACCCATGAAAGATTAGCGTCAAAATCATCCCCTCCTTTGACTTGCTTATATCCTTCCCACCAAGTTTGTGCGTCATCTTCAAGTTTGTAGGTAGCCAATCTAACTTTGTATTGTTCCGGAACTCCAAGAACTCCGAAGATCTTTTCAACATGAGCTATCCAGTTTCTTGCCTCGACTGGATTAGTAGCGTGGCTAAGGGATTTCGGCTTTTGTTTTTGGAATTTACTAATCCATATGTCTATACTATAATTACTATTGTTTGTGGTATTCTCACGAGTTTCACCACCAGAGGTTGGATTAGTGTTAGCGCCTTCTGGATGACGAGTTTGTTGAATAACGGCCTCAGCTGTTTGAGCAACCAGGTTTGGAAGCAACCCGGCAACAGCCTGGTTGATAGCATTAATTACGCTTGGATCGACTGGAGTCTCATTTGAAGAAGTGTTGTTACGTACAGGGTTAGTACGAGTACTCCTACGTAGCGGACGACGAGGAGGCATATCTATACGAATAAATACAGGAATTAAACCAAATAAGAGACCAAGTTGAATCCTATCATAGATATCTACCCATTCCTCACAGGTTTTAATTACTATCTTCAAGTTTTCTACAGGAAAGAGCCTTTGCTCTGATACCATAGCTGTAACACCCCAACCCGGAAGGGTTGACGTGTCACAATAACAGTGATATCATAAACAAAAGTCATAATTCCATTTATTTATTTGACAAGGATACAACCATTTAACAACGAAACTTAAGATTTATATACAAGCAGACACAATCAATTTTATTAACTAACATCTTCAGATTTATTCCTAAGCTTTATTCTTCTCTCTTTCCCCCGCCCAAGATAACCTGCTGACCTGTAAATACAAAATTTATACGGAATGAGCCGAATGCTCAGTACGGAATTATAGGCTCAAAGAACAAATAACGCTTTATGCAAAACTTATACAATGCAAGATCATAATTTCATAATCATATCTTACGGATGTACCCATGAGCAAACTGAAAACGTGATAATACACAGGTAGCTACTCCTGCATACTTATCACACGAAATGGCGAGTTGGCATACCCTCTATCCATTTCCTGAAACTGAAATCCTAGGATCGATCCATACGCCTCCTAGTAGCTTTGTACCACACTTGTACCTAGGGACGCTGTGAACTAATCTCTCCGTCACAGATGGAGCACATGATGTTGATGCCGCAACAACATGCTCGTGGGACACTCCACGAGAAGCGATACTCAGGGTAACAGAGTACATATGGTCTTATTCTTATAAAACTTATTTTCATAACAGAACAGAACTTATAACAAAACAGAACTTATATTGGAACATGCGATAATGATTACAACTAACATAATACTATCGCATGACATGAAAGCTTAAATCAAAGGATTAGAACAGAATTCGAACGGACTGTCAAATGAATCGATACTCAAAGACGTAAGGAGTTTTAAAAGATATATTAATTTAGTGGGTTATAAAAATTTGAATATGAAGCAATAAGGAGTGGGGTAGGATCCGTACCTTTAAAAATTCCAAAGTGAAGCTATCTTGTGATAATATTTCAGATTTATACGGGCAGAGTTTAGACTATAGATTAGTCTTTTAACCTAATTTAAATAACATGCATACAAACTAGGTTAGTAACTTAATACAGCCTTTACGATAACTCACGAGATCAAATTCTCACAATGAATGACAAAATGCAATACTTTGCCCATCGAATTAACGATGATCCGTTGAATTAACAACGAACGACAAGGTATAATACTTTACCCATCGAATTAACGATGATCCGTTGAATTAACAACGAACGATAAAGTATAATACTTTATCTATCGAATTAACGACAATCCGTCAAATTAATGACGAACGATAAAGTATAACCCTAATGTGGGCAGCACTTAAACATCCATTGGATATGTTGATCGATCGGACAATGAATCGTAATAGCGATCGAGTTATTACCCTGTTCTGCAGCACCCCGCTATTCTTAATTAGTGTTTTGTGTGTGTTTGGAGAGTAATTGAACGATAACTCAGAGTGAATTTGAAGTTTGTTCGTCGTTTTTGTGCCCAGAATCAAGTGCCAAAGCCTGCTATTTATACACGAAATTTGACAAGCTTACGGACCGTAAGCTTAAGAAGGTTGAGGTCCGTAAGGCTGCTTACGGACCGTAAGCTTGGTGACCTTACGGTCCGTAAGGTTCACTTCATGCTTAAATTGTTGCCACGTGTGGGACTAGGCCTGGTGAGTCGATAATTTTCATAAATTCTACTTGGACAGCACGTAATTAGGATAATTATCATGTAGGGAATACCCCCCCTGAGTTTTAGGGGCCCTAATCCTGATTCTGAAAATTCTGAAATTTCTAGGGTTTGTACGGAATTACTTGGGTGTCTTAATTAGGGTTTCCTATGGGTTAATTTAATAAAATAATTAGGTCTTTTAATATTATTAGTTTATTATGATTTTAAATTTTCGGTTATTACAACACGTCTCGCGGGGGTTTCCGCATGTGGTATTTTGGGGGTGTGACAGACTTCCCCTCCAAACCCTAAATCAACAATCCATCAATTGTATCCCTAAATCAACCATCAAGACACAAACTTATCCCACCGATGCCCAGTCGCCGCTACATTGACGGCCTCTCACCGCTACATCGACGACCGCTCTCTACCGGAGATATGATGTCGACACGAAAAGGAGGCAGAAGGAACATGTTAGCCATCACCGGAGCTGCTGCTTTTTGAACAATCATCGTCAAGTTTGCTATCGATGTAATTAACTCGAAGAGAAACGATCTCAAGAAAAAGGTATATAATCCTCTTCATAAACACAAAATTTTCATCTAATTTGTTTTGTTTAGCTAATATCTATATCTAGGTCACGTATCGCTTTGAATTTGTTTAACCTAACATGCACCTATAGTGAGAGTGCGTAATCAAAGTGCATGACATCTCTAGCTCGTTCTTATGTAGCACCTTGGCTACTAGAGGCGTATAAATCGATCTTAGTCCTGACTTTGAGTTTGTTTGTCTAGATATTGGAATAATGGGTGCACGCCACACTCACCATCTCATAGGTGCATGGACTAGCTAGCAGTGTACCGTTTGTTTCTGTTTCTGGATCTGAGTGCTTCTGTGTTACACGACTTATTTTGTTGATATATAGTTGTCGTGTAAGTTAGTATGTTTCTGTATGTGAATATGTTAAGTATCTAGTCTGATATATCTGATATGTTTGTATGCATTTGGTTATGTTTCCGATTGTGTATCGGGTTAATTATGCCTGTATTATGTTCAATACCCGATTCTGTTATGCATTAGCTATGTCTATTTTGACTCAGTATCTGTACCGGTTTGTATCACTTTCGTCTCAGTATCAGTCTCGGTTTGGATTTAGATTCTGTGTTATACGTTTAGTCTGTGTCCGACAGTATCTGTATTCAGTATTTGATTCAGTGTCTATTCGATATTTGTTGTTGAATCTGTCTTTGTTTTGTGTCGATTTTTCCGATCGGTTTAAGAAATTTCGTAAGGATTTTATTATTCTACATATAAACTCAGGTTACCTAAAGTATTTTGTTTACTAAATATAAATCTCTAAAGTTATAAAAATAGTTATTTTGACTAAATAATAACTTATGAATATTGATTGATTAATAGATATCAATTTGAATCTAAACATTTATTAAAGATAATAGTTTCGATAAGCCTTTCTTTTAAAGATTATAAGATTTTAGATGGTATTTAAAATGTTTAGGCTTGCGTATTTGGTTTTGTTTCTGTATCGGCTTTCCATGTCAGTTTACGAAACTTTTATAAGTATTTCATTTGAAATCCAGATTATTTAAATTATTCTATCTCTAAAATATAGCTTTTCAAAGTTAGAAAACTGGTTCTTTTGTCTAATGTTGATTTGCTATGAAATGTGCTAAACTATTTTATTTTGATATATTTTTAAAAGCATAATATAAAAAATAGTTTTGCCAAGTATCTTGTTTTAAAAATAATAGCATTATTCAGCGTTGTTCAGAATATTCATAGTTATTAGTTATTGATTTATTCGTACGTTTCATTTAGAAATGATAGGTTATAAATTTTTCTTATTATACAAATACTAGATTATTTAAAAGATGTTTTAAAATAAGTTTGTTTATACAAGATAAAATGCTTTACTCAATATGGTCAACGATGTATCAATCTCTACATCGGTTTTGTTTTGGGTTCGATATTAGTTATGCATATGACTAGCCTTTGTTTCACTATCAGTTTCTGTTACAGTTTTAGATCGGTTTGTGTATCAGCTTTTGTATCAGTCATGTGTCGGTATCTGTTTTCAGTACTCGTATCAATAACCGTTTCAGTTCGGTCTCAGTTCTGTTATGCTATGTTTTGCTTTTCGCTGATATGACTTTACTTGTACTAGTGATTTCTCCGTTACTGAGCAATTTTTGGCTCAGTCGTAGTTTTTTTTTTGTCTTATTTGTCTTACAGGTAATCTGGGACAATATGAGATTTCAGTGAGAAGCGTTAGAAAGTTGCTGACTAAGATTCTTTATTTCAGTAATGTAATAAAATGTATTTAGGATCTTTTTATTTAATGTGATGGATTGGGTTTTAGTTTTGATATCTGTACATGTGATATGTTTGGGTTGCAACATGTATCCGTATTAAACACACTTTCACACACATACAATCCAACTAATGCCAATACTCAATCCTTTAACATGCTTATTTGTTATGCTAATATGTTATGCATGCTAGAACATTCTTATAGGGCTGTTCAAATTGCTCGACGCTCAAGACTCGTTCGATGTTCGATCGAAAAATGTTCAGAATTTGCTCGTTCGATACTGCTCGGTTGAAAAGGGTGCTTGGTTCAGATCGGTTCGGTTTGAAACGAATCGAGCATGAGCATAGCTCTGCTCGGTTCGGTTTGACTCGGTTGGCTCGAATTATTTTATAATATATATATATATATATATATATGTGTGTGTGTGTGTGTGTGTGTGTATGCGTGTATGTATATAAGGGTAAGATCAAATAAAAAGTTCATTTTGCCTAAGTAGGATGAGAAGCAATCTTAACAATTCATTTTTCAAATCAATTGTTAAGATGAAAATGCAGGAAAAAAGAGGAGTGTAAGAGTATCTTGGAAAAATCTTATTTATTGACTTTCTCTCTCCACATGCAAGACACATGCATATTTAAGCATTCATAACTTTTTTATACGACATTATTTTTTCATAAAAAATTCACCATAAAATCCAACGTTTTTTTATCTTTAATTTTGTGCTGAATTTTTTTGTCTTAAATTTTTTTCTCAATTTTTTGTGCTGGATTTTTTGTACTATATTTTTTGTGCTGACTTTTTTCGTGCTATATTTTTTGTACTGTATTTTTTGTGCTATGTTTTTTGTACTGCATTTTTTATGCTATACTTTTTGTACTGGATTTTTTGTGCTATATTTTTTGTACTAGATTTTTTTGTTGTATCTTTTGGAAAACAAAAGGGATACCACATGTCATTTTCACACTCCTATTTATAAGGACCAAAATGTCATTTCTTCCTACTTATATGGAGTGCCACATGGCATCATCACAATCCTTCTTAGGCTACTTAGGTAAAATCTACTTTTTAGTGGATCCTTCCCCTATTTATATATATGTATATATTGATAAAATAACTAGAGGCGCATATTAACAATGTTTGGTCCAAGATCCAACTAGAGCCCATTTAATTATAGAATTGAAGGTTGATACCAACAGTCCATTGTGTAATAATCAAAGTAATTGAGTCAAAATGTCAAAATACCGAAATGACCAAAATGCCCTTTCGGGGCAAAGTAATTGAAGACTTGTTACCTTCTGATTTTATAGATGATTTTAAATATTTTTACAGTAGGTATAAGTCATGAACTCAGTATCCCAATTAAGTCCCTAAAAGCATATGTGAAATGACCAAAATGCCCTTTCAGGGCATAGTTTGGCCATAAATTGTAAACCACACATATGTATGATATTCTACTGTTATAATATCATAAATTAAATATTTTTACAGAATGTTTTTGACCAAAACTTCTGTTTACCTATAAATCCCTTTTATAAAACCTTAAAATGACCGAAATGCCCTTATGGGGCTAATTCGGTTTTAAAATCTTTTTGGTCATACATGTTGATATCCTACTGATATCATAACATATTTTAAGCATAATAACATATCGAACTTGTATATGACTCATTCGGTTACCCGTTTATGCTTATACGCGTTCGGTTCGGTTTATGTAACTAGTATGCATGAATGTTAAAACGGGTCTAACCTTGTCACCTAAACTTCAAAATCCAGAATGTATTTAGTTTACCCATATTATACAAGTCTTCATACTTGTTGGGTCTAAATTACATTCCACTCCAGTCAACGCTTAATCTAGCGTTTCGTACCGTAAAGCATCTTTTTAACAAACCGGTCTAAATCCTTGACTTAAATTAGACCCGTTAGTATCCTAATAGGTTAATAAAACCTTCATTTAATTTAAGTAACCTCAGTAGAAGATACTTCCATAAAGTCTTAGTAACATACGGCTGAGTAGAATTTCTTGCATTTTAACTCATGTATATACTTTTAACTTAGTTTCCCTTATATGAGCTTGGGATACGGTAAATTATTACCGCTTGGTCGGGTATGTGATCAGTTAGTTGGATTGTGATTAATAAATCCGCATAACCCGTTTTAATCTGTGTTGGTTGATAACATAAACTTTTGGGGTTAACGACTGTGTCCTGGATATCCTCGACTCATTTAAGTTATTAATGGCCACGACCTATGCACGGGGTGAAGGCATACACCCGACAGATGAAAATGCTAAAACATAAACTACCCACAAGTTGGGGACCACTCCTTTGTGGGTTTTATAAGTGGTGAGTCAGTTAATCATGACCGGTTTCCAAATCGGCCCCAAATGTATGACAAACATGTAAAACTGTATACAAGATTTTAAATGAAATTGTCCCAAGTTATAAAAGAAGTTTCATGCTTCAAGCACTTAAACCAATTTTCATAAATGTTTTCAAATGAGTCAGTTAATTGTATTCACCAGTGAAAACTTACGTATTTTCCAAAGACTAAGTGACAGGTACCTCACGAAATAGGCTGGAACTACTTGGCATTAAATAAGAGGATCTTGCAAATCCCTAGATGTCTAAAGTCTGTCGAATTCTGTTTTATGTATTTATTTAATGATCCGCCTGTGGATCTCTTTTACAACCGCCTGTATATTCTTTCATTCGCACTTTGAACATTTTGGGTTGTAATAGTAATTAAACTTCCAAGCCTTCCCTGTGCTATAATTGTGATTAATTGTCTATGATGATATCAACTACGTCACGATACTCCCCACCAGTCCCACCGGTTTATGTGGAAATATCGGGGTGTGACATGAAGGTCTTCTCTGACTCAGATTGGGCTAAATGTGTAGGGTCTCGGAAGTCTATTAATGGGTTCTGTGTTTTTAGGTAATAATCTCGTTTCATGGAAAAGTAAAAAGCAGTCCACCGTTTCAAGGTCTTCTGCTGAAGCAGAATATCGGTCAATGTGTGCTGCGACATGTGAGGTTATGTGGATTTCAAACTTGTTGAAAGAATTAAAGGTTGACGTTAATCTACCTATTCAATTATTTTGTGACAACTCGGCTGCTATCTCTATAGCAGCCAATCCCGTATTTCATGAACGCACGAAACATTTTGAAATAGATCTTTATTTCTTAAGGGAAAAAATCTCTAAAGGCGTTATTCAAACTATGGGTATCAAATCAGAGGATCAAGCTGCTGATATTTTCACCAAAGGGCTGTCTACAAGTCCACATGAAAAGGTTTGTTATCTCTTTAACATGTTTGTTTGTTTCAAGTATTGAATTGAGGGGTGTTAAAATATATAAATAATTTTATTCTTTCCAATTCAATTCTCTCATATTTTGTTCCTTTTGCTGATGTGTTTTTTTCTTGAGGTGCTCTTGGGCCTTTTATAAAGAATGGGATGTTTCCAACGGATGGGCCTCTTATTTCTCTTAGGCTACTTTTGTTCGTTGTCTTGGGCTCGCTTAGGGTTATCTCGGCTTTTTATTCAGCCGCTCCTCAGCTTGTGTCGATCATCAAAAAGTTGCAGCCCCCCTTTCTCTTGCTCTCAAGAACACTGACTCAAAGTCTTGGCGTCTTCCTCCTGTTCGAGAGTGTCTAGTGTCGCTGCTGATCATCTTGCTGTGCAGAATCATTCAGTTGAATGATCTGCTCTGTTTTGCTGTTTGTAATCGGTGATTACACCGTATTTGAGTAGTATTCTTGCTTAAAGTTGTGTACTCTTGTTCTATTTATAAAAGATTTCACATTTTCACAGATTCTAATGTTGGTTCAGTTCTGTTTGAGCATGAGGGAAAACAGTAAATCATACCTGTCACAGTAGAAAGTCCAGTGGAGAATCCAGTAATGGAGTTCGACATGCTTGTCATCGTGATCTGGTTCCTCCTTAGGGTGCTGACTGATGATGGGGCTTAGAGAACCGAAAAGGGTATCGGTTTGGGAGATGGAGGACGAATTTGATGTTAGGCTTATGGGGTGTGAAACTGAGTAACCCTTAAACCTCCACTTAATTCTCCTTATATAAGCACCCAGGAGGAAACCCAATTAGTTACTAAGGGTAATATGGTCCATCAACAATTACCAACTAATTTAAATAATAGGTTATTATATATATTTTGATCTTTATTATGTAAATGATTATAATGGCTATAGATTAAATATTGTTACATAATATATTTAATCTTACATCTAACTCATATACAAGTTCAATTTCATACAATTTTACGGATTGATTAAAACCCATTTCATCAACTAGCATCGAAACACATAATTTAACTAACCTTATGTTGGAAACTCTTAGATGATTGAAAAACTAGTCACATGCATTCGAAATTCATCGACAAACTCATTCAATTTGTCAAATTCTGGATCAATTGGAGAAGAAGGGTTTTCCTTCTCCTGCTCCTCTCTTGCGTCGCGCACACACACACCACACACTGCACTTTTTAATTTTCTTTTATTAATTTGTTCAATTTTCACTTTCAGCCCCTAAAGTTTCACTTGGTTATTAATAAGGCATAACTTTCGTTCTTTCTATACTTTTGCTATACCGTCTAACTTAGTTAATTAACTATAACATTTAAACACAAGGTAAATTCATTATGCGTTTTTGGGGTGTTACAACGACGATTCATCTATTCCCGTTAACCTTTCCCAACCCGATTCCGTACCCAAAACACAACCGCAAGACGTTGGTGATTTGACATCTAAACCGGCCAAAAAAAGAAGTCACAAGAAAAAAAACGGATGAAGAGAAAGCACTAGCGGCCGCTCAACGAACATAAATAAAGTGGACGCCTCAAGAAGAAACCACTTTGACAAGATGTTATATCGACGAATCGCAAAATCCGATTCAAGATATTTTTTATATAACAATATTATTTTTTTCAGTTTTAATATAACTTTTTATAATGCCTAAATTTTTTTTTGGAATAGGGAATTCATGACACTGCAAAGATTTTTGGGATTGCATAAATAAATCCTTTCATACGCAAATGCAAAGCGCGGAGGTGTATCGTGAAAATGATAGCCTCTCGTCCAAGTGGGGTGACATAAATACACAAGTCACCGTGTTCAACGGTTTTTTCGATAAGGCGAAGAACTTGCCAAGGAGCGGTGAAACGGAGGCCGACTTTTCCCATTTAGAAGCTACTCGGTTTTTTCACATTTTCACATGGTATCCAAGCCTCGTACGATAAAAAAAACATCTCTAAAATAAAAGCGCGAAGATATGAAATTTCTCGCCATGCCCGTCGATCACTTTAGCGACCCAGAATTGGAATTGACGTTGCAAATGAAACAATAAATCCTGAAAAATATGAAATGGATAAATCATGAATTTTTTATCTTTCTTTTATTTTATGTAGCTTTTTTTTATTGTATGTAGTTTTTTCTTGATTTTATATGTAGTTTTTTAAAAAATATATGCAACCTTCTATTTTAGTTAAATGAAATTTTAAATAGTTAAAAAAATAATAACAAATTGCACATGGCTCGCCACGCCATCCGAAGCCATGCTGCCAAACCACACCCAGCCGAAGCCTCCCCACGCCACACCACACCTTGTGAATCCCACACCTGTCACTTGTCAAGCAATGCCCCTAACCCAACCCCCTCACACCCCCCACAATCTTAGTGACAACAAATGGATTACTTCTTGATTTGTTGGTTGTGTCAAAGTCCGTGACACTTTAGCTATAGATTTGATTATGCCAGTATCTGATGACTGTTGCATAAACAAAACGACTATTATTTTTTTGTGGTTGTAACGTCAAAAACTCATTTTAATTTTATCATATATGAGATTGGTAATAGTCATGTTTTGACCCAAACGGCAAACACGATTGTGTCACTATTTATTCTAGCTCAATTGACTTATCGCCACGAATACAATAAATGCAACACGATTGTGTCACTATTTATTCTAGCTCAATCGACTTATCGCCGCAAATACAACAAAAACTCGATTGTGTCACATTTATTCTAGCTCAATTGACTTATCGCCACGAATACAACAAATCCAACGTTGATAAGATATTCTATATGTCATTTCACTATATCCTAGAAAGTGTATCAACCAAACCCATGCACACCATTTAATCAAACCGTAGGAGCCAAATTGCTTGAAGAATAGAGAACACTCGCTTAAGTAGTATACTATAAGTGTTCTGCCAAGTGCCAACCCCAATACTAGAGGTTGCCTCATCCTGGCCTATAAACATATCAAAGGTTCTACTTTATATCTTTACAAAAACGGATCGCCGAAGGCTGTTTTGATTCTTGAACATCTTTAGCATAAAAACTAATGGGAAGCCTTTCTAGCACAAAATACTTGTACTCATCTGATTCTGGAAGTAGATATAAAAGTTCTACTTTAAAACCTAACCTAACCAAGTGATTGGTGTTGACAAGTTGTTAGAAGGCTGTTGAATCATGCAATGTTGTTGCCATTGATTCCAATCTTGAGTTGCACTTGCGGCAACATAATTGTCATTATGGGGGTTTGGCATCTGCTGAGCGTTGCAGTTATCCTCGACATCCATCGCATCCGAATCCATCACATCAGATGTTTCGGCATCACGAACCGCGAATTCTGGAGAGTGTTGGGAATTAGGCACCCAGGGTACAACTGCCAAACATCCATTAGGCATCCCTGAACTATAATCATCATGCTCCTGTGTTTCATCTGGTAACAATTTAAGCGTATTGACCCGGTTTGACCAAATGACAGGATCTGCATAATATTAAAAGAGTGTGTTTTGCTTAATTAGCCGACTATTTCGATTCTGAAAACAAAGAAAGACCATACAAATGTGTTCTAACGACTTACTTTTAAACCGTGAAAGGAAGTCTGAACCAGTGGAGATAGAGAAGGGGATCCGAGGCTGTAATGAAGGCGTATTGTCCTTCGGGTTGAACAGAACAATAGCCCTCTCTTCATTCACAGGCACACTGCTCTTCAACTCATCAATTGCTATGGGACTACTTTCCATTGATTGTCCAAATTCAACCGAATTCAAACTGTCTTGTTGATCAATTATCGGTGCGAATTCAGCATCCTAACCACAATTTAACAAATTATTATTACATGTTAACATGAAAGCACCTCAGTGAAAACAGAGGTTAGTTTGAAACCCTAGAATCAGTAGCAATAGTTCATAGCAATAATGTTGCAGTATCCTACACATTTCGATAACATAAAACCTAGAGTTTACCAAACAAGCTCAAACGATACATCATATAACTAAATGCAAATTACAAACTCAAACAATACATAAAACGATACAATTTTTGGTAGTTGCAGTGTACAAAATCAAGTTGCGAGTCCTTCGAAACAGAGAAAATTCAACAGAAATTCAAACGATGCATCAATTATCGATGCAAATTCAGCATCCTAACAACAATTTAACAAATTATTATTACATGTGAAGATGAAAACACCTCATAAATTCGACATAGCAATTATGTTGCCAGTATCCTACACATTTTCGATACATTTAAAACCTATATTAAATCAACCAATACATCATATTGTTGAAATAATGAATTAGATCAAACCGAAAATATATGAAAACACGCAGATTTGAAATAGCATACTTCGACTCTAACAATCTATGTAGTTAATATCCCGATATATCAGTGATATATCGGTTATCGGTTCTCTGCCGAGATATCGGTGCAAAATATTGGTACCGATAATATCGGTGTATCGACCGATATTTGACTGATATATTACCGATTTTCCCGATATCAGTACATTTCTTCTTAGTTCTACCATTCGTCTTTCTTCTTGTTGCTGCTATTAGCGATTTAAGTCTTAATAGCGTTTTAAGTCTTAATAGTGTTTTGCAAGTTACAAACGATACACATTTTCGGTAGTTTCGGAACACAAAACGACGCTGTAACTGTAACTCCTTAGAAACAGAGCAAATTCAACAGAAAATTACACCACACGAACTTTAAATGATCAAATTTACAAAACAGAAATGCAAGTTACAAAAAAAAAAAAAAAAAAAAAAATCGTATCGGCATAACTACAGATTCAAAAGTTCAGTTACGAGTTTATAAGTGTAATGACTTACCAAACGACGGATTTTGAGAGCAGGAGAAGAGAGAGTGAAGTCTAAGAAGTCATCGTTAACTTCTTCACCTGCGTCTTTCCTCTTCATCTTCAATGATAATAAGCTTCTTCAAAGTTGATGTTTGCAAGTTTGTTATTGAAATTGAACGAAAAGCTTGTATGATTTTGGAGCTGTTTTGAGTGGTATTTGATGTAGGATTACACGCAATGGTTCGGTGTTTCTGGAAGCGTCCTGAAAGTAGGAGAGAGGTCCAGCAGATTTACAACTTGCCCCCCTTGACAATGACTTTTTTTTTATTTTAACGGCAAATTTGGATTACTAACGTATAACTGGATTATGATCGTGTCATCAGCGAAACCACCTGATTATATTCATCTCCATTAGGTTATAATGTCTATACATTAATTTAAGTGAAAACCTAACAAATCTAGAAAAAAAAAACATTTCATGGAAATCAAACTCAGGAATTTATGGTCTCACCCAGGGATGAGCAAAATGGACCCGGTACCGGTACCAGTACCGAATTTACCGAACCTGGTACCTTTTCGGTACCGATTCGGTACCGACTTTTGACATTTTCGGTACCGGTTCGGTACCGGTCCGATACGGTACCGGTTCGGTACCGGTATTTACCGGTTTTTACCTTCAAATACCGGTACCGTACCGGTACCGAACCGTACCGAACCAGGTATATTCGGTACCGGTACCGGTACCCACTTTTGAGGATTTTCGGTACCGGTTCTTTCGATACCGGTACCGGACAGTACCGAGTTCATCCCTAGTCTCACCTCTAAAATGTTACTAAGCTGTAATGTATCGGAAAGAAAAAAGTGTGTTTAATAATGGTTCTATATTGTTAGAAGTACGGAACAGACTTGTTATTAATTTATTATTTTTAGTTACATTTTTTTTTGGAAAAGATATTTTATGAGCCATATGCAAAAGGAAGAAGCAGGTGGGCTGGGGGTTTAGAGTCGGCTGAGCATGTGTTTACGAGGTGGAGTCCTTATATTTATGTGTTTACAGTTTGGGATTTGCTCGAGCCATTGGTGCATTTCGGTTTGAGAGAAAAACAAGGCTGGAAAACTCGCTAGTCGCTAGTTGACCGGTGAGGTAGGGACTAGCGACTACTCGGGATTAATCGGATCGTGTTTTTTATATGTAATTTTCAGTTTTATGTATACATTTTTATAGGTAAATATTTTAAGTAGCTAGGTTTTAACTCTTACTCAATTCATTTTTTAAGTATACAAGATTAATTGTTGGAATTCACATGGTTTGGTTGAAAACTGGCCGGAATTTAAAGGTTTTGCCCGAAATATACAGATTTTTTGGCGGAATCTGGCCGGAATCGCCGATTTTTGGCTGGCCGACTAGGTCCGACTAGCGGTTAATGGACTGATTAACGAAAAATTGCTCAGTTACTGACCGACTAGCGATTAATCGTCGACTAGTCGCCGCCTAGTCGTGATTTTTACAACACTGACTAAAAGAGATGGAAGCTTTCTATAGTATTGTTATTATCATATGTTTGGAAGATTTGGAAAGCTAAAAATGACGAGTTATTTTTCGACAAAGAAGCAAGGATTGAAGAAATTATCACTGACGTCAAGCATTTGGCGTTCTTTTGGTACAAGAATAGGTCAAAATATAAAGATATTGAGCGAGATAAATGGTGTAAATTCGATATTATGTAAGTAGTGTTGGTGTGATGCGACCCTGTTTTTGTTTGGGGTCGTGGTTGTGTTTGTGGTTTTTCTCGTTTAAGGAAAAGAGCAAATTATAAAATTTGTTTTCAACCTTTATACCAAGTTTGAGACGTTATCCTTTAACTTTAAAATTGACGAGTTTTATACGTTATATTTTAAAATATTACACATTTCTTTGTTTTCTTTTTTTGTCAATTGCGTTTTAGAAAAAAAATCATTTTTTGTGTTTTTTTGTCCATTGCGTTTTTCGCATATTGGTTTTCGAAATTGTTTTTTAAAAAATATAGCAATAGTATACTCGTTTTAAAGATAAAAAATGTTCGTTTTTTGGGCAAATTTTATAAAAAAAAATTCTTATGAAAATATTATTAACATTTTAAAAATAGAGGAATTGAAGGAAAGAAAAACTATTGTATTGGATGGACTAGAATACCTCTTTAGAAACCTATGCGCCTCTTTTTTTTTTTTCAATTCTACCCATTTAATCTTAACCCTTGATTACTAAATAGATACTCAAGATTACTTTCTAATTTTCCTACCCAAATAAACTTTCTAATATATCCTAACCCTATAAATAAAAGTTTGAACATGGTAAAGATATTGAGTTAGGGATCGATTAAGGTGATATGTTTAATTTAACAGCGAAAACCGAAAAGGATCTTCGATAAGCAAAATATAGTAACATATTATCATTAATAACTAGTATTTTGACTTGTCGCTCACTGCGGCGGCGTCAAAACTTAAAATAACTCAAATTTGTACTGTTCAATATTTGACTCGACTCGTTTCTGAACAAAATTTACGTCAAAACATAGAACAAATGAATAGGGATGAGCATGGTACCCGTTCGGTACCGAACCGGTACGATACCGAAAATCCCCAAAAGTGGGTACCGGTACCGAATATACCCGGTACGGTACGATTCGGTACCGGTACGGTACCCGTATTTTTGTGTAAAAACCGGTAAATACGGTACCGTACCGGACCGGTACCGAACCAGTACCGAAAATGTCAAAAGTCGGTACCGAAAATATACCCGGTTCGGTAATTCGGTACCGGTACCATTTGCTTATCCCTACAAATGAAAACATACATACAAATAAGTACAAAAACATATTATATTTGATTTGACTCACTACCGAGAAAAAATTATGGCAAAACGTAAACCAACTTGGATTTATGCCGAAACGTACTTAAAACACGTAAGAAAGTAGTTTTTTAAGTTAAAGAAGGGTATCGCGCGTTGCGACAATGTTGAAAACGTATTATATTTGAAAAAAAAAACACAAATAGAAAGCTAAAATAAAAGACTAAAACTAAAAAAAGAGTAAAAGCGTTACACTCCTGCTCCCTGTGGTTTTACAAATTGTTATCAGAAAAAATAACATTCATCCGCTTTAGGGATTATCCGAGTAACAACTTATCAAAACAAAGAGTATAATTTTAAAAAGTTAAGGACTATAAGTGAAATTTTGGTAAACCACATAGACTAGACGGACATTTTACTCAAAAAGAAAAAAAAAGGAGTATTGGATTTTAATAATCTCAAGTTTCACTAATTGGCCGGTAATAATCTCAACTTCAAAAATTGGTAATAATCTCAACTTCAAAAATTGCCTGTAACAATCCCAACTTGTATGATTTGGCCGCCAATGATCCTTTGCTAACTGGGTTATAACCCAGTTAGTTTTTTGCTGACTGGGTTGCTGACGTGGCACCATCACCACCTCCGGTGACCTCCTTTGGTGGTTTCAGGGGTAAAGAAGGTCGTCGGAATAAGTTGCAGGTCACCGGAGTTGCGTAGATGGTGGAAATTTTAAACTTTTAAGAAGTGGAGAAGATTACAGGAGGTCGGAGATGATTGGTGGTGGTCTCGTTTGGTGCTTTCAGGGGTAAAACGGGTCGTCGGAATAAGTTGCAGGTCACCGTAGGTGGTGATGGTGCCACGTCAGCAGCCCAGTCAGCAAAAAACTAACTCTGTTATAACCCAGTTAGCAAAGGATCATTGGGGGCCAAAATCATACAAGTTGGGATTGTTACAGGCAATTTTTGAAGTTAGGATTATTACCGGACAATTAGTGAAACTTGGGATTATTAAAATCCAATACCCAAAAAAAAAAAAAAAAAAAACCATGAGTTAACAATAGCTACAGTGAAAATCATTTTAAGGAATGTGATAAGACTTTGGGACCAATAGGTCATGGGTTCGATTCCCACAAGGGAGTTTTTGTCATATTTATTGAGTTTCCTTCTATTATGCTTTGTGGAGATGGATATGATCGGGTGGTTCTACTGGTGGCACGATGATACTCCAGTCGTCCGTTAATTATCCAAATTTGCCGTTCAAAAAAAAAAAGAATTTATGGAATGTGATCAGGGGCGGACCTAGCATAGAACAAGGGGCAACCCACGTTGCACCTTGACACTTCGGCGGTAGTGTAAAATTAGTGTAAATTTTGGAAAAATTTGATGTTTTTTCGATTTTGCTGCCCCTTTTTATAGAAACGTTGCCCCTTTAGGTTTTTTCTAGGTTCGCCGCCTCTGAATGTGATATACCATTAAAGTCAATATAAGACACTGAAACTGAATCGGTCATGGTCAATCATCCGTAAAACAAATTTAAATTTAAACTACTACAAATACCAAATGGGGGAATAGTGCCAGGCAGCTGCCTGGCACTCCCCCATTGGACCAACCTAATTTTAAATTAATTTTATTTCCATATTAAAATTACGCTTTCGTCCTTTGTTTAAAATTTAAACTACTATAAATACCAAATGGGGGAATAGTGCCAGGCAGCTGCCTGGCACTCCCCCATTGGACCAACCTAATTTTAAATTAATTTTATTTCCATATTAAAATTACGTTTTCGTCCTTTGTTTAAAATTACGGTTTTGCCCCCATCTCAAAATAAAATTATAATCTTGCCCCTAGCTCAAAATTACGCTTTTGCCCTCGGTTCAAAACCTAACTTTTACTTTTGTTCCCAGTTTAAAATTACGGGTTCGCCCTCCGTTTAAAATTACGTTTTCCCCTAGCTAAAAATAAAATGTTGTTTTTCCCTCTAGCTCAAAATTACGATTCTGCCCTCAGCTCAAAATTACGCTTTTGCCCACCGTTTAAAATGAAAATATGTTTTTCCCCCAAGCTAAAAATTATGATTTTGCTCTCAGTTTAAAATTTACCAAATGGGGGAATAGTGTCAGCCAGCTGCCTGACACTCCCCCATTGGACCAACCTATTTTTAAATTAATTTTATTCCCAGTTTAAAATTACGCTTTCGTCCTTTGTTTAAAATTACATTTTTGCCCCCAGCTCAAAATAAAATTATACTCTTGCCCCTAGCTCAAAATTACAATTTTGCCCTCGATTGAAAACCTAACTTTTACTTTTGTTCCCAGTTTAAAATTACGGTTTCGCCCTCTGTTAAAAATTACGTTTTTCCCCCAGCTAAAAATAAAATTTTGTTTTCCCCTCTAGCTCAAAATTACGATACTGCCCTCAGCTCAAAATTACGCTTTTGCCCACCGTTCAAAATGAAAATATGTTTTTACCCCTAGCTAAAAATTATGATTTTGCTCTCAGTTTAAAATTATGATTTCGCCTCCGGTTCAAAATATAATTACGATTTTGCCCTCTGTACAGCCCTACATGTCATGAGAGAGAGGCCCAAAATTACGGTCATATCATCGGTTTTTTTTCCATAGCAAAATTATAGTAGTCTTTTTGTAATTGATTGAGAATTATTCGGCCATCCCCCCGCAACGCGGGCGGGGCATCTACTAGTATAGAACAAATGCAAAACGATAACTTAATACGTGACACGATCATATGATAAAGACACTTCCAACAAAATTTATGATGGAAACTTTATATTCAAGTTCTTTTTTATTAACTGAGCGTCTTTTAATTACATTTGTAGTTAATGTTATTTATATAATGTTTGACATAATTGCCTCTAGAACAATAACAGTTAATTACACTGTCTCTGAACGGCTGAACCACCATCGATCATGAAGAAATTGATTCGGCATTGTAAAAATGTCACATGTTGGATCAACATGAATGAGATATAGAGGTATAAAAGCTGAAAAATCACAAACATATAAAGTTCGGTTCAGTTTCGATAAATGTCTGTTAACAAACACATATTAACCATAGCTATAATTGAATGGTCGGTTAATCAGATTTACGTAACCATAATTTATCGGTTTTGTTAGTTATGGTTAATCTGGGTTAATTTTTTCGGTTAACGTGTTAGTTTTCGGTTATGATTCCGGTTTTACTCACCTCTAATACATGTTATTTGATTTGCTTTTAGACATATTCAAGTTCCCAAATCAAACGATATGATTTAGAATTTATCTTGTCATAGCTATGTTTATACATATCCTTTTAATTCTTAATTAACTCATATCACTAGTCTTTTATATATTTGAACTAGATGAACTTTTTAATTTCTATAAAATGCAAATTAGTCTATACAAAAACCACATTTATTTTCATGTTCATGTACCTCGATCCCCCTTCTAAAGCTAGATTTGGAAAATAGTTCACAAGAAAATACATCTTTAAATCTCATATACATATATTTGATATCCTTTATGGCTACTGAAGACTCAAATACCAATAGCTTCGGGCTAAGTAAAAGAAGAGTCTCAGGATGATGATCTGCAACCAGTAAAGGATCACAGAGAAGAAGACATCGTTAGCCTCGTCACAGGGAGGGGACCCTCTCTTTGACCAAGATCGGGCGTGAGGATAAGTATTGGAAGTACAACGGTGAAGTCAGTGAGAGTTTAGAGAGAGAAAGTACAGATTACCCGTTTTTTGAGTTATGAGTGGAGTATCTATACTTGTGGGTATGCTGATGTAGTTCGGGTCGTTATGGCCGGACCAGTCATTATCAGGCGGTTATGAGAGTGGGCCCTCAAGTTAGTTATAAAAAATCCCTCTGATCGGACGTCTCTTGAGAATCGGAGTATGGCGTTTGAGCCGTTTTATGCTATGTCTGGTTTGGTGACTCGGACGTCTCCTCAAAAGCTAATAACACACTTCAGAATAAAAAATGGTGTATTTGTGTGTATCATGTTAAATAAGTTTTTATCTTGTAGTTATAGCGTTGAAATTAGTTTGATCCACCGTTGTAACTTATTTGACGCAACATCACATACTCGCACTTCAATATTCAACAAAGAATGCATTAAACTTTTAAATGTTGGATAAACTTGCATATTAATTACTGCAAGGAAGGATACCACTTAACTTCCATAAGAGGCCAACAACTAGGGGTACTAAACGACTACATAATCGCAAAGATTGACCCGAATGACAGGGGGATCGAAAACGTATATACCTAAAAATTTCTATAGAACCGGGGGATCGAAAACGTATATACCCAAAAATTCTATACGAAAACTACATAAATAACACTACTGAGTGAAAAGTTCGGGGGGTCGAGCACCCCTCCCCGCCCCTTCTATACTTCGTCTCTGACTACATTAATTATTGATGTTTCATGGATTGCAAACTTTTGTTCTATAGTTCTATCATGTTTAAAGCTTAGGGTATGTGTTATGGTCATATGAAATGTGGTGGAAAAAAAAATCTGCCACAAAGGCAGTGCGTACTTCTACAATTAAACTCACTAGACTTGCGTTATAGTCATGTAAAATATGATGGGGTAAATGAACTTTAAAAGCATGAAACTAAAAGGTGAGGTGTAGCTATGTGATTGATCCATGTAAATCAAGTAAATTAACATCTCTATCCAACAACCCAGGACGAACGTACGAAAAAAAAAAAAGCGTTATCAACGTCGCTAACATGTTCACGGCCAAACATATTTGCACTGCAAAACCGTTCCTACACAACCAATTCCTAAAATAGGTTAATTACATCATAAACATCATCTCATTCAAGCATGTTTAATTACAAAAATCAAGTTCATGGGTGATTGTAAATCAAAACCCTAAGTGAAAATCTGAGTTTTTTTACTGAAGTAGTGCTGTTATCAAAAATGAAATCAAAACTAATGTTGCTTGCCAAAATATTTCACAATTTATGCTATAGCCATTTAAAATGGCGAATTTTTATGGAATTGTAGGTTGTGCAGACTTTTCATCAAGATGGCAGGCTTTTGCAGGGAATTGCAAGACGAATCATTGGCCCAGGAAGTATCAGCCATTACCAATCATTGGCCCTGGTACATTTGACATTCTTAATGGCGAAATTTTGAATATATTGCCAATTAGAATGGCGAAAAGTTAATGTCTGCACACAATTCCATTCTGAATGGCGATACATTTAATTTTCTTCACACAAAGCCATTCTTAAGGCTAGACGGTATGCAACCGTCCCCCACCCCCGTCTTGGTTCGGCGCCAGCGTCGCCCCATCCCGCCCCCCACCGTCGAGCTCCGTCCCCGTCTTCAACGTCGAAGAATGGACGTTCAGGACGATCCTCCAATGTGGGCCCCCTTTGTTTGTTTGTGTTAGTGACTTGTACATTAGGCTTCAATACTTGTACATAGGGCATAAAAATTAAAAAAAAAAAGTGGTGGGGTAGGATCATCCTCCCATACCCTTTAGTTTTGTGGGATGGACCATCCTTGGGAGGACTATGATGTGGCGGATCATCCTCCCTTGGAGGACCATCACCATACCCTCTAGCCTAATGGTGAAGCACTGCACAATTTGCCATTATTAATGGTGAAAAGCTATTTATAATCCAGTAAACAAATCTACATCCTCGGCTATTTACACGAAGGCTCCAATGGAGATGTTATCAGGGACGGTTTCAAGTTATGATAATCTAAGGGTATTTGGGTCTTTATATTACGCTCATATTAACCAGGGTAAACTAGAAGCAATGGCTGAAAAGTGTATTGTCTTGGGTTATAGAGAAGTTGTGAAAGGTTACAGGTTGTGGAGGGTAGAAGATGTTAGTCCAAAAGTAAAAGTGAGCAGAGATGTTGTAGCATTTAGAGAAGACCTAATGTACAAAGAGGTGATTGGTAGTCAAGAGGGTACTAGCTCAATGAATAGGCATGATGATCATAGTGTTCAGATTGGGGTGGAGGATACTATTGATGCTAATGATGGTGTGGTTGAAAGCTCTGGTTAACAAATGGATTATAGAGAAGTTGGGCATAGTTTGGCTAAAGACAGACCTAGAAGAACCATTGTTCCACCAGCTAGGTACAGACGTAGTGATCATGTATCTGCATTCATATTTGACATAGCTGAAATGGAAGATACCATTGAACCTTTGACATGTAATGAGGCTCTTTCTGTCCATAAGGAGTGTTGTATTAAGGCTATGGAACAAGTATTGAACTCAATGTACAAGAATGAGACATGGGTATCTGTGGATAAGCTTGAAATAAAAGCTTGTGGATTGCGTGTGGATATATAAGCTAAATGAGGAAACTCAAGGGTTCGTATTGATGTAATCATGGTAATTGTCCAATTGTTTAAATATTTCGCCATTTCAAATGGCATTTTCTGCACATTGAGACCTTTTCGCCATTTCAAATGGCATTTTCTGCAGGATTCAATAAAATTCGCCATTTCTAATGGCTTGTGTGCAGAGATTTTTTTTTTTTTGAACGGCAAAACTCACTTTATAAATATATATATAGAGCCAGCAAGAAGCTGAGGGGACAACAACACAATCGAAAAGAAACGAAACAGAACAAAAACGAAAAACAAACAGATTACAACATCTCAATAATGTCGAAAGTCTTCCACTTTTCCCAGCAAGGCATAGCTATTTTTGACCGACTCTTAATCCAAAAGAACACGTCTTCTTTGATCGACTCCACCAACTTCGAGATCGGAATAAATCGGTTTTCAAAAACCATCACATTTCTCGCTAACCAGACTCTCCAAACCGTCCCCATTGCTATTGTAAAGACCACCCTTTTCCAAATCTTACCTCCTGGCTGCCCATTTATAAAATCAATCAGATTTTTGAGTTTGTGAATCTCCGCTGGAAAGGGCACACGGATCCAAGCGAAGATATTCCACCATATGCACCGGGTCCATAAACAGCTAATGAAGATATGCTCCGAATCTTCATCAGCCAATCCGCATCGGGGACAAAGACCATCGACGATTTGAATGCCTCTTCGGATTAGAGCCGTTTTTGCCGCAACCTTACCCAAGACGGCCCGCCAAATCAGCACATTAACTTTCTGAGCGGACCAAGAATTCCAACGGAAGCAGAAAATATTGTCTTCGGCTACGTCTCCCAATCGCTCGATCTCCGACCGAATCTGCTTAACGGAGAAAGATCCGTGCGGGTCGGTTCTCCATTTCCATCTACTCCCATCCTTCACCAAATTTGATTTGATATCGATCCCGTATTTTGCCAAAGTTCCTTCCACCGAAACGACATCCTTCCAGGCCCCTGATATAGATTAACTTTTCGCCATTAAATGTATCGCCATTTCCAATGGAAATTTGTGCAGACATTAACTTTTCGCCATTTTTAATGGCATATGTGCAGAAATTCGCCATTGATAATGGCTGTTACTTCCTGATCTGGTTGTACCTCCTGCAGACATTAACTTTTCTGCCATTTTTAATGGCATATGTGCAGGAAATTTGCCATTGGTAAGGGTGAGAGGGGCACTCCCCTCTTAGGGTGAATGGGGCACCAGCGGGGAGTGGGTGCGGTGACCGAAGTCCCCGCTCGGGAACACCAGCACCATCAAGGCGGGGACCGAATTCGGAGAGGTGGGTCGGGGCTTGTTCAACCAATCAAAACATTTCTTTTTTTTTTTTTTGAATAAAAAAACATGGGGAGTTAAGAGGGGAGTGCCGCCATCAAATTGAGGGTGTGAGAGGAGTTTAAGAGGGGAGTTGACGTGGCATAACCTGATTGGGTGTGCGTAAGAGAGGGGACTCCCCTAAGAGGGGAGTGCCCCTCTCACCCTTAGGGGAGTCCCCTCTCTTACGCACACCCAATCAGGTTATGCCACGTCAACTCCCCTCTTAAACTCCCCTCACACCCCAATTTGATGGCGGCACTCCCCTCTTAGGTGACTTGTTTTTTATTTAAAAAAAAAAGGAAAATAATTGATTGGTTGAAAATGAGGGTGGCCCACCATACATCATGGATCCTTGTGCTTCTTCTTCGTTGAAACCTCCCCGGTCCCCTTCCCCTTCCCCGCACCCCCTCCCCGCATCGATGGCGCCGGTGTTCCCGAGCGGTGAATGGGGTCACCGATCCCCCTCCCCGCAAGTGCCCCGATCACCCTAATGGCTGTTACTTCCTCGGCCAATGAATCATCCTGCAATTCCCTGCAAAAGCCTGCTATCTTGATGAAAAGTTCTGCACAACCTACAATTCCATAAAAATTCACCATTTTGAATGGCTATTGCATCAATTGTGAAATATTTTGACAAGCAACATTAGTTTTGATTTCATTTTTTATATGAACACTACGTCAGTAAAAAACCTCTGAAAATCTAAACTGTAACCTTAAATGACAATCTAAGAAAAAATCATATCTGAAAGGGTGCTACTTTCTACACCCCCCCTGTTTACTTTTTTCACCCCCTCCTCTCACATACTTACAGGTGGGGCCTGCGTGGGACCGACAGTTTTCCTCTCACAAGGAGGGGTGTAATCAGGAAGGGGGGTGTATAGAATGAGCCATCTGAAACTAGGGCTGTCCAAACTGCTCGACGATCGAAGATCGCTCGACGATCGCTCGAAAATTGCTCGAAAAATGATCGTTCGATTCACGCTCATTTTGTTAATGAGCCGCTCGGATCGGTTCGATTTGAAAACGATCCAAACATGAGCAAGGGTCCGCTTGCTCGTCGATTGATCGGTTTCGCTCGAATTATTTTTTATTAAATAATTAATATATATTTAATTAATATAAGCATAAAATAGCCCAACAAAATACAAGGCTCTTTCATATACTTAGCCCATAAAAATAACTAGCACAATACCCACAACCCATTCCTTCCTTACCCTAACTTCTACACATTCTTTAAGACCTCAAACCAAACCCTAATCCCGGCCGACACCCACAAAACTTGCATCTACTCTCCCTCTCTCGATGTACACTGCACACAAAAGAAAATGCAACACCTTCCTTCTTCACTCACACCTCCCACACCTTGCAACCTCACCTACCTCCTCCCTGCAACTCGGTGAACGGCCGACCACCACCACTACCGTCTGGTGGTGGCGGCGACAGTGCGAAGAGAGAGACGCAGGAAAGTGAGTGAGAGAGAGAGAGAGAGAGAGGTGCGATGAGAGTGAACGTGGCAGGTCCTATCTCCGGCAATAGAAGCCGCTTCAGCGGCGGCACCGGCGACTTTACGATGATGGTGGTGGTCGCGTTCAGCGACAGGTGAAATGTCGGAAGCGGCGGAGTGGCGGCAGTGGCGACGGCCTGGTTACCTTCTGTTTCGAGTTCAAGTATGCGGTTCAAGTTTTCGGGTTAGCTCGGGTGCTCGTCTCGGGTCAACAGTTGATTCGATTGGTTCAGATCCAGTTCAGTTTCGGTTGTTTCAACGCTGGAAGATTAAATTATGTTTGTTGTTTGTTCATTTTTTTTCAACTAATTTCTTTATCATCTCATTATTAGTATAATATGTGTTTTTCGATCTATTGGACATGTTTCACTTAAGTCATGATTTCAGTTTTTGTTGTTGCTGCACATTTATTAATTTAGGTGTTGAGAAAAACCGAGCGAAACCGATCGAAATCGATCCGATCGATTTAAATTCGAACCGATCATGAGCACCACTTTTATGCTCGGTTTTATAAATTCGAACCGAACCGATCCGATCCGATCGGTTGTAATTCGATCCGATCTCGAGCAGACCCTCGATCGGATCGGTTCGTGAACACCCCTATCTGAAACCCTAATTGTGACGTCATCCAATACAAGAATGATATCATGATAATCCAACTTTTACACCTTAATTTTCTTCTGCAGCAACGAACTGAACTCAATAAAACCAGCGTTTTTATAAGAAGACGTTAAACTTGAATCAACTGCCAAATCAGAAAATAACTCCATAAAATAATCCAAATCCAACAACTGAATCTACGCTCGTCTCTCTCCAGAATGCTCAACAACATCTTGAAAAACTCTACATTGCATGGCATCACGAGTCCGCCAGTGGTCTGGTACCCGAACTCCTCTTCGGCTTTGTTGAGTAATTACACAAACACAGGCAAGTTGATAAAGTGTATAGGTATCACAAACCGACTATGTTCATCGCCGACGTAAACGGCAAACGAACCAGGGCGGACCCATATGGTGCGGGTCGGGGTCCACGGCAGTGGCGGAACTAGAAGAAAAGTTTAGGGGTATCCCAATTTTTTTACCGTACATTCATACAATAATAAAAAAACATGTGAGGGGGTATGGTCCCAAAAAAGCCGCGCAAAGGAGCTCGGAAAGCCATAAGAAGATTAACCACTATGATAGGAACATAAACCAATCTGATTAGTCCCATAATTAGTTCAGTGTTTCTTCAACATGATAATAAATAAAGTTTAAAAAATACTCAGGGCCGTCTTTGAGAATTCGGATTTCCTAGAGGGCCCAGTTAGAGGTGTACAAAAAAACTGATTACGCAACTGAAACCGAAAAATAAACCGAAACCGGTTGTTGGAAAAACCGGTTTTTTTGTAACCGGTTCGGTTACTAACCGGTTGGACCGGTTATAAAACGGTTATTGGTTGTTAGTTGGATATCGGTTTTAAAACCGATTATATAAAAAACCGGTTTTAAAACTGGTTATATGTAAAAACCGGTTATAAAAACTGGTTAAAAACCGGTTAAAACCGGTTAACCGAAAACGGATCAATAAAAACCGGTTATAAAAACCGGTTAAAACCGGTTTATGTCGCTGATGTGCAGAAAACGGTCATATGACCGTTGGGACTAGAAAGTGGCCGTTTTTTTTTGTTTTTTTTTGTCAAAAATTCATCTCCAATTACTATAAAAGGGTGTTGGGTGTTTTGGTTCAATCACACCATTCTCTAATCTCCTAAATCTCATAAAAACGCTCACTTTTCTTATTCGATAATTGTGAAAAAAAACATGGCAAGCTCTAGTGCTCATGATTCGGTCAATGTTGGCGAGTCTACAACCGACACGGTTGTTCGTGTTCTTGCAACGAAGCGCAACCCCGAAGTTTGGTCGCATTTCGATTTGTGCGAGATGGCGAACGGACCGAAAAAAGCGCGTTGTCATCATTGTAATGGTTTTTACGCCGTTGGGGCAAACACCACCTTGAAACAACACATCGAAAAACCGTTTTGTAGGGCGTTGAAACAACAATCCGCTAGTGGTCAAGCTTCCATGGCAAGCGACGCTACTTTGTTCGCCTACAATTTCGATATGGCAAGGGAGGAAATGACGAAGTTTGTAATCCAAGAAAGTTTGCCGTTCAATCATTTCGACAACCAACGCTACACCAAAATGATTCAAAGAACTCTCCAACCGCGATACACTCATGTAAGTCGCGCTACTCTTAGGAGGGATTGTTTAAAAATGTGGAAAAAAGCTAAACTTGAATTAATTTGTTATTTTGAAAAATTAGAAACCGGTGTTAACTTGACTAGCGACGTTTGGTCCGCACCGCACGGTTCACCCGACTCGTATATTTGTGTCACCGCCCATTGGATTGAACCGGCGACGTGGCAAATGATTAAACGCACCATTTTGTTTAAACTTTTTGATTACCCTCACACCGGTGAAGCTATATATAAAGCTATCGACAAATGTATTAAAACATACAAATTGGAAACAAAGATTTTTTCGATAGCTTTTGATAACGCCTCAAACAACACGCTTTTGGTCACGCATTTAAGGTTAAAGTACACTCCGATTTGTGAGGGTATTTTTTTCCATAGTCGATGTGTGGCACACATTATAAATTTGGCCGTTCAAGACGGTTTAAAGGTTATTGAACGACAAAAAGAATCTTTCAACTAGTTCATTGGTACTTCACAATTTGTTTAAAATGTGTAGAAAATTAAACGAGTTGTCGGGGAGAGGTAGACCATATTGTGATATGGTAGATACGATGAAGGAAAAACTAAGAAAATATTTTAAAGAACTACCCGCGGTTTTCACTTGTGCCGCCGCTTTAAACCCTTGCTTTAATATTTTTGGAACCGGTTCTTTGATTGAAAAATTTTCAAACGAGTTGAATTTAAACACTGTAGAAGAACCAAACTTTGGCGAAGCCGCAAAAACACGTTTTAATGAACAACTTTCAAAAATGTTTGATGTTTATGTAACAAAATATGGGCATATCTCGTCACACATTCACGAGTCAATGAGAAATGCCGCTTTCGGCGAAGGTTCATCAACTATGGAAGATGAAGATTTGTATGTTTACAACTATTTGTATGATGAATCGAGTCAAATGCAACGTGGTAACACTAGTAGTAGCGAACTCGGTCGATATGGTGGGTCGAACTTTCTACGAACAATGACTTCACAAGACTTTAAAAATTTTGATTTGTTGGGTTGGTGGAAAAGTAAGGAAGAACAATTTCCGATCTTAGCCACAATGGCCCGAGATTTACTAACGGTCCAAGCTTCCACGGTAGCTTCGGAAAGTGTTTTTTCTATAAGTGGTAGGGTGATTTCGATACGGAGGACTCGACTAACACCAAAGGCGGTTGAGATGTCGATTTGCTTGAAAGACTACTTGGATGCGGCGGAGAGATGTCAACACATACGCTCACTCGAGGGTGAATTAGATTACGAAGCCGAAGTGTACGAAGACGAGGTTCGAAACGAAATGACAACCCCAATGACCGAAGAAGAAGCCGAACTAGATGAATTACTCCGCAATAGTTCGAGTTCGGGTTCGGCCGAAGAAGATTAGACGCGGTTCAAGATATATTACTATTCTCGTCCCACTAAAAATATATATATACTAGTGTGGACCTTCGTGCGGATTAATATTTGAAGTTTATGTATGAAGTTTATGTATTTTCGTTGTTACGCTTTAGCGTTCGTACCGTTCTTATTTCCTTATGTTATGTTTCCGTTTGTTCGTAGACTTAATGATATTATGTTTTGACTTTTTACAATTTGCATTGTTATGTTTTTATAAAAAAACTGCTGTTTTTTTTTTAAAAACAGGCTAAAAAACAGCAAAACAGCATCAAAAACAGCATTCTGTGACATTTCCTGCAGACCGGTTTATTTACCGGTTTTTTTAAACCGGTTATAAAATCAGTTAATATAAATCAGTTCGGAAACCGGTTATTATACAAACCGGTTAGAACCGGTTGTACCAGTTATTATTTTTCAGTTGCTGAAACCGGTTAAAACCGGTTACGGTTAAACAAAAAACCGGTTTTCAATTGATCCAAAAAAACCGGTTCGGTTAAAAAACCGAAACCGGTTTCTCAAAATAACCGATTTGTACATGTCTAGGCCCAGTGCAAGTAGAAAACATAGGCCCCTAAATACATACATATTTATAAAAAAAAACTAGTAATAAGACGATTTTGTGAGCCTTGAATATGAAAAAAAAACTAAATAATATATATTTATACTACTTTTTTGTTGCGGTTTAAAATTTAAATTAGTGGTGTATTGCTCACAGCATGTATCGTGATAAAGAGACTACCTTTAAAAAAATTAGATAAAATTTTGGCCATTTAAGATAACCAAAGACCACCTTTAAGAAAACTAGATAAAATTTTGACCATTTTTAGATAACCAAATAGGTGGTTAAAAAAACCACCTTTAAAAAAATAGATAAATCACCCACTAAAGCTATATTTTGACTATTTTATATATTTAATAATTAATAATATGGAAAATAGAAAAACCTAACTTTTTATATAATTTTAAAATAAACTAATAAAATTACATTCTCTTACATACTAAGATAAAAAAAGTAATAACAATCAAACTTTATATTATATATTTACTAATATGATTAAATTAATAACTATTTATATTACTTAAAATAAACTAATATCGAACACCAAAATGAAAAATAGATAGAGTAATAACAATCAATTTATATATTCTATATGTAATAATATGATAAAATATAAGAACATAACTTTTTTATTCAATTACTTAAAATAAACTATTAAATAGTCGACTGAGCTAAAAACCAAATATAAATATAACCTAAAAGAAGAAATAAATTAATAAAATATCAATTGCTCTCTATTAACCTTTGTGAATCGTACAAACAACAAACATAAAAAAAAGTATTACTTTAATATAAATTTAATACTTACAGTGGGACTTGTGCCGTGTGCTTCCTTGGGCTCAACACTATCATTATTTAAATATTTTTTCAAGTCATCTTCTTCCTTTTTGAAACTCATTACTAATAACCAGACAACTGAAACAAAGATAGCCGTTTGCCTGAGAATTCTACTATCGGTTCTTTACATCTTTCATCCACACAAGCATTTAGGGGTATCCTAATATATGCCGAGGGGTATCCCATACATAAAACACAGAAAAAAAAGAAAGAACATTGTACTTCGCCATGAAAGTTGAGGGGTATCCCGGGCTACCCATTGACAAAGCGTAGATCCGCCCCTGGTCCACGGACCCCAATGTTTTTTAAAAAAGTAGTAGAACGGGTATGTTAAATTTTTCAAGGACCCCATAAAATAAATTAGTTGGACCTCATAGTATTAAAAGTAAAGATGGTATTGTGGTAAATCCCCTTGTGTTCCAACAAACAGGTCTCAAGTTCAAGTCTTACACCTCTTGTTTTTTAGTTTATTTTTTTCATCAAAATTAAACTAGTGTTTTAAAACAGCACAACCACCCATTGACCCTCTAATTTGCTTCTTTAAAATGATAAATTTAATGTCTCCGAAAGATTTTATTTCACATTTGATTACCAAATAAGACTTCTAACATATAGTGGTGTTCAAAAAAAAAAAAGCCTAAACAAAATTTTGAAGTTATGTGAAGTAGTTGTGTTGTTTAGGTAGCTATTTGTTTCAAGCAACTTAGGGTTTATATACGATGTGTGTAGATCTATACGCGGCGTATTGCATAAAAATCAGTGTATGACTGATGCCAGTTCTGGTCTGGCTGTTACACCCCCAAATTCCACTTGCAGAGTATTACCGCGAGGCGTGCGACTGACCAAATCATGCCACCAATCATATTGAACATTTAAGATAAATAGAGTAAAACCAATCATTACGAATACGATTAGTGACATCTTAGTAAAAGTCTAAAACAAAGTTTAAGTATATAACGGAATGCCGGAAGCATAAAGTACAAAAATCCGTTAATAGTTTAAAACATAAGTTTCAAAATAGGAACCCAACAACGGATTCTAGATGACCACTACACCCCTCCGAGCAGACTCCAACGCAGCACCTAAGGACCTGCAAGCATGCAGTAGTGTATCAACATAAAGTTGGCGAGTTCACTGTTTAAAAAGGGTTTACTTGTTTTTTCCCAAAAACATTGATTATTTAATTACCAAGTTATAAAACATGCCATGGGGAGCTACCCCATATGTAAGCTACTAAACTATGTGGTACCGAAACTACGACTATAGTGCTGTTAGCCCCAGATCAATGTCTATCATCATTCATCGATCATAAGGCCATACTAGTTCACTCCCGTCCTCAAAAGGCTCGGTGTGAGGTTTGTCAAACCTAATAGCGCTATCAACTAATATCTCGTTCGTCATGCCCGGCGACTAATCAGTATAAGCGTAGGGGACTTCATGATAGAGTTTCGTTTAGTACGCGAAAGACATGAATTAATAATATTGTTTAATTACTATTCCGTTCCCCGGAATATTAGGATCCTAATCAATCGGGAATAAATGATTTTAGTGTTAGTGTGAACTCACCTTTGCTTTGCTCGGTAGATAGAATATTTGTTCTAAGTTAGTCAACCACGACCTATTATGGTTACCAATATTAGAACCGTATACAGGTAATCACGTATTATCTACACGTACTTAACAAGTAGTGTACAAGTATCAACTATCATCTATTATACTAACCATATAAACATATTCACAGATAATCATATCAGTTAATCATATCCAAGTGTACAGTGTATGTGTGCGGCTAAACAAGGACATGGGCCTTTATTAGTGTGCGGCCCACTGCGGGTGTGCGGCCCATTTGTCAGTGTGCGGCCTACTGACAAGTGTGCAGTCATGCAAGGCTGGGTTGTACGACATTCAGATAAAGTTGTACAATGCATAAGTGTGTGTGACCATGCATCATGTGCTTGTACGTTGCACATGAATGATGGTACTAAAAGGGATTGTGCGGGCTAGGGTGTGCGACCCGGCAACATTCCTTTGTACTTCGTGCTTCAAGGGTTGTACACTTTAGGAGTGTGCAACCCCTGAGTGTACGGTGTGCAATGTGTGTTTGTACGTCATGCATTTACATGTTGTACATTCGTATAAGCAGAATTCAAATATGCAGAAATCATTTCTCAGATTCTCAACAAGCAGAGACTATAACTTTTATAATCATCAAATAACTCAACATTCACGGATTCATTATTACCAAAAATCAACTCATTCATACCATATAAAATCAAATCATCATGAACATCATACAACTCATCTACCTAGATCTATTGTCACACCCCCAAAATCCACAAGCGGAGTATCACCGCAGGGAGCGTGACATGACCAGGATCCAGCCACCAATCATATTGAACAATATAAATAAATAGATAAAATCCAAACCAAACAATATAATTGGCGACAAATCAATTTAGCAAAGTCTAAGTTATCAGCGGAAGCATTAAGTTCAAAACCAAAAGATAGGTTCATAGTTCATAAGGTTAAAGTTCATAAGTTTAACATGGCACACAACAGTCCATGTCCCACAACGACTCCTCCCATGCAAGCTCCTGCTAAGTACCTAGCGACCTGCAAGGCATGTAACAACGAGTCAACAACAAAGTTGATCAAGTTCACAGTTGGTTGTCCATTTTAATGTTGTTCCAAAAATCATAAGTTATTTCGAAAACCATGAGTTAACCAGTTCCTTGTTTCCCAAACCATAACCAGTGTTGTAAACCACTAGACCCGTTACCATATCGACTACTGACTAGAGTCATGTTTATGTGCCCTGCGTCAATGTCTATCATCATTGACTAAGTGCCCAAGTACATTAGTCCACTCCCGTCCTCTACAGCACGGTGTGAGGCTTGTCAGACCTAATAGCGCTATTTAACTAATGACCCGTTCACCAATGGCCCGGCGATTAAGTCGATATAAAAATGAGGGACTTCATGATAGAGTTTTGTCTAGTAAGTTCTATGTTGTCATCCTTCCTATGGAGGATGGAGGTACGTATTCTACCCAAGGAGAATACGCAGGATTTAATGTTGTCATCCTTCCCATGGAGGATGGAGGTACGTACCCTACCCAAGGAGAATACGTAGGATTTTAATACCGTTCCTAACCCATTCCCAAACCACCGGGAATCCATGCCTTGTAGAAAGTGTGAACTCACCATAGATTAGCTCGGCAGATAAAATGTAACACCCCGTGTTTCGAAAGTCAAAGTCAAAGGCAAGATTGAAGTCAAAGGAAGAAAATATGGCTAATTGCGATCTGCCTCTCCTTGCTCAATTCCTGTTTTGACTTCTTTGACTTGTAATTGGTCTATTTTATTATCGTTTTAGTTGTATTATGTGGTGTATATATTAATAATCGCACGGTAGTCGCTGTTTATTGCATGTTTAATCGCTTTATCGCTATCGCAATCGCACTCGCAACTCGAAATTACGCATTTTTGGTTATTGTTATATGTGTGTGTATGCCTTATGTGTTACTTGTGCGTGTTTATTTATATTATGTTGTGGCAATCAATCGAAACGCAATCGAACTCAATCGCAATCGAATCGTAAACACTAAACGAATATGAAATAAGGATGATTGTATGTTGATATAGTAGTTGGGATTAAAAGTAATTTGACTAGGAAGTACTCTCGCATCGCAACGCTCGCAATCGCAATCGAAACGGCAAAACTCGTCACACCGAACACTCGAACCAAGTCACCGATCGACCAGGTAACCAGCCGATCGATCGAGCTGCCGCCCGATCGATCGAGCTGCCGCCCGATCTAACAGCTAGTCGATCAGGCCGTCACCCGATCGATCAGCCCCTCTCCTCCCCTTTCCACTTCGGGAAACCCTATAAATACCCCCTGTCACCATCATACTTTCCACTTTTGGCAACTCTCATCCGACCAGCTCATCTTCCCCACTTTTCTTCAGATTTCTCGCGATTCCGGTAAGAGCTCATCCTAAATCTTGTACTTCCTTAATCTACACGTACTCCTACACCTTTCTATCTTTTGAATCTTAACTTTTAATCATGAAATCATCAAGATTCAAGGTGTTCTAGGATGACGTCATCATGTGTTCTTGAGAACTTCATGTTTTTGCCTCAATCTACCAAGAACAACTTAGATCTAACCGATTTCCACATAAACAAACAAAGGTCTTTCATAGATCTAAACATATTCACAATGAAAAGGATTGAAAGATGGTTTTCCAACTTTCTTTCTACTCTTTTACACTCAATGCCTTCAAAATCGATAGAAACGGAGCTTGTGCCGACTTACTACTCATTCTTGTGGTTGTGTTGGTTCAAAGATCTGGATTTTATCCACGAGACTACCGATTTCGGGTTAAACATGGAACACCGTCTCGAACAGTTAACAGGTTGGATTTGGGTGATTCCTGTCCGATCAGGGGTACCAAGTATTGACAAGGTTTCTATTGCTTAATACGTTATCAAAACGTCTCGATAAAACAACAAGCAATCAAAACAACCAAGTGTAAGACGAACAGGTCGACCAGGACGGAGTGTCGTCCGATCGGACAGCCATCCGAACGATCGGTCATCCGATCGACTTGCACCTTGGCCCCACAATTAATTCTTCAAATCAACCCTCAAGAGTTTTTGGAACACCGAACGGATTGTCGTCCGATCGAGTTACCACTCGATCGACCGACCATCTGACTATGTGATGTTTCGAAACTTCAATACTTAAACAATTTTCAACATGTTCAATGCACAAGGGATGCCACCCGATCGAACAACCATCCGATAGAGTGACAACCTGCTGAGAGCTTGTAACACCCCAAAATAGGATAACATGAAACTAAGTTCAAATAATTAAAAGAATTAACTAAGTTAGTAAAATGTTACAAAAGCTAGTTAAAGGATGGAAAGTGTTTAATGAAATAAATGAAATTCTATGGGGGTTAAACATGACAAATTGTTAAGTAAGGGTATTAGAAGGAAGGAAACCCCAAAATCACACATGTGTATGTTCTGGGGATCGAACAGAGAAGCAGGAGAAACAAGGGTTACCCTTGTTCTTGCAAATCTCATCAATTGACAAGGAAATTCAGTGTTAATCGGCTGCATGTTACCAGATTTTCGATTAACCTAACATCCTCTATAAAGTGGTAAGTTCAATTTGGTGTTTTTGATGTATGGTAGGAAGTGGGTTATGACCCAATCTCGAAATTTTGCAAGAGATTGTATAGATTGGAGTTAGGACTTCTCTATAGAACAAGAATCATGTATGCTTATGTGTGAATTTGATTATATGAAAAGCTAATTGCACAACCCATTGATATGAATAATTAGAGGTTGAAAGGTGGGAATAATGGGTAGGAATCATGTGTAGGAATGACATGTGATGATGTTGTAGTACTTGAATCTTAAACAAATTAAGTAGGACAAGAGAATATTATGAACTTGATTAATTGTTGATGAACCTTGAAATGAACTAGTAGGAATTATGCTTTAAAAGCTTGTACTTAGTGTCCCGCAAATGCGAAACCCGCCAAGTGTTTGATGAAATGCTTGAAAGAATAATTATGTGTAAATTGGAAAATAATGGAATGAAATTTGGGGTACTAAACGAATGAATGAATGTGTTGATATAGGCGTGAAGGAAGAAGGTTCAAGTACTAAGAAATCGGAAGGCTCACAAGATCGAGGTATGTTCCGTTTGCATACAAAACTTTACTTAGATTTTGCTATTAATTACGAGATACAATTCTTTGTTATAATGATTTACGGTGGTTAATAAGTAGATAGCAAATCCCTTGAGGATTTGGTTATGTTAACGAAGGTTATGACAAGTTATGCAATTTTGACCGGTTCAAGTTGAACAAGTCAAGTAAGAATAAAGGTTCCACCCGTTTAGAATGGGTGGTTATGAATGCAACCACTAATGTGGTATGTATGATGTTCAATCCGTTAAACGGATAGAACGAAAGATGTATGTCGAAAGCAAATAACCCGATGTTATCGGGTCACAAATGGTATGCTTGAATCTCAACATGAGAGTATATGCTATACCCATTAAAATGGGTAACCAAATGCGTAAGGAAAACGAAAGTATATAAATAAAGGAATGAAATCAAATTTTGGTTATTGTAAGTGGAATAAATTTAAAGACTAACTTCTTAAAGTTTTGTTGTTGAGTGTAGGTAAATCCTCATTTTAGGCGACTTGGCAATTTGGGGCGAGCACGTGCACATATTATGACATACCAAGCGCTTCCGCTAGTTTGTATTAATGTTTTGGGTCAAACGCTTGTTTTATTTTCGTACACCCTTAGTAGTAGTTATACTTTTTAAACTTGATGTTATGGTTTTTAGTCGTGTCTAGTATGAACGGGTCATGGGCATTATCGTATCGGTGTTGTATAAAACAGGGATGCACTCGTCTTACGGACGGGTCATGCCCAAATTTTGTTAAAATTGTGTGCTAATGTTGTTAGTGTTACAATCTTTAAATCGTGAAAAGTTTGGACATCTTAAAAGTTTATGTTTCTAGCGTCTTTTGGATGTCATTTCTATTAGACGCAAATGCGGGTCTTACAGAGCTTGTTCTCGCTGAAGTGCCCAACCTATCGGACTGTCACCCGATCGAACGGTCGTTCGATCGATCGACCTGAAAGATAGAGGTACTTCAATGTTTTCAAATACTACAACGAAAACTTCAAAGGTCAAGCCATCATACACAAACACATCATTCCCAAAGGAAGTAACAATCCACTCGAACGGTCATCCGACCGGACGACCGTCCGAACGGACTGTCACTCGAACGACCGGCTGTCCATTCGGACTATCATCCGATCGAACTGTTGTCCTACCCACTTGCACTCTGTATCGTTTTAATCGTCACTTATCGTTATGCTATCAATCTGTCCAGGCTAACCCTACTCTCTAGCGCTCCCTTCAATCCATCAATCGCTATGAGTATACTTGATCCCTTTTTGCTTTACGCACTTTTGGGTGTTACATACGTTACTTATACAAAATCACATCGAACACACTACGCAATACTTTAAACGCTAACCGTTATCGTATGTTATACGTGACTTAATGAATGCTTGTTTGTTATGTTTACACATGGAATGCTGTCTACCTGCCTTAGCAACGATAGTACTATAGTTTGGACTCAGCACCTGTTCACTCAGGGGTTGTTAAGGACAATTACTTACATGGCTCATAGTGGTGAGTGTGTATCGCGAACTGCCTTGGGCAGTCAACCCGCAGTCATTGGTATCGATAGGTTCATGTCGATAACTAACATGCCTCATTTTACACTATGTACGTGCTGGTTATGCATAACAATTTCGAACTCTATATGCTACTATCAAACTTGTATGCTCACCTTTACACAATGTGTATTGACTTTTACTTTAACGTATGTGACAGGTGCTTAGGATGCTTATTTTCTTACTTTGATGTGAAATCGAGGCTAGGAAAGACCTAGGTCAACAATAAACAATTGTCTGTAATGAAAATCTGAGTTGTCGGAACAGAACAATTTGACTAGATCTTTTCTGTAATAATTGTATTATCATTTATGACATGGTATGGGACGTGTTGCTTTAAATATTTGGTAAATATAGTTGTTATGGAAACCTCTGGACAATCTGTTTCGCTCAATGCCGCGCCCCGATGTTTCCGCCATCGGTTGGGGTGTGACATAAAAGAAGGTCACTTGAGCTAATCGTGGTCAACCACGTCCTAACATGGTTACCATATAAGTCAGGTCTATGTTCAAGTATTACACGTATGTTTCACAGATAAACTAGCAGTTTACATTCATAGATTGATCATGGCATGCACTTAGCATCATGGCAGTTCATCAACAGTACACATAAATGGTTCAACAGCAACAGTTACATTTACAAACAAGGCCCAAGTGTGCGGCCCAAGTTCTTGGGCCTGTGATAATGTGCAAGTCCATATCGGGTGTGCGAGCTGGTGGTCTCGAGTCGAGACTGTGTGGTCTCAGGTCATGTAGTTTTCACTCGAGATCATGTGGTCTCGGATCAGGTCTCGAGTCGCAACAAGACCCGCAACCAAGGTCTCTAGTCTTGTTGTTTTTGTGCGGCTGAGGTGTGGTCTCGATTCGAGACTATGAGGTCTCGGCTCACAACCCTTGTCGAGACCAGAAGGTGTAACAAATTTCTTATTTTCAGCCTATCATCACCGTAACATCAGTAAACAAGTTTGGCAGTTTTAAATCAGATCAAACAACAATAATTAAACACAATCATACACCTTAATTATTCTCTAATCATCAACAATTAATCATCCAACCTTCAAAGCATTTAATCGGATTAGCAGACTAGTGAATTCAAATACCATCATGAAACCCTAACCATCATGCAAACCATGGCTAACAATTTATCGTGTGCTCATTATGCTAAATCAAACTAATCATCCACATACTCGAAAATCAACAATCCAACACATGCAATCGGTCCTAGATCACACAGATCATCATACAATTCCTTCTAGTAGTTTTGTTAATACATGTTTCTAATACTCAAACCAAAAACAGTTGTCATCGCATATGTTAATACCAAAACTAAACACATATTTCCGATTTATGATCACAATCTCATCCATATTTCTTCTAGCATGAACCCTAGTCCATCAGATAATAACACAACATCAAGAGCATAGCAAACTAACAATGGTGTAGCACTAACCGGAAATCCGAAAAGACTAATTTGATCGAGATGGAAGGCTTCGGGTGAGGGGGCTGCCATCGCACAAGGAGGAGGGGGGAAAGAGAGAGTTTTAGGGTTTGGTGTGTGTTTATGTTTTGCAAATTATGATGATTATGCCAATCTTCATGTTGTTATGCGCAAACATGAGTGGGCTGAACCCATCTTGGGCTGCCCTCGGGTCAAGAGTTTGAAGTAAGTGGAGTTGGGCCGAGAGGGGTATGTGCGGCCAGAAACAAAGTGTGCGGCCTGGACCTTTTGTGCGACTAGGCTTGTAGTTACATACATACAGACAACATTTGCTAACACACAACATAAACAAACTCATTCCATTGAAATCAGACATGTCAATAAGTCACGCAATGTTCAAACAAGTTACATCAAAGCACAACGAAAGGTTCTAAAATACGAGTTGTCACATCTATGAACAAGCACATCATTTTATACGAAATCATATGAGACTTGTAAACATCCCAAAGATCCTAATCCTTTTAACAACACTCATGAATCAAAACATCCTAAATACACTCATCGATGAAACAGTGACCCACATCAAATCAGCCCTAATATTAACTAAACATAATCATTCATCCAATTTGTGAACATCATGCAAACCCATTATCATTTTGTGACACACAAATCCTAATCCTTTTCATCATATTATGAATCTTTCCACATCATGTCTTCACAAAGAAATCATCAAAGCAATGTCTTATAATCACTCGTTTTGAAACAACTAGAAATAAATAATGAAGAATCATCATAACAGGAACACAACTTTCATACAATCATTTAATGAAACACAAGAAAGAACATGAGCATTAAAGCAATAAAATCTACTAACTCGAAGTGAAGGAACAAGAAGAAGAATGCGTTAGAGTGTGCGAGAGATTTGGAAGGATTCTTCAAAAAGGAAAGCAACCTTGAAGATGGAAATATTGTTGATGATGTCTTGAATCTTGAAAAGGAATGAGAAGAGAATGTTGTAGAATATTAGGAGAATGTTGGCTGATTTGGGGGAGGAATGTTCCCAATAAGGCAACCGTCAAAGAATGTTATGGAGAAAGGTGCTAGGGTTTGGCTGATATGTGTATTTATACTCATAGGAAGATGCCGCACACTCAAATAGTGATGTCCAGCTGTCATTATGCGGCACACATATGTACATATATGTGTGCGGTCTCCAATATTTCAGGGGTGTGCGACATGACATGTCCTCCGCATTTGGTGAAGGTATGCGGGCTAGTTAGAATCTAGGCTTAGCAAATTAAAGGCCCACACATAGGGGTGTGCGGCTTGGATGGGGTGTGCGGCTGCACACTATGAGTTATATAGTATGCGGCCATGATTTAATAATATAAATTCAACACTCATATATATAAACAAACCAAATACATTAGCACGTCATACTAATATCAACTTTTTTATTAATCACGCACCATTATAACGTACAGTGAGATGTAAAAAGAAATGACACGAGGTTATAAGTGCGAGTTGTCACACTGACTACTCCTATACGTCGCGTATAGGCCTATAGGCGGCGTATATAAGTGTTTTTTTAAAAACATTTATACAATGTAAATCGTTTTTGGAAAGTTTTATAGAAAAATAAATAAGTTTTCTTACAAACTTCTTTATACAACATTAATCATTTTTATACGATAAATATCGTAACGTATAGGTGTAGTATAGGTCACGTATTGATCTCGTATAAGCCTATAAGTGTGATATCATATTGTACAGTGTAGTATAGGTCTCTTGTAGGTATAGTATCATATAGTATAGGTCCCGTATAAACCTCATATAGAACTATAGATGTAGTATCGTAGGCATATACAAGACCTATTAGGGACCTATACGAGACTTATACTACACAATACGATACTATAGGATATGATATAACACCCGTATAGGCCTATAGGTGTAGTATAAGTCTCGTATAGGACTATAGGTGTGGTTTAGGTCCCGTGTATAAAAAAATAATCGTTTTAGCAACATTTATACAATATTAATACAATATTAATCGTTTTAGCAAATTTTTATAAAAAAAACATTATACAATATTAATCGTTTTAGCAAAGTTTTATGAAAAAAAAGTTTTATATTTTAAATAAATAAAAAAGTAAATATTTGTTACATACTTTATTATACAATATTAATCATTTTTATACGATAAATATCGTATCGGTATAGGTGTAGTAAGGTCACGTATTGACCTCTTATAAGCCTATAAGTTGTATCGTATCGTATAGTGTAGTGTAGTATAGGTCCCGTATATGTGTAGTATCGTATAATATAGGTCCCCTAGAAACCTTGTTTCATATAAGCCTATAAGTGTGATATTGTATCGTATCCATATTTCTTCTAGCATGAACCCTAGTCCATCAGATAATAACACAACATCAAGAGCATAGCAAACTAACAATGATGTAGCACTAACCGGAAATCCGAAAAGACTAATTTGATCGAGATGGAAGGCTTCGGGTGAGGGGGCTGCCGTCGCACAAGGAGGAGGGGAAAAGAGAGAGTTTTAGGGTTTGGTGTGTGTTTATGTTTTGCAAATTATGATGATTATGCCAATCCTCATGTTGTTATGCGCAAACATGAGTGGGCCGAACCCATCTTGGGCTACCCTCGGGTCATGAGTTCGAAGTAAGTGGAGTTGGGCCGATAGGGGTATGTGCGGCCAGAAACAAAGTGTGCGGCCTGAACCTTTTGTGCGACTAGGCTTGTAGTTACATACATACTGACAACATTTGCTAACACACAACATAAACAAACTCATTCCATTGAAATCAGACAGGTCAATAAGTCACGTAATGTTCAATCAAGTTACATCTAAGCACAACGAAAGGTTCTAAAATACGAGTTGTCACATCATCCCCAAGTTGAGAGAAATTTCATCCCGAAAATTAGTACGTACTTACTGAGGAAGCTAGTTAGGTTGCACGTTTTCCTGGTTTTCCTGGGGTATCACATCATCCCCCCGTTGGTTTGGATTTTCGTCCCGAAATTCCGCAGTAGCTTCAGTATTGGACTCACTTTTCTTAAACAACTGGGGATACTTGCGTTTCATTTGGTCTTCTCGTTCCCAGGAAAAATCTGGGCCACGACGGGAGTTCCAACGAACTCGAACAATGGGTATACTGGTACGCTTGAGAGTCTTAACTTCCCGGTCCATAATTTCCATCGGTTCCTCGACGAATCACAACTGGTCATCGATAGTGAGTTCCTTGAAAGGAACTATGAGGGTCTCACCTGACAGACACCTCTTCAAATTTGACACATGGAATACGTTGTGAACACCACTGAGTTCTTTGGGCAGGTTCAATCTGTACGCCACTTTGCCGATTTTCTCAGTGATTTCTAAAGGTCCGACATAACGCGAATTAAGCTTGCCCCGTTTACCAAAGCGAACCACACCTTTCCAAGGTGAGACTTTAAGTAGCACTCGATCCCCAACCTGGAACTCGAGCAGTTTCCTGCGCTTATCAGCGTAGCTTTTCTGACGGTCACGGGCTGCCGCCATTCGTTGACGAATTTGGGCAATCTTTTTCGTTGTGTCGACAACGAGTTCTTGGCCAGTGATTTGGCTATCACCCACTTCTGCCCAGCATAGAGGTGATCGGCATTTCCGTCTGTACAAAGCCTCGAATGGAGCAGCCTTGATGCTGGTGTGGTAACTGTTGTTATACGAAAACTCTACCAAAGGTAGATGTCTTTCCCAGCTGTTACCAAAGTCGATTACACATGCTCGAAGCATGTCTTCAAGAGTCTGGATGGTGCGTTCAGTCTGCCCATCCGTTTGTGGATGATATGTTTTGCTCATGTCTAGACGTGAGCCAAAGGATTTGTGCATCGCTTGCCACAAATCAGATGCAAAACGCGGGTCACGATCAGAAATGATGGAAGTTGGCACCCATTGCCTAGCGGCTACTTCCTTCAGGTAAATGTCTGTGAGCGTGGAGAACTTATCCGTTTCTTTGATTGCCGGAAAATGTGCAGACTTTGTCAGTCGATCCACTATCACCCAGATGGTGTCGTTTCCCCGTTGAGATCTAGGCAAGCCAGTGACAAAATCCATGGAAATTTGCTCCCATTTCCATGTTGGAATCTCTGGTTGTTGTAGTAGGCTTGATGGCTTCTGGTATTCAACTTTGACTCTTGCACAGGTCAAACATTTACTAACATAGGTCGTTATGTTAGTTTTCATGTGAGGCCACCAGTACAGAGTTTTGAGGTCATGGTACATCTTGTCAGAACCTGGATGCACCGAGTAGCGAGACTTGTGTGCTTCGTCCATCACAAGCTCTCATAAGTTCCCAAAGAATGGAACCCAGACACGTTCCATGAAATAGTAAGTGTTGTCTTCCTTGCGTTCGAGTTTCTTTTCCATGCCCCGCAGGGACTCGGCTTTGAGATTCTCTCCCTTCAATGCTTCAACCTGAGCATCACGGATCTGGGCAGGTAGACTGGAGTGAATGGTAAGCTGTAACGCACGTACACGCTTAGGTTTAGTTTCCTTACGACTGAGGGCGTCAGCCACAACATTGGTGCACTTGGTACCGTACAAGTAATGCCTCCATATCTTAAACGCAAACACCACCGCTCCCAACTCTAAATCGTGGGTAGTGTAGTTCTTTTCGTGAACCTTGAGTTGGCGCGATGCGTAAGCAATGACTTTCTCACGTTGCATCAACACACAACCAAGTCCTTGGATTGATGCGTCACAATAAACTAGGGGTGAGCAAATTAACCACCATAACCGATAACCGAACCATAACCGACATAACCGAACCACTAATAACCGATAACCAATATAACCAATGGTTATGGTTATGAAACTTTGTATAACCGCTCAATCGGTTATGGTTATGGTTATGAAGCTTTGGTTAACCGAATATAACCGAAACCGAACCGAAGTTGTAATGTTAACTTTATATAATAGATTTGTGTTTTACAAAACCATATAGAGGGTTTTTACTAAGATAAAAGTATGTTAGTAACAAAGTGATCTTGATATAGATGTCATTTATTTTGATAAAGAACTAAGGTGTTATGGTCATAATTGTTTTTGTTTGAGAATTACCTTATTAAAAAGAACTCTAAATCGGTAGTTTAACCAAAAAGTTTAGTCTTCGTTATCTTATAAAATAGGCTCAAGCTAAGTTCGTGCACAACCCTATTTATTCCAAACCTTGCTTGGTTACGTAACCGAAATTAATCAAAACCGAACCATAACCGACTTCATAACCGATTAACCATAACCGAAGTTTGGTTATGGTTATGGTTACCAAAACTTCATAACCGAACTAGCGGTTATGGTTATGGTTAATAGTAAAAACCGACCCAAACCGACCCATGCACACCCCTACAATAAACCACGAAATCGTCTGTGCCTTTAGGTAGCGAGAGAATAGGTGCGCTACAAAGCTTCATCTTCAGTTGCTGAAATGCGGATTCCTGAGCATCACCCCAACAGTAGGTGACACCCTTATGAGTAAGAATAGTAAGAGGTTGCGCAATCTTTGAGAAATCCCTGATAAACCTTCTGTAGTAACCAACCAAACCCAAGAATTGACGGATTTCAGTTGGAGTTCGAGGTCCGGGCCAATTTTTGATCGAGTCAACCTTGGATGGATCAACGTGAATCTGATCCTCATTAACCACGTGGCCTAGGAAATGGACTTCATGAAGCCAAAAGTCACATTTCGAAAACTTAGCATAAAGCTGTTCTGTTCGAAGAAGTTCCAGAATAAGTCGCAGATGACACTCGTGTTCCTCCTGACTCTTGGAATAGATCAGGATGTCGTCGATGAAACGATAACGAACTTATCCAAGTATGTTTTGCACACTCGGTTCATGAGATCCATGAAAACCGCATGTGCATTTGTCAACCCGAAAGGCATGACCTGAAACTCGTAGTGTCCATAATGAGTCCTGAATGCTGCCTTGGAGACGTCTTCGTCTCGGACTCTCAGCTGATGATAGCCCGATCTCAGATCAATCTTAGAGTAGAAGCTCGACCCTTGCAACTAGTCGAACAAGTCATCGATACGAGGAAGAGGATAACGATTATTCATGGTCACCTTATTAAGTTCACGATAGTCTATGCACATTCGAAAGGTACCGTCTTATTTCTTCACAAACAAAACTGGAGCTCCCCATGGCGAAGAGCTAGGACGAATGAAACCCTTGTCCAAAAGCTCTTGTAGTTGCGCTGACAATTCTTCTATTTCAGTTGGAGCTAAGCGATAAGGTGCACGAGCTATTGGCGCTGCTCCAGGAGCTAGCTCGATTTGAAACTCGACCTGACGATGAAGCGGAAGACCAGGTAATTCCTCAGGGAATACCTCAGGAAAGTCTCGTACGATCGGAATGTCTTCTATCTTCTTCTCTTTCGTTGAGGTGTCAGTAACGAGGGCTAAAATAGCAGTGTGGCCCTTACGCAAACACTTCTAGGCCTTAAGGAAAGAGATGATGCCTACAACAGCACCACTCTTATCACCACGGATAACGAGGGGTTCTTTACCAGAACGAGGAATGCGGACGACTTTCTCCTTGCAGAGTATCTCCGCTCGATGTTGGGATAACCAGTCCATCCCAATAACCACGTCGAAACTACCAAGAACGATGGGAATGAGATCGATAGAGAAGGTCTGACCAGCTAGAACGAGATTACAACCCTTAACTACGTGATTATTATATTTGTGAAGAAAGAAAAAGAAAAAAAATGATGAAATAAAAAAAATTGAAAAAAAAGAAAATGAAAAAAAGCAAAAGATGAGAAGAAGAAAAAAAAAGAGAGAATAAAGTTGTGGGTCGAAATGACTAATATGTTAGTATTTGTTTCGTGCTTATCCGGTTTATCGTGTGATTATATGTTTAGCTACTTATTCCCAAAAAAAAAAAAAAAAAAAAAAAAAAAAAACACACCCTACATTTAGCCCTTACCTAACCAATAAAGCCCTCTTGATCCGTGTTAAATTAACATTTAGGTGGCAATCTGATTGACGTACAAGCTTATGATAGTATGTTTCATAGTTCGGTTTTGAGAGTTCACTCGAAATTACATATTTATTAGCCGAGAGATGAGTGAAATTGTGAGGGGTGTTGACATTGCATAATTGATTGCTTGAAGGTAAGAAAAACTTGATTAGGTAGGCCCGGTTTTCATCTAAATATTATGATTGGTTAACCTTTTGAACGTTGTAAGTCTTGCGAAACCGCTGTGTTTAATGATTTCGTAGTTCGCGTTATAACTTGTTCGAGACTTGCGTTATTGTTAAGTGTTTAAGTTGGACATGTTGTTTAGGATTTTGCTTAGGGACAAACAAAAGATTAAGTGTGGGGATATTTGATGTATGGTAAAATACACATATTTGTCCCGTGTAAATTGTATAATTTTTGTATAGGTTTTATTTGTTTTTATTTAGTTTTAGTGTTATTTTTTATTATTTTGTGTTTTGCTAGGTCCTGGTGCGAATGGAGCGAAAACGAGTAATATGGAAATGACCAGCCAGTTGGGCAGAGTGTGATGCCAGAGACCGAAGTAAAATTGCCACTATTTTTCGTGAGTGGGCCAAGTCCACTATCTCTATATTATTATTGGAGATATATATATATATATATATATATATATTAATATTATTATGGTGGGCTACATATTAATTGAGTTGGGACGTGCAAAGAAAATTCCATATACATCTTGAGGGATTTCTAATTAATTTGGACAACATCATAGTGGGCCGCAAAAGACTTGGTCCCTGCCATGCATTTCGAGATCAGTTGGGGATTGTTTTTTTTTTCTTGGGCTTGAAAAACAAATTAGTGGACACTAAAAACAAAAACCATAATGGAATGTTAAAAGGCAATTATATATGCAGAAGAGTTGACGTAAAGTGAGGGGAATAATATTGATTGGAAGTGACGGCAGCAAGCATAGAAGACAACAGGCGACAAAAGGGATTGGAGGAACTAAAGAAAATTGTCAAGCAACCTCACAAGCACCTCTAGTTATACTCACGGCAATTCGAATCAGAAAAAGAAAAACAAGCTACCAAGCAGGCAGGTGAATTAATTTAAGCAGGCAGGCTAGTAGCTTAATTTTTATTTCTTTTTACGATGGACCGTGATTTTGGTTGTGTTTTTGTTTCGTTCTTGATCATGAGTAGCTAAACGTTTGAAACTACCTAGGTTGTGATGAACTAGTGATTGTTACGTTGTTTTGACTTGGTTTTGGTTATTTTATGTGATTTACATAACTTTGCCTTGTGATTGATCTTGATATTGCATGTTTGTGTGTTTTGATTGATTATTGATTGATGAATTCAGTGGTTTAGGCACATAGAAATATCCCCTAGACATAGAGTTTAATTTGAATCGTTGATCTTAGGGTTTTCGGTTTGAATATTGAGTTGAGAAATTGACCAATTCGATTAATAATTAAAATCAATATACTAAAACTTGCATCCTCATCTTGTGACTCGAAAGACGATTAAGGTGAGCTAGGTTATTAGCTAATCATTGGTGGGTAGATTGGGTGACCGATAGCTCGGGATCGTTTATTGCATCGTGGTTAAGGTTTCCTAGGATTTCAATCTTCAAGGTTTGGTTTGCTTTGTGCTTTGAGAGTTTTGGGGGTAGAGTTACTTTCATTGCTTGATTCTCGTAGGATTTGGTATCGATAGGTCGAGCCGGTTCGTTCAAGCACTTCGCATTTCGTCTTTATCTTTCGTTTGATACATCTCTAGCGAGGGGTTAATCGAGGGAGTAGGATATTTAACCATTGCCATAGTCAAGATAGCGTTGCAAGATTCTAGGGATTCGACAACTATGTAGTCTTTTCTCATCATATTTGATTTACACCTAGCTCCCGAGTTCGCGTTTGTTTTACGTTACTTGTCGTGTCATTTTTGCCACATTTTCTTAATTAATTAGGTTATTAGTTTAATTAATTAAAAACCTCAAATCCAAAATACAAGTTAAAACCAGTTAAGTAATTAGTTAAGTCAGAGTCTAGTTTAGCATCGCTAGTGTCTCGTGGGTTCGATACTCGGACTTCATTAGGCTTTACTACGTACGATAGGTACACTTGCCTGTCAGTGGTCTAGCATTTAGAGAGTCTTAGTTTATAAATTTAAAACTAGGGTGTCTAGATTAGGTTAGTTTTTTTATTAGACCATAATTTGCACATCAAGTTTTTGGCGCTGTTGCCGGGGACACTTAGGCGATTGCGTTATTAGCTTTGACTGATCTTATGTGTTTAATTGGTCTTATTTATAGTTTGAGTCTTAGGGCTTGTGTTTAGTAGTAGTGTGTCTAGTCATTTTTGTAAATATTTTTTTTATTAGTTAATTTTTTTTATATATTTTTTATCATGTGTTTAATCTGTGGAGGGGACCATTACACTAAATATTGCCCAATTCGAACGGGGTACCCTCCCTATGTTACAAAGTTTGCGGATGCAGTTACAGGCTTCGTTCAGAAAACTGAAACGGCAAAAGAGCAAGGAGATCAGAGATTTCCCGACATGTTCGCCGTTTCTGAGCAAGCGCTCGTGTTACTGCAACTATTGGCGGAGAATTACAGGATTCAACAAGTGGATCCGGAGTGTCAGGGCTGCGGTGGACCGCACATGTATGAAGATTGTCCGGTCGCTTTTCGATGGTCAATACCTTCGGTTATACGAGGTATATACTGGGATGATGATTGGAATTTGAATCGAGGTATGAATGACGAGATGATATATACCATCGAGCCTACTAACAAGGAGACGCCGTTGGAGGGCGAAGAAAGCGCTGGAAGAGAAGAAGAGGATGATGAAGCAGTTGAAGAGCTTCAAGGCGACCCAGAGCTATCGGATATAGAGTCGGAGACAATAATGGACATTGAAGTCCCACCTCCAGTTCAACAGGTCACTAATTCCAGCTATTGGTGTCCCACGCCATGGAATATCGATGATGGCTTTTGGAGTGATGATGAGGTAGTAGTAGAAGAGGCAGAGTTAGTGGTGCCCGACTACACCGCAGTTGAAGAAGTTGAAAAGGAGCTACTTGACAAGATGGAGGATGAGAAAGGTGAGCATGTACCATCTTGGGAGGAGGAGTTTGGTGATGAGTTGGTAGGTTTGCCAACTCTTGAAGATGAAGAATTTGACCCGGTCGGTGATCTCGCCTATTTAGAGACATTACTTGAAAAGGAACCGACCATGGAGATCAAATATACACCAAACGTAGAAGAGAAAGTGGCTGCGGAGTTTGATAGCCGGCCCGTGGAGAATCCAGGAGATGGATGACCACCACGATCAAATACACGGGAGAAGGCGAAAAGGAGCCTGGACAGACCTTTCGCGGAGATTCGGGGATGGTGCTGAAGGAAGAAGGAGATGGAAGCGCTGAAGTCTACTTGAGACCACTCTTCTCATTACATGCCTCGAATCAGGTTTGGTCCAGGTAAGTTTAAATATTGGTGGTCCGACCCATTCGAGAATTTTAAACGGTTTATAAATTCCATTCTAAAAATATTAATAAACAATAAAGAACGAGTGGAACTAAACGGGTTAGACAGGGTCCAGATCAAAGAAAAACCTCCTGATTAAATTTGAGTGTGGGGAGGTTTTGTCGAGTTTGTATAGTTTGTTCGGTTTGTTTGCAGTTTTCTATTCTTTTTGTATATTGAGTCGTTTATTTTGTACCATGAGTCTAATTTAGTAGTTTTGAGTCGTTTTTTTTAGAGTCGGTACTGCTTTGGTTTTTGCTTGTTTTTGTTAATGCAGGTTTGGATATGTACCACCCGTACTCAATCTCCATTCGGGTGATTTTGGAGCTGCTTATCAGATATCAGGCATTTTCCGAGTGTACCAGTTAGAGTCAGAGCCGATCGCGACCAAAATGCTATACGATCGAGCTGGATTGGACGAGAGTTTTGGAACATACGCCTTATTATAACCAGCTAAGTCCTTTCCAATTTGCCCTTTGTCTTTTATTTCTTATTTATTTTTAGTTTTTTTAGTCGGTTTCCATCCTACAGTGAGGGCAATGTAGAGTTTAAGTGTGGGGATGGGAAACTATCATTTAGTGTCTAGTTAGTAGAGTCTTGAGTCATAAAAAAAAACTAAAAAAACAAAAAAAACAAACAAATAAACAAATAAAAAAAAAGTTTGTTGCGAGTCCCGGTCCTTTAGCGCATAGAAAACGAAAAACGTTTTCAACATGTCGGTAAAAAAACGGTTTAATTGTCGAATTTACGAGTCGGAGAGCACACGTTTCTTTAAGTTGCGGGATAGTAGGTTGATTGATTCGGTTTTTGGGAAGTAAAAGGTTTTGGGATGCCTAGGATAGTGGATTGAGCCGGAGAGTTGATTGATTGTGCATTGTCGATATCGGTAGCCTTTATTCACCACATGATAGTGAGATTTGAGCCTTTACATGTTTCATATTTATATGTTGACTACTTTCGTTTCATGTGTGTTTACCGACTTGTTGCATTACTTTAGAACTTGTGCGTTTTGATACAGTTTGAGACCTACGGTTAGGATTTGGCATGGATATGATAGAGGCATTAGGTTCACCTTGTTTATGTAGCCTTTGTGTTTGACCCGTTTCACCACTACCCTTAGATACCACTTTGAGCCTAGCCATTCGTTCGTTACCCGTTGTGATTTGATAACCGGATCGTGTTACGTGATTATTATATTTGTGAAAAAAGAAAAAGAAAAAAATGATGAAATAAAAAAAATTGAAAAAAAAAAAGAAAATGAAAAAAAAAGCAAAAGATGAGAAAAAGAAAAAAAAAGAGAGAATAAAGTTGTGGGTCGAAATGACTAATATGTTAGTATTTGTTTTGTGCTTATCCGGTTTATCGTGTGATTATATGTTTAGCTACTTATTCCCCAAAAAAAAAAAAAAAAAACCCTACATTTAGCCCTTACCTACCCAATAAAGCCCTCTTGATCCGTGTTAAATTCTAACATTTAGGTGGCAATCTGATTGACGTACAAGCTTATGATAGTGTGTTTCATAGTTCGGTTTTGAGAGTTCACTCGAAATTACATATTTATTAGCCGAGAGATGAGTGAAATTGTGAGGGGTGTTGACATTGCATAATTGATTGCTTGAAGGTAAGAATAGCTTGATTAGGTAGGCCTGATTTTCATCTAAATATTATGATTGGTCAACCTTTTGAACGTTGTAAGTCTTGCGAAACCGCTGTGTTTAATGATTTCGTAGTTCGCGTTATAACTTGTTCGAGACTTGCGTTATTGTTAAGTGTTTAAGTTGGACATGTTGTTTAGGATTTTGCTTAGGGACAAGCAAAAGATTAAGTGTGGGGATATTTGATGTATGGTAAAATACACATATTTGTCCCGTGTAAATTGTATAATTTTTGTATAGGTTTTATTTGTTTTTATTTGGTTTTAGTGTTATTTTCTATTATTTTGTGTTTTGCTAGGTCCTGGTGCGAATGGAGCGAAAACGAGTAATATGGAAATGACCAGCCAATTGGGCAGAGTGTGATGCCAGAGACCGAAGTAAAATTGACACTATTTTTCGTGAGTGGGCCAAGTCCACTATCTCTATATTATTATTGGAGATGTATATATTAATATTATTATGGTGGGCTACATATTAATTGAGTTGGGACGTGCAAAGAAAATTCCATATACATCTTGAGGGATTTCTAATTAATTTGGACAACATCATAGTGGGCCGCAAAAGACTTGGTCCCTGCCATGCATTTCGAGATCAGTTGGGGATTGTTTTTTTTTTTTTTTTTGGGCATGAAAAACAAATTAGTGGACACTAAAACAAAAACCCTAATGGAATGTTAAAAGGCAACTATATATGCAGAAGAGTTGACGTAAAGTGAGGGGAATAATATTGATTGGAAGTGACGGCAGCAAGCATAGAAGACAACAAGCGACAAAAGGGATTGGAGGAACTAAAGAAAATTGTCAAGCAACCTCACAAGCACCTCTAGTTATACTCACGGCAATTCGAATCAGAAAAAGAAAAACAAGCTACCAAGCAGACAGGTGAATTAATTTAAGCAGGCAGGCTAGTAGCTTAATTTTTATTTCTTTTTACAATGGACCGTGATTTTGGTTGTGTTTTTGTTTCGTTCTTGATCATGAGTAGCTAAACGTTTGAAACTACCTAGGTTGTGATGAACTAGTGATTGTTACGTTGTTTTGACTTGGTTTTGGTTATTTTATGCTATTTACATAACTTTGCCTTGTGATTGATCTTGATATTGCATGTTGGTGTGTTTTGATTGATTATTGGTTGATGAATTCAGTGGTTTAGGCACATAGAAATATCCCCTAGACTTAGAGTTTAATTTGAATCGTTGATCTTAGTGTTTTCGGTTTGAATATTGAGTTGATAAATTGACCAATTCGATTAATAATTAAAATCAATATACTAAAACTTGCATCCTCATCTTGTGACTCGAAAGACGATTAAGGTGAGCTAGGTTATTAGCTAATCATTGGTGGGTAGATTGGGTGACCGATAGCTCGGGCTCGTTTATTGCATCGTGGTTAAGGTTTCCTAGGATTTCAATCTTCAAGGTTTGGTTTGCTTTGTGTTTTGAGAGTTTTGGGGGTAGAGTTACTTTCATTGCTTGATTCTCGTAGGATTTGGTATCGATAGGTCGAGCCGATTCGTTCTAGCACTTCGCATTTCGTCTTTATCTTTCGTTTGATACATCTCTAGCGGGGGGTTAATCGAGGGAGTAGGATATTTAACCATTGCCATAGTCAAGATAGCGTTGCAAGATTCTAGGGATTCGACACCTAGGTAGTCTTTTCTCATCATATTTGATTTACCCTAGCTCCTGAGTTCGCGTTTGTTTTACGTTACTTGTCGTGTCCTTTTTGCCACATTTTCCTAATTAATTAGGTTATTAGTTTAATTAATTAAAAACCTCAAATCCAAAATACAAATTAAAACCAGTTAAGTAATTAGTTAAGTCAGAGTCTAGTTTAGCGTCGCTAGTGTCTCGTGGGTTCGATACATGGACTTTATTAGGCTTTACTACGTATGATAGATACACTTGCCTGTCAGTGGTCTAGCATTTAGAGAGTCTTAGTTTATAAATTTAAAACTAGGGTGTCTAGATTAGGTTAGTTTTTTTTATTAGACCATAATTTGCACATCATCCCTGTTGTTGTTTCCATTGCCCTGATTGTTGTTATTGTTGTTTTGATTCTGATTCAGCTGTGGGCAGTTCCTCTTGAAGTGGCCTTCAGCTCCACATTGAAAACCCCCTTATTATTACCCTGTTGCTGCTACTACTGGTTCTGTGGAGTTTGTTGCTGCTGCTGCTGCTGCTGTCGATTTTGGTTCGCAGGGTATGGGCTCCTACAATCCTTTGCTGCGTGACCAGGTTTGTTGCATCTATGACAGCGACCCTTGCTGCACGGCCCGCTGTGGTGCAGGTTACAACGGTTGCACTTTGGTTGATTTCCCTTATATCCACCCTGACCTTGATTACCAGTAGACTGCTGATTGGGGCACTTGTAGTCACCGGTCCTTCGCTGTTGAGACTGAGGTTGAACAGAACTTGAACCCTTGATAGAATTTCCATCCCATTTATGTTTGTTGTCACTTGGAGCATCAGAAGTAGTGGCACCAATACGCTTAGGCAGCTTGTTTTGCTCGAGTGCCTGATCAGTGAGGCGGTGGGACAGTAGTATGATCTGCTGTATCGTAGGAAGATTAGCTGAAGTCACCATGCTCTGGATCTCTGGCACTAAACCTTTGATGTAGAGCTCGATTCTCTTGTAAGGAGGATTCGACATGTTGGGACACAATGCAGCCAATTCATTAGAACGCTTCGTGTAGGCCTCAATTTCCGACCCTACCATCTTGAGGTCATAGTACTCCACTTCCAGCTTATGGATATCATCACGATGACAATACTCCTCTTTGATCTACTCCTTGAAATCATTCCAGGGGGTGACATTAGCAGTTGCCAACCCTAACATCTGCACTTGTGCGTTCCACCAAGAGAGCGCACCACCTTCAAGAGTTCCAGTTGCAAACTTCACCCTGCTAGCCACAGGTCATTCACACATCTCGAAAATAGATTCGATCTTCTCGAACCAGTGGAGAAGACCTACAGCTCCTTCGGTGCCACTGAAAGTTCTAGGTCGACAATCCATGAAGGTCTTGAACGTACATTCTCGAGGCTGAGCATTTTGACCTGTCGCGCAAAAAAGAAAGGATAAGGTTAAGCACGAGAGTAGGTTCACGAGAGTAGGTTCACGAGAGTAGGATCTAAACATCCTAGGATAGGTCGAAATGGCAGGCTGTACCTCCTGCTTGAGCTGCTGCTAGAGCCTCAGCAACTCGTTCGTTGATTAGAGCCGTCAGTTGGGTCTAAGTCAAGTTAAGACGTCCACTCATGATCTTCACATCGAGAAAAGCACAAGTAAGAAAGGTGTCGTAGAGGTGTGAAACGTATGGAATAACAGAAGATTGTTGTCACGGCCCCCGACCCGGTTTGACCCGTTTTGGGAGCCGCGGGACAGAAAATCCCGTGGTATTTATTTAACAGCGGAAGATTTTACCAGGATCTTTTTATAACTGCAAATTTCCCGATTATTTTATTTCACAACTCGGGAAAAAACCCCGGTAATTTACAATCATATGATTTCACTGAGAAATCTTTATTTTTCAAAACATGTTTCTTTATTTTATATTGAGCCACTTCCTTAAGCTTGTAGTGCTTCACGGCACTCTTCCTTGATCACAACAGATCACCTGAAACATGTTTGAAAAAGGTTTTGTCGGCGGGAAATACTGGTGAATCATTCTTTTTATGAAAACGACGCCTTTGTTATAATTTACAGTATTAAGAGCGATTACAATGTTTCCATATATCAACCAACTACCCACAGTATTTATCACTCGAACATCCATCAGTAACCTCTGAGTCCAATGGTGTCTGTGACTATGGTCATATCACCCCTTGGCTACCCCGTTGTCCAATGGTGACGGTTATCAAGTAATGTATACAAAACCCCACATACCGGCTATAATTTGGTGATTACAAATAGAGGTGCACAAAATAACCGGTTAATTAACCGTAACTGGTTATTAACCGAAACCGTAACCGGTTAATAACTGATTTAAGAATAACCGGTTCAATAGGTTATTTAACCGTAGGTTAGTAACCGGTTATAAGTGTTTAGTATAATAATCGGTTATTAACCGGTTTTTTTAAACCGGTTTTTTAACCGATAGACTGGTTAACTGAAAAAATAACCGAAAAATTCAAAAAAAAAGGCAAAAAAACCGGTTAATAACCAAAAATAACCGGTTAATTAACCGAACCGGTTAAAGTAATTAACCGGACCACTTAAAAAAATAACCGGTTAAAGTAATAACCGGTTAAAGCATTAACCGGTTAAAGTCAAAAAGTCAAATTAACCGGTATAACTGGTTAACCGAACCGGTTATTAAAATTAACCGGTTTGTGCACCTCTAATTACAAAGACTTAATCCCTGTAATTATAACTTTAAAAACATTTAAGAATTTATAAAGCATTTTGATAAAAAGAGAATGACTCACATTGCAGATTTAATATGAACAGAGCTTAGCCTACTGATTAGCCTTGATAACCTAGTTTAAATAACAATGCACACAAACTAGGTTAGTAACTAATACAGCATTTACGATAACTCACGAGATTAAACCTTCACAGCGAATGACAAAGTGCGATACTTAAACATCCATCGATTTAACGACGAATAACAAAGCATAAACCCTAATGTGGGCAGCACTTAAACATCCATTGGATAGTTTAATCAATCGGACATTGAATCGTAGTAGCGATCGAGTTATTACCCAGTTTTGCGGCAGCGTTTCGTGAATTGTGTGTGTTTAATAATAAACAGACGATATCTCGATGTGTAAAACGAATTTTAACGTCGTTCAAGTGCCAAAATTCAAGTCCCAAACCCCACTATTTATACATGAAATTTGACCCCCTCGCGTGACGCGAGGGGTACCCCCTTTGGGCGTCGCGTGGCGCGAGGGGTCATACCCTACCATAGGGTAGCCCCGTGTGTGTGTAGCCTTGCTGAGTCGACGGAATGATAAAATTCGTTTTTGACAGCAAATTAAGTGGATAATCGTAACTAGGGAATACCCCCTGAGTTTTAGGGGCCCTGATCCCGATTCTGATTGTTCTGAAAATTTTAGGGTTTATACAGAATCACTTGGGGGTCTCAATTAGGGTTTCCTTTTAGATAAAATAATATAATAAATAGGACTTTTGATGAGAGTTGTTACATCCTCCCCACCTTAATAAAAATCTCGTCCTCGAGATTTATTGGAACAAGTGAGGATACTTTCGCTTCATTTCCGATTCCAGCTCCCAAGTGTATTCGGGTCCTCGTTTCGAATCCCACTTGACTTTGACCAGCACTAGTCGTTTGTGTTTGAGAAACTTGATTTTTCGGTCTTCTATCTGAAGAGGTTTCTCAACAAATTTTAGCTTTTCATTTACCTCTATGTCTTGAAGAGGTACTACCAAAGATTCGTCTGATAGGCATTTCTTGAGATTGGATACATGAAATACGTCATGTACTCCAGCTAGTTCTTCTGGTAGTTGTAAACGATAAGCAACTGGTCCTATACGTTGGATTACTGGAAATGGTCCTACGTACCTTGGACTCAGCTTTCCTTTCTTACCGAATCGAACTACTCCTTTCCAAGGAGAAACTTTCAAAAGTACTTTATCTCCGACTTGAAATTCCAGTGGCTTGCGTCGATTATCGGCATAACTCTTTTGACGATCTCGAGCCGTCTTCAGTCTTTCCTTGATTTGAGTAATTTTGTCGGTCGTTTCTTGCACTATTTCAGGACCTGACAATTGACTTTCTCCTATTTCTGCCCAACAAACTGGAGTTCTACACTTTCGTCCATACAGTGCTTCGAATGGGGCAGCTTCAATGCTTGAATGGTAACTATTGTTATAGGAGAATTCAATCAAAGGTAACTGGTCGTCCCAATTTCCACCAAAATCTATCACACATGCTCTGAGCATGTCTTCCAGAGTTTGGATTGTCCTTTCACTTTGTCCGTCTGTCTGAGGATGATATGTTGTACTTAAATTTAATCGAGTTCCCATTGCTTCTTGGAAACTAGTCCAGAAATGGGAAGTGAAACGACTATCCCTATCTGATACAATGGAGAGTGGAACTCCATGTAAGGATACTACTTCATCTACATACAACTTTGCCAACTTTTCCATGCTAAAGGTTTCTTTCATAGGTAGAAAGTGAGCTGATTTGGTTAATCAATCCACAATTACCCAAATCGCATCATTACCTTTTCTGGTTTTGGGTAACTTAGTAACAAAATCCATTGTTATGAGTTCCCATTTCCATACAGGCATCTCTAGTTGTTGAAGTAGACCTGAAGGTTTCTGGTGTTCTGCCTTAACTTGTGAACAAGTAAGACACTTAGAAACATATCGAGCTATGTCCTTTTTCATTCCTATCCACCAGAAGTTGTTTCTTAAATCTTGGTACATCTTATTGTTTCCAGGGTGCATGGTATACCTAGATTTATGGGCTTCTTCTAAAATTTTATTTCTTAATTCTTCCTGTTTAGGTACCCAAATTCTGCTTTTGTGGAATCTCCAAATTCCATCAGCTCCTTGCTCTAATTCTTTTATTCGTCCTTTCATTCCTTCAGCATCATCCTTGATTGCTGTAGCTTGAACATTCTTCAATTGTTCCATTAAATCTAATTGTAGATTTAATCTGAGAGCACGAACTCGCTTTTGCTTTTCATGATACTTACGACTTAAGGCATCTGCAACTACATTTGCCTTTCCTTCGTGATACTGAATATCACAGTCGTAGTCACTTAGGATTTCCATCCATCTCCTTTGCCTCATGTTTAATTCTTTTTGCCCAAATATATATCTTGAACTTTTGTGATCCGTATAGACAGTAAATTTACTTCCGTACAGATAATGTCTCCAAATCTTAAGGGCAAAAATTATGGCTCCTAATTCTAAATCATGAGTCGTATAGTTTTCTTCGTGCTTTTTCAATTGTCTTGAAGCATACGCAATTACCTTCTTGCGTTGCATTAGCACACATCCTAATCCTAGTTTTGAAGCATCACAGTAAACTTCAAAACCTTCAGTCCCTTCTGGTAAAGCTAGGATTGGAGCATTTGTTAACTTTTGCTTTAGAATTCTAAAAGCTTCTTCTTGCTTAGGTCCCCATTCAAACTTAACTGCTTTACAGGTTAGCTTAGTTAATGGTACAGCTATCTTGGAAAAATCCTTAATAAATCGTCTATAGTATCCAGCTAAACCTATAAAACTTCTAATTTCCATTGCAGATTGCGGAACCTTCCATTTGGTAATTGCCTCTATCTTAGCATGATCTACATGAATACCTTCGTGATTCACCATGTGACCTAAGAATTGCACTTCTTGTAGCCAAAATTCACACTTCGAGAATTTGGCGTAAAATTTTTCTTTTCTTAACAAAGTTAAGAGTGCATGCAAGTGCTGACAATGGTCGTCCTGATTTTTGGAATAAATAAGTATATCGTCGATAAAAACAATTACAAATTTATCCAAGTACGGTTTACAGATCCTATTCATCATGTCCATGAATGTTGCAGGTGCATTCGTTAATCCGAAGGGCATGACTGTAAACTCGTAATGACCATACCTAGTTCTGAAAGCAGTTCTAGGTATGTCTTCTTCTTGTACCTTCAATTGATGATATCCGGAGCGTAAATCTATCTTAGAAAAGTATCTAGCTCCTTGAAGTTGATCGAATAGATCATCAATCCTAGGTAATGGGTATCGATTCTTAATTGTAACCTTATTTAATTCTCTATAATCAATACACATTCTCATCGAACCATCCTTCTTCTTCACAAACAACACTGGTGCTCCCCACGGAGATGAACTAGGTTGTATGAAACATTTACTTAATAATTCATCTAATTGCTTTTTCAGTTCTAACATTTCTATGGGTGCTAACCGATAAGATGCCTTGGCTATCGGTGTAGTTCCTGGAATTAGATGAATTCTAAATTCTACATCCCTATCTGGTGGTAATCCTGGTAACTCTTCTGGGAATACATCTGGGTATTCTGAGACTACAGGAATTTCCTTAAGTTCCTTACCCTTAGTGCTAATGACTACTGAAATCATATACACTATTCCTTGTTTTCGTTCATAACTAGCAACTTTCATTACTGAAATGAACTTCATGGGTTTTCGCGGTCTGTCCCTTGTAACCATGATTACTTCTCCGGTAGGTGCACAAATTTCTATAGAGTTCTGGTCACAAAGGATTCGAGCATGGTTGGCTACTAACCAATCCATTCCTAACACAACATCGAACCCAGCTAAATTCATTGGTAATAGGTTTGCATGAAATTTATGGCCTGAAAGTTCTATATTTTCTTTTTGCAAAACCTTATCTATATTAACAGAATTTCCATCTGCTGTTTCGACTGTAAAAATTTGCCTAAGGTTGGTTAAAGGTAAGTTAAGAGCTCGGCAGAATGAAGTATTGATAAAACTTTGGTTTGCACCAGAGTCAAATAATACTTTTGCATACACGTTGTGAACTAAGAACGTACCAGCTATCACATCTGGAATGAGTTCTGCTTCTTGAGTGGTCAGCTGGAATGCTCTGACATTCTTTTTAGTAGCTCCGTCGGCCGTCTTGGCTTTCTTGTCTGCTGGTTTGACCAATTTAGGACATTCTGTTTTGAAATGTCCTGCTTCACCACAGTTAAAGCAGATTCTTGTTTTCTTTCGGAAGTCTTCTTCACGATGTCCTATGGCTTTACAAAAGTTGCAGGTCACATTACATCTTCCATAATGTTTATTTCTGCAATTCCTGCAGAACGGCGGAGTTGAAGATTGCCATGTTCCTCTTTTCTTGAAACTCCTGTTATTACCCGTATGAAATCCTTGGGTAATTTTCTGAGCCAGTTCCTTTTTCCTGTTTTCATCTCGTGTGCGTACCAGCTCGTTAGTTAGGGTATTAGCTAATTCTACCGCATCGTCAATAGTGCGAGGTCTCGCTGCTTTAATGATATTACGGATTTCGCTAATCAGTCCCCAAATATAGCGAGAAATGAGTACCGGTTCTGGCGAAGCCAGTGTTGGTACCACTCTAGCATATTCAAAGAATGTCGAAGTATATCCTCGACAATCTACCCCCATCATTCGATGATTTAGGAACTTATTCGCCATTTGATCTTTTTCATATTTGGGACATAATTTTCTTTCTACAAGATTCTTAATTTCTTCCATGTTCATGGCATAGGCCATACTTCTTCCTTTGGCTTGAAGTACTGTATTCCACCATTCTAGCGCTCCTTCTTTGAATAGATTTGACGCGTACATGACCTTGTCGTCCTTGGCACATTTACTTATTGTAATCACTGCCTCGGTTTTCTCTAACCAACGTAGTGTCGCAGTTGCTCCTTCATTGCCTGCAAATTCAATGGGTTTACAAGCAAGAAATTCTTTGTAAGTGCAACCAGGCGTTGCAGCTTTCATTTTCTTAGGGAGCGGAGCCTGCCGTGAATCATCATCATGATGATTACCGCCTCCGTTTATGCTATTACTGAAGTTATCTTCAGAAATTCGTTTGCTAGTAATGATTTGTTGAGGTTCAACAGGTTTCTGTGCAGCAGCAAGGATTGCTGGAATAGCTTTGGCTATTCCTTGAGCAACAATATTTTCTATATCCTGCCTAGTCATAAATTGATCCTCCGAATGTTGCTCAAATTGATTAACCTCATTAACTGGTTCATTATTAGCGTTTTCCATCTGATAATTAATATATATAATTTATTAGTATCGAATAAATAACAATTATACACAAAACAATCATACAAATTTCACAACACATATATAGCCAAAACTATCGATTTCTCGATTCCCATTTTTATATTTTATATTATAATATGCGTCAATACATATCATTATCTTACAAAGTTTTATTTTAGGTTATTTCACAAGATTATATTTTACTATTTGTTATACAACCACATTTTCACAAACCCACTATCCTTCGTCAGTTGGTATTTCAGTAACGACGTTCCCTCTCGTCGTATTTCCAGGAGATTTGTTCTCCTACTTCCCTGATCCTATTTCCCGCATCCACCAGCTCCTCGCCAAAGTGGCGGAGTTCAGCTAAATTTTCATTACTCATTGGTGGGTTTGGTATAGGTTCCGGGTCGAACTGAGGGAGAAAGGAATAAGGACTGTTGAGAAGGTTTTGGAACTGCCAATCATTGGTCCACCACTCATCCATTCCTAGAGGTTGGGTGTGGGTTATAGGTTCTGGGATTGCTGGTTCTAAGTTCATTGGTAATTGAGTTTCAGCAGGATAAGGGTATAGATTATTATTAATAGGCCTGACGATATCACAGCTCGCCAATGCACGATCCAATTCCTCCTGAAATGGTAACTCCTCAATTTGTCTAGAGCTTTCCCCAATTTCTATCTTGGTTTGCCTAAAACCTTCCCCAAACTCCATTTCCATTTGCCTAGAATATTCCCCAAACTGCATTTCCATCTGCCTAGAACCTTCCCCGACTTCAATCCCCTTCCCTTTGTCTAAGGGATTTTCTATTTTGGGAATCTTCCTAGTGGCGGGTTTCCTTCTGCGCACACGCCTCCATCCCACGAATCTTCTCCTTTTCTTAGGCTTGGGTTTCTCTGGAGGTGGAGCGTTGAATTCCATAGGTTCTTCTATATCGGGTATGTACCTATTAAAATCTCTTGAAACCTCTATTTTCACCGGATAGAGATTTAAATTCTGAAGGGCTTCAGACAAGTCATTCATGCTGTTTAATATATGCAAAATACACAAAATTACTGAGTTAAAATTTTATAAAATTTTCGTAAATAACCTTTAAATATTATTACATACCGTGTGACTAATTTAACACAAAGACAACTGAAAATTAAAACACACCAGGGTTTACTGTAACTTATTTATTTTACTAGATAAGGTTTCTGGCTTGTAGGTGATAAGGGTGCTAAACTTGAGTCAGAGTATTTAAAGATTTGCATTTACTGCTACAGTAGCTAGCATATAAAGATCTGCCCATTTTTCATCTAACTTGTCTTCCCATGGTGGGTTACTGCCTAGTTCTTGGGTTTTCTGATTAACTCTCTTTTCTTTTGGTTGTGATTTCTTTAATTTCTCCTGACTTTTCCTAATAATCAAACTTCTTTTATTAGGAGAAAGTGGTTCCTCATATTGTGCCTTTCGGACAAATATTCCTTCTTCAGGATTTGCATAGTGTTTTGAGGAATTTGTTTGGGATTAACTTCCCTTCTCGTTTGATGACCTATCTTATTTAAGATAGATGTTTGAAAGCTTTTCCTTACCCATACTGTACATAAATATTCAAATAATAAAACACATAATCACAAAATGACAATTAGTAAAATTAAGTATTTTCTAAATACTTAATTGGCTTAAATCAGTGGCTCTGATACCACCTTTTTCTGTCACGGCCCCCGACCCGGTTTGACCCGTTTCGGGAGCTGCGGGACAGAAAATCCCGTGGTATTTATTTAACAGCGGAAGATTTTACCAGGATCTTTTTAAAACTGCAAATTTCCCGATTATTTTATTTCACAACTCGGGAAAAAACCCCGGTAATTTACAATCATATGATTTCACTGAGAAATCTTTATTTTTCAAAACATGTTTCTTTATTTTATATTGAGCCACTTCCTTAAGCTTGTAGTGCTTCACGGCACTTTTCCTTGATCACAACAGATCACCTGAAACATGTTTGAAAAAGGTTTTGTCAGCGGGAAATACTGGTGAATCATTCTTTTTATGAAAACGACGCGTTTGTTATAATTTACAGTATTAAGGCGATTACAATGTTTCCATATATCAACCAACTACCCACAATATTTGTCAGTCGAACATCCATCGGTAACCTCTGAGTCCAATGGTGTCTGTGACTATGGTCATATCACCCCTTGGCTACCCCGTTGTCCAATGGTGACGGTTATCAAGTAATGTATACAAAACCCCACATACCGGCTGTAATTTGGTGATTACAAAGACTTAATCCCTGTAATTATAACTTTAAAAACATTTAAGAATTTATAAAGCATTTTGATAAAAAGAGAATGACTCACATTGCAGATTTAATATGAACAGAGCTTAGCCTACTGATTAGCCTTGATAACCTAGTTTAAATAACAATGCACACAAACTAGGTTAGTAACTAATACAGCATTTACGATAACTCACGAGATTAAACCTTCACAGGGAATGACAAAGTGTGATACTTAAACATCCATCGATTTAACGACTAATGACAAAGCATAAACCCTAATGTGGGCAGCACTTAAACATCCATTGGATAGTTTAATCGATCGGACATTGAATCATAGTAGCGATCGAGTTATTACCCTGTTTTGCTGCAGCGTTTCGTGAATTGTGTTTGTTTAATAATAAACAGACGATATCTCGATGTGTAAAACGAATTTTAACGTCGTTCAAGTGCCAAAATTCAAGTCCCAAACCCCACTATTTATACATGAAATTTGACCCCCTCGCGTGACGCGAGGGGTACCCCCTTTGGGCATCGCGTGGCGCGAGGGGTCACACCCTACCATAGGGTAGCCCCGTGTGTATGTAGCCTTGCTGAGTCGATGGAATGATAAAATTCGTTTTTGACAGCAAATTAAGTGGATAATCGTAACTAGGGAATACCCCCCCTGAGTTTTAGGGGCCCTGATCCTGATTCTGATTGTTCTGAAAATTTTAGGGTTTATACAAAATCACTTGGGGGTCTCAATTAGGGTTTCCTTTTGGATAAAATAATATAATAAATAGGAATTTTGATGAGAGTTGTTACAATTGTAAACACACAGGGTATCAAGCAACAGTCGTTATGTTAACTAAGCATACAATGAACAATGCATTATGTAAACTAACAGGCAGGCAATACAATTATAAGCCAGATCACCTATAGTGTTGAGTCTTGCACGTGGAGCGAAGCGTCGTTGTGGATCGTTGAGCACTGAACAGGTTATAATCTGGTTTTTATCAAAAAGCTTTTCCCTTTTTTAAAACCAAATTCACTATAACCAATGGCTCTGATACCAATCTGTCACACCCCCAAAATCCACAAGCGGAGTATCACCGCAGGGAGCGTGACATGACCAGGATCCAGCCACCAATCTGAACAATATAAATAAATAGATAAAATCCAAACCAAACAATATAATTGGCGACAAATCAATTTAGCAAAGTCTAAGTTATCAGCGGAAGCATTAAGTTCAAAACCAAAAGATAGGTTCATAGTTCATAAGGTTAAAGTTCATAAGTTTAACATGGCACACAACAGTCCATGTCCCACGACTCCTCCCATGCAAGCTCCTGCTAAGTACCTAACGACCTGCAAGGCATGTAACAACGAGTCAACAACAAAGTTGAGCGAGTTCAAAGTTGGTTGTCCATTTTAATGTTGTTCCAAAAATCATAAGTTATTTCGAAAACCATGAGTTAACCAGTTCCTTGTTTCCCAAACCATAACCAGTGGGGGCTACCCCATGTTGTAAACCACTAGACCCGTTACCATATCGATTACTGACTGGAGTCATGTTTATGTGCCATGTGTCAATGTCTATCATCATTGACTAAGTGCCCAAGTACATTAGTCCACTCCCGTCCTCTGCAGCACGGTGTGAGGCTTGTTAGACCTAATAGCGCTATTTAACTAATGACCCGTTCGCCAATGGCCCGACGATTAAGTCGATATAAAAATGAGTGACTTCATGATAGAGTTTTGCCTTGTAAGTTCTATGTTGTCATCCTTCCTATGGAGGATGGAGATATCGGGTGTGCGAGCTGGTGGTCTCGAGTCGAGACTGTGCGGTCTCGGGTCATGCAGTTTTCACTCGAGATCATGTGGTCTCGGATCAGGTCTCGAGTCGCAACAAGACCCGCAACCAAGGTCTCGAGTCTTGTTGTTTTTGTGCGGCTGAGGTGTGGTCTCGAGTCGAGACTATGAGGTCTCGGCTCGCAACCCTTATCGAGACCAGAAGGTGTAACAAATTTCCTTATTTTCAGCCTATCATCACCGTAACATCAGTAAACAAGTTTGGCAGTTTTAAATCAGATCAAACAACAATAATTAAACACAATCATACACCCTAATTATTCTCTAATCATCAACAATTAATCATCCAACCTTCAAAGCATTTAATCGGATTAGCAGACTAGTGAATTCGAATACCATCATGAAACCCTAACCATCAAGCAAACCATGGCTAACAATTTATCGTGTGCTCATTATGCTAAATCAAACTAATCATCCACATACTCGAAAATCAACAATCCAACACATGCAATCGGTCCTAGATCACACAGATCATCATACAATTCCTTCTAATAGTTTTGCTAATACATGCTTCTAATACTCAAACCAAAAACAGTTGTCATCGCATATGTTAATACCAAAACTAAACACATATTTCAAATTTATGATCACAATCTCATCCATATTTCTTCTAGCATGAACCCTAGTCCATCAGATAATAACACAACATCAAGAGCATAGCAAACTAACAATGATGTAGCACTAACCGAATATCCGAAAAGACTAATTTGATCGAGATGGAAGGCTTCGGGTGAGGGGGTTGCCGTCGCACAAGGAGGAGGGGGAAAAGAGAGAGTTTTAGGGTTTGGTGTGTGTTTATGTTTTGCAAATTATGATGATTATGCCAATCCTCATGTTGTTTGTGCAAACATGAGTGGGCCGAACCCATCTTGGGCTGCCCTCGGGTCATGAGTTCCAAGTAAGTGGAGTTGGGCCGAGAGGGGTATGAAACAAAGTGTGCGGCCTGGACCTTTTGTGCGACTAGGCTTGTAGTTACATACATACTGACAACATTTGCTAACACATAACATAAACAAACTCATTCCATTGAAATCAGACACGTCAATAAGTCACGTAATGTTCAAACAAGTTACATCAAAGCACAACGAAAGGTTCTAAAATACCAGTTGTCACATCTATGAACAAGCACTTCATTTTATACGAAATCATATGAGACTTGTAAACATCCCAAAGATCCTAATCCTTTTAACAACACTCATGAATCAAAACATCCTAAAGACACTCATCGATGAAACAGTGACCCACATCAAATCAGCCGTAATATTAACTAAACATAATCATTCATCTGATTTGTGAACATTATGCAAACCCATTATCATTTTGTGACACACAAATCCTAATCCTTTTCATCATATTATGAATCTTTCCACATCATGTCTTTACAAAGAAATCATCAAAGCAATGTCTTATAATCACTCATTTTGAAACAACTAGAAATAAATAATGAAGAATCATCATAACAGGAACACAACTTTCATACAATCATTTAATGAAACACAAGAAAGAACATGAGCATTAAAGCAATAAAATCTACTAACTCGAAGTGAAGGAACAAGAAGAAGAATGCGTTAGAGTGTGCGAGAGATTTGGAAGGATTCTTCAAAAAGGAAAGCAACCTTGAAGATGGAAATATTGTTGATGAAGTCTTGAATCTTGAAAAGGAATGAGAAGAGAGTATTGCAGAATATTATGAGAATGTTTGCTGATTTGGGGGAGGAATGTTCCCAATAAGGCAGCCGTCAAAGAATGTTATGGAGAAAGGTGCTAGGGTTTGGCTGATATGTGTATTTATACTCATAGGAAGATGCCGCACACTCAAATAGTGATGTCCAGCTGTCATTATGCGGCACACATATGTACCTATATGTGTGCAGTCTCCAATATTTCAGGGGTGTGCGACATGACATGTCCTCCACATTTGGTGAAGGTGTGCGGGCTAGTTAGAATCTGGGCTTAGCAAATTAAAGGCCAACACATAGGGGTGTGCGGCTTGGATGGGGTGTGCGGCTGCACACTATGAGTTATATAGTGTGCAGCCATGATTTAATAATATAAATTCAACACTCATATATATATAAACAAACCAAATACATTTAGCACGTCATATTAATATCAACTCTTTTATTAATCACGCACCATTATAACGTACAGTGAGATGTAAAAAGAAATGACACGAGGTTATAAGTGCGAGTTGTCACACTGACTACTCCTATACGTCGTGTATAGGCCTATAGGCGGCGTATATAAGTGTTTTTTTTTAAATATTTATACAATATAAATCGTTTTTGGAAAGTTTTATAGAAAAATAAATAAGTTTTCTTACAAACTTCTTTATACAACATTAATCATTTTTATACGATAAATATCATAACGTATAGGTGTAGTATAGGTCCCGTATTGATCTCGTATAAGCCTATAAGTGTGATATCATATTGTACAGTGTTGTATAGGTCTCTTGTAGGTATAGTATCATATAGTATGGGTCCCGTATAAACCTCATCTATACTATATTATAATGCATGAGGGAGGGGCATTTTAAGATACCCAAAAAATAAGAACTTTTCGCCCTCTTTATTTATAGAAAGACCCCTAAAATGAGGGTAGTTTGGTCTTTTAAACATTATTTATTTTTAGCCCCTAAAATTATTACACTTAAATCCCTAAGGTTTTAACAAAATTACAGATAATTAGTTACAATTCACCATTCCATAACAAACTTATAATTTTTTTACGTATTCTTGACATATCTTATAAACTATACTGTTTAAAAAAAATCCAAAGATAGCATGACGACCTACATATTTTTGTCGACGTTTCGGTAGTTATCTTGTTCAATATCGACACACGGATTAAAAGGTATAAGTCGATAATGCGTTAATGTACAAGTAATTAATACTTGTGATCTAATGTGCCTAATCTACAAAGATGGACTCCAAAGATGGGCTCCATCTATGCAAACAAAAACAAAAGAAATTAAAAGTACCGTAACATAAAATGAATATATTATGTGTCACATTTTATTTTATTAAAACTGCCTAATATCTATAGTTAAATATATCTTATAAAAAAACTTAAAACTAACCACAACAAACTTCCTAAATAAAGGGGTGGCAAATCTAAAATTAAACCCTAATGCACTTCTATAGTTACTACTATAAATATAGCAGGACACTCCTATATTTATTGCTAAACAAAGTTAAAAAAATGGATCCAGTTCTGAATTCAATTGTTTCGAAAGGTCAGTTTTGTTATATCGCAGCAGTGAATACCTTTTTTTTTTTCTTTTTTTTACTTTTATGTGAATGTTAACTTTTTGATTTTTCAGATTCAGTTGCATGATGAACATGCCAATTTAAACAACACATTTGTCGAACAAGCTTCTAAGATATTGATTTTGCTGGTTTTTAAGTATTATTTTTGCGTATATCTTTCATATTAACATGTTCGTTATGTTATTATATGTGTGTTTTATTGCAGAATGATGGTGATAAAAGTATTGATATTATTTCTTATGGTGCAATGTTTAGTTTATACAAGTCTAATCTTCAATGTGAATTTAGTGAAGATGTAATTTTAAGGTTTATTTAATCTATTTTTAACTTTTGTATTCAATTTTTGTCATTTATAGGGATCGGAAGTTTGAGACTCAAAAGAATAGATTCAAGAGACTATCTTAATGGAAATGAAGTGAGGTTATTAATTTAGACGATTATGAGGACAATGACAAAGAAGGGAATTAGAAGATACTGCCGATTCAAGCACAAACCAGAAAACCCGATTAAAAATACGTCGAGTGTCAATTCAGAAGCGCAACAGATTCCATGCAGTCTAATATGAAATCTATCAAGTGTTTTTATATATATATTTTTTCATTTTCAGTTGTTATGTTTGACCTAGACGTATGAATAAAGTTTATTTTATATTTGAACTTTATCTTTGTGTTAATATAATGAAGTTATTAACCATATTAATAAAGTTCAAAATAAAGTTAGTATCTTAAATTTACAAGTCAACTGAACGTATATAAGTTAATATCCTAAAGTTGCAATAAATAGATATTGCAGTTAGATATAGTCAAGCTGAAATTTTAAAATTTTGCAGTTATTCTTGGATATTAATCTAATAATCTGTATTTCTTAATTAAAAAGTAATAAAGTAATAAACTTTAAAGCTAAACTAAAAAACTGAACTTACTATGATATAAAGTTAATAAAAAATAATTATTTTATAAATATTTTTATAACAAGTAATATAAATAAAATACTCCAGAAATTTATAATCTTTACTAGATAAATTCTAAATTGGGTTGCAAATTTTTAGGAATTATAGGTTCAACTATATTGTTATAGATAATATTAGTCAGTTCTAAAAGAATGATTTACAAACTTGACTAGATACATAGTAGTAGATTGTGTTGCATATTTTTTGGGATTATAAGTTAAAAGTAGACTCATATAGATAAGATTAGTTAGGAACGAAAAATTTGAACTTAGTATGATATAAAGTTAATAAAGATATAAACTCTTATCATCCTATTTTTTTTATAAAAACAGTTATTGAAATTTTATAAAAATATAAATTTTTTATATTTGTAAAAAAACGAAATTTAACAATTTAAGTTAAAGCTCTAAAACGTACTTACGAGTCAAACACTATTTTTTATTTTTATAAAAACGAAAATTTTAAACTTAAAGTTTATTGGATAGGTACTATGTAGATATTTAGAAAAAGTTATGAACTTTAAAGAATAAAATTATACTTTATAATTTAACCAATAAAATAAACAAACTTTACAATTATAACAACTTATCTTTTATTTTTTGTCTTTTGATTATTAATTTTTATAAAAAAACAATATTTTTTTCTTTTGATTATTAATTTTTATAAAAAAAACAAAACTTTTACATATGTGTAAACTTATGACATATATCCACCACAATAATGTTATCATAAATATTATATGAATAAGAAAACTACCAGAAACGAGTGTCGCAATGCAAAGTGTCGCCCCCGCCGCATCGTGCGGGCACCCTGCTAGTATAGAACTATAGATGTAGTATCGTAGGCATATACAAGACCTATAAGGGACCTATACGAGACTTATACTACACTATACGATACGATCAGGGGCGCAGCATGTGAGGGGCCGGGGGGGGACGTCCGCCCCCCGGGATTTTTCGCTCAGTAGTGTTATATATGTAGTTTTCGTATAGAAATTTGTGAGTATATACGTTTTCACCCCCCCGGTTCTATAGAAATTTTTGGGTATTCTATAGAAATTTTTGGGTATATATGTTTTCACCCCCCCCGGCCGAAAAATCCAAGCTTCGCCACTGGATACGATATAACACCCGTATAGGCCTATAGGTGTAGTATAGGTCTCGTATAGGACTATAGGTGTGGTTTAGGTCCCGTGTATAAAAAAATAATCGTTTTAGCAACATTTATACAATATTAATACAGTATTAATCGTTTTAGCAAATTTTTATAAAAACATTATACAATATTAATCGTTTTAGCAAAGTTTTATGAAAAAAAAAAGTTTTATATTTTAAATAAATAAAAAAGTAAATATTTGTTACATACTTTATTATACAATATTAATCATTTTTATACGATAAATATCGTATCGGTATAGGTGTAGTAAGGTCACGTATTGACCTCGTATAAGCCTATAAGTGTGATATTGTATCGTATCATATAGTGTAGTGTAGTATAGGTCCCGTATATGTGTAGTATCGTATAGTATAGGTCCCCTATAAACCTTGTATATGTAGGTCCGGCTAGGGGAGGATCTAGTCGCCTAATCCTTGTATACGAACCACTCCGGTTGTGCGGAATCCAACCGAAATAGCAAACCGAGATAGAACACTCAATAACACAACACGCAAGATTCAACGATTAACACCACTTGTATTAAACGTATGAAAGTTCCAGTTACATGCACAAGGTTTACAGATCAGCTCTATAAACTCTCTCTAGTGTGTGTGTGTTCCTTATCTGTCTAAGTGTCTAACTGTCGAAATGAACACAACACACGGGTATTTATACCCGAACACAGCATGCTGGTCGAAGGATCATGCAGACTGGTCGAAAGATCATCTTTCGACCAGAAACAACTCGAACGATCAAGATGTATCACGAAAGATGTGATCTTTCGTGATCCATCCATCGAAGGTCCATCTATCGAGCTCATCATCATCGAAGGATATAAGTGATCCTTCGATGACCATCCTTCGACTCAGCCATCTTACAAACATAATGTTGACTGTTTGGCCAAGTCAAACCAGGAGGATGGTTGACTTGGTCAAACTTACATGACTACAAAGACATCGTTTTACATTGTGACCGAATACAGACAAAGTGCAGACATAAGTGCACCAACAAACTCCCCCTTGGCTGTAGCTTTGTCTGGCTGTAGCTTTGTCTCGATCTTCATGCTTGTAAGTTCTCGTGTCTTCAAGTCTTTGAGTCTTCAATGTCGGAGGATCTTTAAAGTCTTCACGTCTAGAAAGCAGAAAGAGTATCAACAAACTCCCCGTTTGAGGAAGGAAGTGTGTTGACAAACTCCCCCTTAACATAAGCTCCCCCTTGAGTTATGCTCGTGAAAGTCTTTATCTTTATGAAGTGAGATCCTTGTGGTGTTGAAGGTCAGCGGCAACTCCATCATCTTTGTCTTTTGAGTGCCTTCACGTCGTGTCTTCATTCCGAAGCTTTGTCATAGACCATGTTCTCCTCGCCTTTAGAATCTGCACATGCAAGAAATCTAAACGCGTAATGAGAACAACCGCTAGGAATATAGTAAGCAAACGACACACATGTGACCATTGTTCAATCAAACACCGTCCGACAGTTTGAAAGTTTAAAAATATTTTATCAATTTTAGTTTTAACTTTCAACACTTTTCAAATTTCGACCGTTTATGAAGATTTAGCGTTTCGGTTTTCGTTCAGGTTTCAGGTAACGAAGACTCGAGCTCCAACATCGTACGATCGAAAATAAAATAGAAATAAAATCTTTTTGGCTTTTATAAAGTTTATATTAAAACTCACCTAAAATCTTTTTGGTATTTTTGAATATGTCAAAGGTAAAGACTGAAAGCAGTAAATAAATATATACAAACATTCTTTTTGCAAGTTTCGAGGGTAAGAGAATCATATCAGTGTACGGTCATGCCAAAACGCTCTTGTTGTTCTTTTAGTTAACATTAAGATAAGCATCCTATAACAATTATCGGTATTGTTGTCCACTTAAACTCAACTTATCAGATGTAATCATGGCGAGGGGATACGTTAAGGTATGATTAATACTTACCGACCGGTGTTCATCCACATCACGACACATTCCCGTATCAAGGTATGCACGAGGGTTCATCTTACCGGTGAGTATACCGATTATCATCTGTTTGACCGTATATAATGTGAGATTCTCACTTATTTTGATTTGAAAACAAGCCCTATGTGATAGAATCACTTATTGATGAGGAACTTGATTTTCGATGCATGAGGGCACAGGAGCAAGTCCGTGAACAGGTCAGTACTTTCGTACAGCAGAGAGACGAACTTGACTCCCGGAAAGAATTTGTGATATATTATCACTTATTTGTTTGGACATGTGATTGTTGACCACTTATTGAGGTCGTATGCAATATGTACACGTATGTATAGTATCATGGAAGATCTTAGACTTCGCTTTTATAGAAACAACCATGATACCCAGATGATAAGCAGCATAAAGACCGAATATCTCAGAACCTCGGCAATCTCTCAAACGAAATTTCGGTACTAAGACCATATGCCAATGAATGGTTCCCACCCAGTCTTCAGTCGATTTAAGTTTATATCACCCTGCACACTTTAAAATGATTGTGAGCCTACCGATACATCTTATATAGAGCTGCTTATCGTTTTTCATTTAGGGTTTAAAGAGGTTTGGATAGACCACTGATGTACTATCATTTTCTCTTTTTCTCGCCAGGAAACTCATTTTTGTTTTTCTATTGTTTTTGTGTTTTTGAAATTTTTCGATGTTTTTGGATTTTCAAATTTTTGGATTTACTCCCCCTAAAATCAACAAACTAAGACAAATTTAAAACACAAAAGTATTTACAAAAATGATTTTCCGATGTTGGTTTACTCTTGCTTGACCTTAATGCCGTTTACCAAAATTAAGTTAATCAGAAATGATTTATCGAATTTTGGAGAAAATGAGTTGGCATGTCGGTAAACGGTGTGGACCATGACAACATTGAGGAGTTTCATATTGAAACAATCACGTGTGAGGTGATATTCGAGTTCAACGTGTCTGGTCAAAGAGTGCTGTACGAGATAATACAAATTCATAAAGCAGCTTAAATATCGACAAGTAAAGGAGAGATTAGAAATTTAAAACCGTATCCTGCAACTGCCTCGTGCATTGCAAGGAATCTGAGCGCTCTCCCAAACTGGATATCCACCCGGTGTGGATTTCCAAGTCGATTCTTTGTAGCTACTGTGAAATCTCTTGACAGCAACAAGATCATAGACCTCTGGGTCCGGCTGGTCTTCCACATTTCACCAGCGAAGGTCTTTGTCCTTCTCTTTCAGAAGTAGTGTGCGGTTGTTCAATCCACGCCAAGGCATCCGCACACCCGGTTGGTTCGTTCAACAAACACATTTTCTTCATTCACACCGTGGAGAAAAATACACTGCACGTTCATCTTGTTGATTTTGAACTTCAAACGTACTGCAGGTGCGTACTTTTCATTCGAATCTTCCCTGAGGACCCGATCAAAAACCATGACAACTAAATTTTGGAACATGTTTCATCTGGTCGAATTTTGCAACTTCATTCAACCACATTCTTTCACCAACATATTCTTCTTCTTTTCTTTTTCTCTCTCTCTCCATCAAAGGCAACAATATTCTCCTAGATGTAACAATATTTTGGAGCCTTATGTCGCCGATCTTGTGCATGGACGCTCCACTATCAACAATCCTAAGACTATCAATAGTTCCTCCTGGAACATCCTGCACACTCATTCAGAGATTAGTTGGAGAGGGGGACCCAAGCCTTCACAGACTTGGGTCGTCCGTCATCATCGAGGATTGTGACATCCATTTCCCGATGATTCGGAATTGATGTAGCTCCCCCTGAAACAATTTCCAATTTTGGTTTCCAAATCTGTTTTTGTTCTTCATGTTTAACATTTGATTTAACAGATTTTGTTTGGGCAACCTCCGGTTTTAAAACCTTTTCAACATTTTTCCGTTGTTTCTTTCTCTGTTTCACTTCTTGTTGTTTAACAAGATGAGGGTCTTGTTTTGGTGAAACAAATCTTTTATGGTAATTGTTACCATGGGGGGCATCAACTTTTGCTTTCAACTTATGAAGATATGGACAATTTCGAATTATGTGTCCAATAGTACCACATTCAAAACACATTCTCCGCTCTACAAACCTCGGAGAAACATGTGATCGTCTTGTCGATGATGATGAACTTTGTGATCTCGAGGTACTAGGTTTCGAACAGTTTGGCTCATTTCTTTTTAACACTGTTGCTTGTTTAACAAAATCCAAGTTAGATTTATTTTCAAAAGTTTCGATTTTGTCCGTTCCCCTTGACTTCACAAAGTTTACCTTCTTGTCCTTTTTCTTGGTCTGTTTCTTTTGACCTTTTCCATTTCCTTGGGGAGCGTGATTTTGCTTTCGTTGATTGTTTTGTTTTTGCAACTTTTGATTCCCATATTTCTTTCTAACTTCGGATTTTGGGATAGGAGCACACTGAGTTACTACAACTCCTGGGCTCGACTTTCCCAAAAACTTACTGGTAGAATCTTCGAAAACTTTATCAATCAAAGATTGATTGACATTTTTGATAGGGAAATCCTTGTCTGAATATATTTTATCAGATCCAATCAACGTGTAAAGCAAGTTCACGCTTTCACAGCTTCCAGATGAGGATTCAACAGATTTGGCTGTAGCAGTCACAAACGGTTTTGCAGGTGGATCACAAAGAATGTGATTCTCAAGAGGTATGTCCTCTTCTTTGATCACCGCATCAGACTTTTCCGAATCAGTATCATCAGATTCATCATCAGAAGAATCAGTATCCTCAATCACAACTGGAGGAGCCTGATTCGGTTCGGCAGAAGACACACATGTATCTGCTGACACATCTGAATCTGATGATACCTCTTTCTTGTATCCAAGACCTGCTGCAAATTCCTTTACGTCTAGAGGAACAGATGGTTCAAAGTGAGTTCTATACTCCTCATCAGGCAGGGCATCATAATTGTTTCTCACGGGTGGTGGACATTTCTTGTATCCAATGCATGTGACATCCCGTTTCTCTTTCTGTACGTCAATGATGTGATCCAACACATAGCTAGAGCTCAAATAACTGTCTAGCTTAAGTTGGATCGCCTCACTTTCAGTTTTGACACAAGCCATTTCTTTTTGCATTATCTCAAGACGTGTGATATACAAATTTATGTCAGTTTGTTTTCTGGAAACCATTTTTGTCAGCTCAGTTTTATCTTTCTTTAATGTTTCAATCATCGACTTAAAGTCCTTTTCATGGTTTTCATAAAACATGTTGGCTTCAGTGCACTTCGAAAGATCAACGGTCAACTTCTGATTGTGAATGAATGTCACATCATATTTCTCTTGCAAAGCCTCGTGTTTGCTTTGCAATTCACACCACTTAGCATCTAAATCAGCATGTTTGTTTTGCAAGTCAAACAAACTAGCTTGTACAGCATCATGTTTGCCTTGCAACTCAGACATGTTTGCTTCTACATCAGCACATCTATCACTTAATCTACCACAATTATCACAAATAGCAGCAGTGGGTTCATCGACACTTACCTGACTTGATGAACTGTCGACATTAGCCATAACGGCTGAATGGAGAGAAGACGAAGAATATGCAGCTTGATTCACCAACATAGATCTTCTATGATTTTCTGCTGCAGCTTCTCCCAAAAGCCCATCAACATTAGCATCGACTGACGCACTTGATATCTCACCCACATGATCATCACCTGAACTAGAGGATTCTTCATCTGAACTTCTACTATGACCAGAAGAGTCTTCATCCTCAGAAGATTCACCACCATTTGCGGAAGATTCTCCACCACTGGCGTGCTTAAGATCCTTGACAACCTCAGCAAAACAAGCTGTTCCATTTGGAGTATCCCTACTCAAATGGATTGACCAATCACCACCTTCGCCTATTTGAACCACAAGTGCCTGGTTAGCATTTGATGGTCCAGCTTGGCTTTGGTTGTTAAAAGGTATCAACGTACGCTCATCGTTCCTGTTCTGATTCTGCTGGTCTCCTTGATCTCTGAAAGGGTTCTGGTTCCCATGCTGAGCTGGCTTAACAGGAACTTGAATGGGATTACCATGCAGATCAGTTGTCACAGGAGTCCTTTGGGTTTGCTGTTGAGGCACCGGTTTAGAAACTGGTTGAAGCGGATTTCCATATAAGTCTGTTGTTGGAGAAGGAATGCCATACAAGCTAGTGCTAGACACAAATGTTGGTCCTGTAGATTGAACAGGTAATGGATTTCCGAACATATCAGTTTTTGGAGGGACCGGAACTTGGATAGTATTGCCAAACATGTCAGTGTGAGACACAAATGCCGTTGGTCTTGAGGAAGCTGTATCCGGAGACGGAGTACCATAATACATATCCGTATTTATCGGAGTATTCCATCTTGGATTCATGTTTGATCAAAAATAACAAAACCTGAAAATCACACTTAAATCAAACAGTTAAATCACACTAGAAATTTTTTTTTTTTTAATATCTTGATAAAACAAAATCCCGCGAAACAAAGATCCGACGAAACAAGTCTTGTGCGACTAAACAGCTCTTGTGCGATCCCCACTTATGTTGTGAGACTGATTGTCTTGTTCGACTGAAGCCCAAACAGAAATCCAAAGTTTGTTGTGCAAGCCCAATTCTTAGTAAACAACTCTTGTGCGACCAGAATATCTATCTGAAGTCCAAAAATAGAATTTAAAAGGTGGTCAGGTGGGCCGATGTAATCAGAAGCCCAAACAGTCTTGTGCGAGCCCACTATCTTGTTAAAATTAAACAGGAGAGATTTTCGAAGGATCAATATTTCGAAAGATTAATATTTCGAAGGATCAATATTTCGAAAGATAAATATTTTCGAAGGATCAAAATTTCGAAAGATTCACAAATTTGAAAATATCCTTATCTTTCGAAGCTTGTTCGAAAGATCAGCAAATTTGAAAGATTCACAACTTGTTCGAAAGATAGTTATCTATCGAAGCTTCCCTGATCGAAAGATGACCTAAACACCTTGTGCAATCTGAAACAAATTGACTTTCCTCCTGACACAAAGTAAACCACTTTCTGCTCAAAGTATGATCAATTCACCAACCATTTGTACTATTATAAACCAATAACAATTTTCAATGCATTAACACTTTGATATCAACACTATGCAGATCAAATACACAAGCAGACAAGAACAGTTTGAAGAACTTCATGAACCGTTTGAAGATAAGAGGTTTCTGGAAATGACTATGCTTATATCTTCAACCCAAAAAAAAATTCTATCATACTAACATGCACTAAAACAAGATCTCCAGCAACACTTTTAGCAAAAACAACAGGTTTTATCAGATTCTTTTAGCAAACCATGCAAATTTTCGAAGTTTTAAAACAGAAAATTTCCAGAAAATACAAGCTTTTAAAACCCGAAAAACAACCCGAAAACGCTCGGTTTTAACAAGGAGAAGAGCCAAGGCTCTGATACCACTTGTAGGTCCGGCTAGGGGAGGATCTAGTCGCCTAATCCTTGTATACGAACCACTCCGGTTGTGCGGAATCCAACCGAAATAGCAAACCGAGATAGAACACTCAATAACACAACACGCAAGATTCAACGATTAACACCACTTGTATTAAACGTATGAAAGTTCCAGTTACATGCACAAGGTTTACAGATCAGCTCTATAAACTCTCTCTAGTGTGTGTGTGTTCCTTATCTGTCTAAGTGTCTAACTGTCGAAATGAACACAACACACGGGTATTTATACCCGAACACAGCATGCTGGTCGAAGGATCATGCAGACTGGTCGAAAGATCATCTTTCGACCAGAAACAACTCGAACGATCAAGATGTATCACGAAAGATGTGATCTTTCGTGATCCATCCATCGAAGGTCCATCTATCGAGCTCATCATCATCGAAGGATATAAGTGATCCTTCGATGACCATCCTTCGACTCAGCCATCTTACAAACATAATGTTGACTGTTTGGCCAAGTCAAACCAGGAGGATGGTTGACTTGGTCAAACTTACATGACTACAAAGACATCGTTTTACATTGTGACCGAATACAGACAAAGTGCAGACATAAGTGCACCAACAGTATAGAACTATAGATGTAGTATCATAGGCATTATTTATCGTTTTAGATAAGTTCTATAATAAGTACTTAAAAAAACATTTTCAAGTCTCGTATCATATAATATAAGTCTCGTATAGGCCTATGGATGTAATATCGTATCATATAGTGTTGTATAAGTCTCGTATAGACCTATAGGTGTAGTATAGTATCATATCTTACCATATCGAATAATGTAGTATAAGTATCGTATAGGTCCCCTATATGTTTTGTATATGCCTATAGGCCTATACGGGTGTTGTATGATATCCTATAGTATCGTATCGTATAGTATCATGCATGAGTTCTTACACTTGTTTAATTACAAAAATCATAATCTCTTACGAACGAAAGAAGAAAAATCATGACGGATCAAACCTAATCAATCTTTCATATCTATACAAAACTGTTTTAAATCCCTAACTGTAAGAACTCATGCATGAAAATTTTACGTTGAATCAACGGCCAAATCAGAAAACATCTCCGTAAAATCATCCAAATCCAACGAACCGAATCTACGCTCGTCTCTCTCCAGAATGCTCAACAACATCTTGAAAAACCCGACGTCGCATGGTAGGATGAGTCCCCCGTTGGTCTGGAACCCGAACTCTTCCTCGCCTTTGTTGAGTAACGACACAAACACAGGCAGGTTGATAAAGCGCGTAGGAATGACAAACCGACGGCGTTCGTTACCCACGTAAACAGCAAGCGAGCCGGACGGGGGTATGCGGCGGCGCCAACGTTGAACAAGTTGCTTGAGGCGGACAATCTTGCAAATCATGTTTCTCGTCTTCATATAATCTCAATTACATAACAATAATAGGTAACAGGAAACAAGCGATGGATATATGTAAGTGGAATTGCTCCACAGAAGGTACTTTATAAGTTTGGAACTCCTATCGTAATATTTTGTTGTATTAAGTTGTTTTTAAGTTATAATATTATGTGAGATTCCGGTTTTAAATTTTTTGTTGTATTAAGTGGTTTTTAAGTTATAATATTATGTGAGATTCCGTTTTTTTATTTTTAATTAGTGGATTAGTTATGAGTACAATATCTTAGCGTATATGAGTTAGGGACGGTGAAAACGGACGAATTAGAACTTGGAATTGAAGTAGGTGATACTCTCCTAATTATCTAAGGAAGGTTTACTTAATATATTAATGTAATATATATATAATTTAAAAAATAATAAATCTCAAAATCGTTATAAACTTGAATGTATAAGGCTATAGGGTGTAGTCATGACCCTCATGACTCTCCACGCTAGCGTCATGTCAACCATCTCTAATTCACCATCCAAAATCACTACCCTTAGGGTGTGGTTATGACCCAAACCACTATCCTTTTAGTTATTTAAATTTATTTTGTATAAAGAAAAAGGAAAGAAAATCTTAGAAAATGGAAAAGAGGACCATGGTTGGCTTGGTTTAATAAATGTGAACCATGGGGATCAGACAAGAAGGTGGTGTAGCCTTTTATTCATATTCCTACATGAATCATTTTCCAACCATGACCGTACAGGCTAAGATTCTTGAAAGTGTGATTTACCATTTGACATTCAAGATTTGGTTTTTGTTGACATATAGAAGTTCATAAACAGTTATAGCTATAATCCTGAAAGATAACAAGTAATGAATACTAGACAGGTAGTGACAAAAAAAAGATCGTAATTTTATGTCTTTGTATGCTTATCAAAAGAGAATTTACAACAGGTCGGGTCTAAAATAATTAGTGTATTGAGTCGGGTCACCGAAATATGTAAAGGTTTTTTAGTGTTGATTTAAGGTTTTTATATGGATTGTAACTATGTATAATTTGAGTTTTGTTAGGGTGGAGGGTGGCGTCCCAATATTTTCCGTGTGATACGCCAACGCTACATCAGTTTTTTTCAGTTTTCCTTAAATTGCGTGGTGTCGTCATAAATTTCCCCAAATAAATATTTTAAAATAACCATTACATAATTCAAATTAAACGTTAATTATAAACTAAAAATTACTCACTTCTAAAATGTAAAAAAACACATAATTAAACAAAAATAAATGGAAAATACATAATTAAACAAACATCCTTAAAATTTGCCATGTCGAAACGTGTTTAAAATCATGGCCATAGACATGTTTGTATTCGACGAGGGCTACTTGAATCACGTCATCTTCCGTTAGCTCACCCTTGGCATTTTCCACATTGTTGAAGAGCAAATAAAATCTTGCACTTTTATGACAGATATCCTTTAAGCGTGAATGAAGTTGATTCTCGTTGTGGTTGGTCTCACCCATATGCAGACAAAATTGTTGAAAAACCGTGTTCCAAAACGAAGTCGTTGCGCTAGGAAGCGTTTCGTTATGGGTTGCCACGCAAGGTGTAGCCAAAGCAATCCCTCCTTCTTTGGTCCATGGTCTTCTTGGCAATTGAGATATATTTATAGAGAGAAATAGGAGAGTATTTAAGAGAAATGAGAGTTTTGTGTGGTTAAATGGTAGAAATGAAGGTATTTAAAGGGTGTAAAAATAATTTTTTTTACCAACAATAATATTACCTTTTAATTTAATCAATTCAAACTTCTCACCACTTCCTCGTGTTTCGGTGGCATTTCCCCATTTATCGGGATATAAAACAAGCCGGATTCGAGAGGCAGTGTTCTCGGACAGCGACGGGCTTCATCAGATCTTCACTAACCCCCACACCATCCACCCTTAAGGTGATTTCTATTTTGTTCATTTCGGTTCGTATGAATTTTGAAGACGATTTTAATTTTGGTTTGATGATTATAAAGATGATTTTGGTTTTAATCTTTCCATAAACATGTTTAACAATTAACGGTCTAAGTAATTAACTATCAAGTAACGAATCTATATATATTATAAGAAGAAAACATACCATGAAGAGTTTGAATTACAAACTTATAGTTGTGTTCTAGAATCCAATTTAACTAGGGAAGTAAAAGAAACTGTGATAAGGAGAAGAAAAGTTGTTTTCTACAAATTTAAAATTTTTTTCAAAAGAAGTTTGAGAGAAAATAAGAGAAAAGGGAAGAAAATTAATGCATATCTTATTCACCGGCTTTTCTTTCAAATCGGAGAGATTTTAAAAGAAAAAGCTCTTATCAAACTCTAGCTCTTTGTTATTTTCCAAATTACCCTCTACCTATTTTAATAAATAATCTTTTAAAAGGTATAGTTGTAACTTTGTAATTTATTTTCTTCTTTTCAACTCAGGAACAAATAAATACAATTTCTTTTTTCATTTCTTCGGAACTCGAAATTACATTATATATTTTTCCCCTCCCTTTTCTTTTGGGTGCTACTTTCTACACCTCCCTCATTACTTTCTACACCCCCCTCCTCTCACATACTTACAGGTGGGGCCTGCGTGGGACCGGCAATTTTCCTCTCACAAGGGGGGTATAATCAGGAGGGAGGGGGGTGTGTATAGAATGAGCCTTTCTTTTCTCACCTAAATTCCTTTCCCTAACTTGGGAAAACAACAATAGTATTGCAAAATCCTCGTACTCCTGCTGGCAGTATGGGTATTCATTATTTGAATTGAGCTTGAATTACCCAAAATTTGATTCAAACCTAATTCGAATTCCAATTCATTCGAATCGAGTCGTTGTTAGATTTAAATTTTTACTTTGAATTTGATCCAAATTCAAATTCAGGAATATCAAGCCCAATTCAAATGCAATAACTTGAATATAAATATTATCTATACTATATTATAATGCATGAGACAAGGGCATTTTAAGATACCAAAAAATAAGAACTTTTCCCCCCTTTATTTGTAGAAAGACCCCTAAAATGAGGGTAGTTTGGTCTTTTAAACACTATTTATTTTTAACCCCTAAACTTATTACACTTAAATCCCTACGGTTTTAACAAAATTATAGATAATTAGTTACAATTCACCCCTCTACAACAAAGTTATAATTTTTTTACTTATTCTTGACATATCTTATAAACTTTATTGTTTAAAAAAATCCAAAGATAGCATGACGACCTATACATTTTTGTCGACGTTTCGGTAGTTGTCTTGTTCAATATCGACACACGGATTAAAATGTACAAGTAGATAATGCTTTAATGTACAAGTGATTAAAGAAGAATATAACAACTAATCTATACTATATAATCATTTAATATGTTAAATAATAGGTTCTATAACATTTTCATTCTAAAATTTTAAAAACTAAAACTATTGTCAAATAATTGATTAAACAATTTCTTTATACTTTAGTCAAATTTTAACAAAACTTCTAATTTTAAGGATAGATAGTATAACAAACCTTCTATAAAAAAGGATGGAAAAAACTAAGTGGGAAACAATTTTTAAAATTTAAAACATATAGTTGTTTTCTGTATTGTTTTATAAAGCACATAGGAATATACTTTGTCGCCATCTCTCTCTCTCAGGATACTCTTCAGTCATCTTCCACCTTCTCCTATTGTTTCGTTTTCCTACTTCTGCTCCTCTGTCCGCCAGAGGCACCGTCTACTAACAACTCCATCTTTATCATTGTAGGTTTTGTATCAGGTACCTAAATTCACGAACATTAATTCTCTATTGAGTTATTTTTGCTTTGTTTTAAGCATTTTTTTAGCTAGATCTGGTAAAATAACCCTAGGTGGGCTACTGATTCTTTACGTTTCTGATTAAATTGAATAAATGTTTATTTTGTTTCAAAGACTTGTATAGTTTGTTGATGTCGGCCTTATTTGATCATGGTCGGATGCAACTTCGGTGGTGGATTTTTTGAGAGATTAGTCTTCCTCCTATCATGAGTCAACTCCTCTCTTATTGTTGACTCCCTTAACCCCAAGGTTTGTTAATTCATTACTTGATCTTATTTTTTTACTTTTCTGACATGATTTTAGGATTGAGTCATGTTTTTTTGTTAGTGCTTCTAATGTTTGTTACTTTGTTTAATAGTATTGAGTCGTGTTTTTTAAACTTGTAATTTTGAATTTTCTGAGGATGGTGAGTTTGAAATAATCAACCTCAAATTAGAACATTACATTTTGCCCTTAAACAAGTAGATAATAGGGTACACTTTTATTCATCAAAACATTTAAAATTGTTTTTTTACATAGGGATATGTTCGCAGTGGAATACTTTCTCCGGCTTAGGTAACTCAATTTGGTTTGTTTAGGTATATATATTTAAGCAGTTGTCAATTATGAATATTTTATAACTTTTGTATGAAATCAAATACCTTAATGTGCATCATTAAACTTGCAGTGTTGATTCCGTTGAACGAGCATGGCAGATCCTTGGTCAAATTCTTGAAGTGCTCCTGGTGCATATAGTCATAGTTAGGTAAAATTGTTGTCTTTTGATAGTTTGAAATGTTTTTTTGTACATGATATAGTCTATTATATGAGCTTGTGTTTCATAGTAGTATAATTTACATTATAGGTAGGATATATTTAGGCCTTCATAAGTGGAATAAGCTTGCAAACATTGGCTTGCTTGCTTTCTCTTTCACATGCTTTGACGGTGAAATAAAAGAGTGGGAAGAAGGAACAGTAACTACCGGTGGTGGTTCGAAAGAAGGCGCGCGGATGATGTATTTCAGTAATATAGGACATTAATATATTTAACTTCAGTTATTTTGAAATTCTTTTGGGTCTATTTCAGAAGTTATATTGTTGGTCAGCCTAATGGAATGAGCATTACATTCCATTATCTTTCTTGGCTGACCCGTAGATGGAACAAGGTTTATTTATAGATAGGGTGTATAGTTCTAATTCTATTTAATATCATTTTATAACTTTATTGATCTTTCATGTATAAACTAAATACAATGATAACTTACTAAAACCTCAAATAACAAATTCACAGATCTAAATTATGATGTATGGTACCGTAGTTTGTTGATGAAGAATATTAAAAGTTTGGTTACAGAATATGGACAGTGTGTCTCTGATTCTAAACTTATTGAAAAACCAACTGTTGTAGAATCTGAAGGTCTAAAGTTAATATATGAGGGTTGTGATTGAAAAGGTACATTTTTTTTAACGCTTTTGAGTTTTTGGATGAAGAAAAATGTTTATGCTTATTAATTTATTTTTGTTAGGGTAAAATATATTGTCTTTAAAACTGATAGTTCTTGATGAAAATACAATTAGCTACAGATAGTTGTTGAAGTGATAAAATAGGCTTAACTCGGCAATCATGAAAAGTCGGTAAAATCTCTAAAATCCTCACCTCAAAGTTTACTAAACCATTTAATGTTAAAAGGTAATTAAGACAAAATATAAATGATAATAAAATTACAAAATAAAGAGGTGGAATTAGGAACTTGAAGTTATAAATAAATAGTAAATAAAATTCAAGTGGAGTTATTTGCCACATCGATTCGTAACTAACCGGGGTCTTGAATATGAGGGAACCATCACAAGCATTCATGAAGCAATCATTGGCATAATCAATTGAAACCATTTTGAGTTGTTTTAAAGAGTTTTTTCCCAAACTAGTGTTGGTGGAAAAAATATTTACCAAAATGGTGTTGTTAGAAAACTATTTACCAAAGTGATGTTTTCTTGAAAACATTTATTTGTTTCTCACTCCTTATCTCATTGGATGACTCCCAGATTATTAAATAATTATTAATTAGTAATTTATTCAATGTTAGTGGTTCTCTAACTTATATTTTTATGAATTTTAAATTAATAGTTTAGGTAATACCATGTGAAATCTATATTTAATAAATTAAAATTTAGTCAGATACACATACAGTGAAATTTATATTTCTTTTACTTAAATTTTTTTACATAAATAACAAAATTAGTATTTTTTAATGGATAGACCAAACAACCTATGATGTTTATGTATATGCATACTCAAATCATTTTATATGAATCATTAATAAAAAAAACTTACATTTAGCAAAATAAGAAAAAAATAATGATTAGTATTTGAAGTTTGTACTAGTGAATGCTCATCAAGCTGCTGCAATTTATATTTCATATAAAGTATTTTTGTTATGACTTGTATTTGCCTACTCTATTTCCGAAGCAATGAACTTCGGATTACCCGATATCCAATTATGTGATACCCGATATCCTGAATCTGTGTACCCGAATGACATTTCGATCAGTCAGTTTGTTTAGTTTCAGTTAGTTTTAACTAATGCGATTAGTTAAAAAATACTATATTTTGTTATTAATGTTAAAAAAATAATAGAAATATAAAATTGACCATATGTATATTTGAGTACAATTTTATTTTTTTAAATACAAATTTCACAGGGTATTACTTAAATTATTGCAAACACAAATTAAAAGCCGACTTTTAGAATAAATATTTTTTTCCCGATAGGTTTAAAAAAAATAGGCTTATTTTAAGATTAATAAAAATATAGGTTTAGAGAATCACTACCATGATTAAATAATCACTATATAATAATTAGTACATTTTTATCAATTGGGAGTCATCCAATAAGATAAGGAGTGAGAAACAATTAAATATTCAAGAAAACACCACTTTGGTAAATAGTTTTCTAGCAACACTAGTTTGGTAAATACTTTACCCACCAACACTGCTTTGGGAAAAAACTCTTGTTTTAAGAAATTATTGCCTAAACTTTTGAAACTCATCATACTATTTGCTGTCTCTCCATCGTTCTCTCTTTCTTTGTTTTTTCCGACGTCGACGACCACCGCAACCACCATAATCAACATTCATATGGTAACAATTGTAATCAACAATCGAAGTTTGGTAGCTTGCCATCCTGGTCCATGTGACACTCTAGGTTTTCCGAGCAAACACCTTGTAATTACGTTGTGCGTATATATGTGTTATTAAATGAAAGTTGTGATTTCTTTTTGTGCTATGTGTCGATAACGTGTATGTAATATATATATATATATATGGGTATGTAAAGATACTCGTGAACCGAAACCACCACTCGAGACCACCCGGTCTCGAGTAAATAAGTGAACGGTTGGGCCGCTTGGGCCACACCTCCCTTAGCCCACTCGGAAACCCATTCAAGGTGCACCACCCTCTTATAATAACCCAAAACCCTCACACACACTCCCCTTTACACTCTCTCACTTCATCCTCACTCCCTCTCTCTAGAAACCCTAACAAATCAAGCTCACCTCCTCCACTCTCTCTCTCTCGGATTCAATCGACAACAACAAGGAGGATCGGTCAAGCTCATCATCACCCGAACACTTCATTCTCTCACCTTCTCCCTTGACTCGATACCCTTTACATCAACCGGTTAGTATTCTAAGGTCTTGATGTATGATTCTAGCATGATTAGTGAGCTTGTGATATGATAAATATCGTGTGTGAGCTATGGTATAATAATGTCTTGCTAAGGTGTTCTTGTAGGGTAAATGGTTATGTTATCCGATTATGTTAGATGATTTGTTAAATGGTTATGTTATCCGATTATGTTAGATAATTTGTTAAATGGTTATGTTATCCGATTATGTTAGATGATTTGTTAAATGGTTATGTTATCCGATTATGTTAGATGATTTGTTAAATGGTTATGTTATCCGATTATGTTAGATGAATTGTTAAATGGTTATGTTATCCGATTATGTTAGATGTTTTGTTGGATGGTTTTGTTAATCCGATCTATGTTATATGACTTGTTATCCGATCTATGATTAGATGTTTTGAGACAAATGTGTGATCTTTGATCCTAATATTCCATATGATGAACAATGTTGAATGACCTTATGAAGAACTTTATGAATATGTGTTTAAAGTGATATGAACATATGATGAACAATGTTGAATGTGAGATGAACATTTGAATATGCCTTGTTTGATCTATTTTGTTTTGCATTTAGACAAAGAAACATGTTTAATGGGATAGTACACAAATTGCATGAAATCTCAATTCCATTGGATAGTACATAAGGCAGGTTCTAGAAGGTTCGGACATCAGATGTGCGACTCGAAACCTTCGGTCTCGACTCGAGATCATCGAACTGCAACTCGAGACCGAGTGATTGCGACTCGAGACCATATGTGACAACTCGAGACCGGACAAAGCAGACATCAGGGACTTGAAATCAGCAAGGTCTCGACTCGAGATCTCACGATCCCGACTCGAGACTGGACTCGAGACCTTCTAGATTGCGACTCACACCAGCATTACTCGAGATCTCATGGTTGCGACTCGAGACCGCACGTTCTCAAGTCGAGACCATCTTGTCTCGGATGGGCCGATTGTCACCGATTATTGGGCCAAACATGTGTGGACTATGCATACCGTTCTATTTAGATTTCCGTGATTCTGTTAACTGCTAGTATGATCGGATAAGGCCCATTAACACTTATGATTTGTATGAAAGGTGTAGACGTTTACTGTTTAACTGCTACGTATTAGAATAGGCCCGATAACTTGCTGGATGATCATGTGTTATGTATGCTATGTGTTAGTTATGTGTAGATTATACGTGAACGCTTGTACCCCAACTTGACCTATATTGGTAACCATGCTAGGACGTGGTGACCAACGTGATTGACCAAGTAAATAATCTACCGAGCAACCCAAGGTGAGTTCACAACTAATAAAGCATGCGTTCCCGGTGGTTGGGAAACGGAAACTTAAAACAACTCTATCCCCTCGTAAGGGATACAAACCTACTTCTCTCCCCTTAAATGGGACCTTTGGTTAATTACTGTTTATACTGGATGCAACAAGCAACACTAAACAAAACTCTATCACTCAAGTCCTCACTTCTTAATACCGATTAGTCGCCGGGGTCAGGCGAACGGGTTATTAGTTGATAGCGCTATTTAGGTCTCACCAACCTCACACCGTGCCCGCGTATGGGATCGGGCGTGAACTAATGTACTCTGGCAACCGTCAATGATGATAGAACATTGACAAACGGGGCACACTACGGAAACGTATGGATGAATAGTATTCGGTATTGTAAAAACAGTTTAGTCGCTTACTTATGGGGTAGCTCCCCATCGCAAGTATAAACGGATTAATTAACTGGTGAAACAAGTTTTTGGTAATTAAAACTGGACAACTCGTGGACTCGCCAACATTTTTGTTGACACCCTACTGCATGCTTTGCAGGTACCCAGTGACTCAGGAGCTTGCAGCTTGGGAAGTGTAGTGGTCGTCTAAACCCATGTGTTGGGTTCTAAATAACTTGAACTATGAACCTTGTTTAAATTACTTTACCTATGCTTCCGCTACGTACTTAAACTGTTATTTGAACTTAAACTAGTAAACTTTAAACTATGATGTTTACGAGCTACTATGGTTGGCGATCATTCTTACAATTAACTAATGCTCAGTATAATTGGTGGCTGGATCCTGGTCAGTCACGCCTCCAAGAGGTGGTACTCCGCGAGTGGATTTTGGGGGTGTGACAAATTGGTATCAGAGCCATTGGTTATAGTGAACTTGGTTTTAAAAATGAAAGTCTTTTTGAGAAAAACCAGACTATAACCCGTGACTCGTGACGACACTATACTCCAAGGGCAAGACTCAGCTTGTTAGGCCTTATAGCTCGGATTTGTGTTTACTTGCTTGCTTATCTTATGATGACTGCTCTACTATACATACTAGTGTGCCTAATTAGTTAGAGACGCATCCCTCTTCTATCTCATTCTCGCTACATTACGACATCACACTCACACTGTGTTTTCTGGTTATGAAGACAATGAGTGGACGTGGAAGAGGAAACGTTAACATGACTCAGGCTCAGTTCACCAACTTGCTCAACACGGTGGCTGCAGCTTTTGCAGCTCACCCTGGAGGTAAACTCGTTGCTTTAGGATGTTTAGATCCTACCCCCACATCGTCTTTTCACCTCTAAACCTATTCGCTTCACTTCTCACAACAGGTCAGCCTGCGCCTGCACAACCACGTGTTTGTACCTTCAAAACCTTCATGGATGGCAAGCCTCTCCCTTTCAACGGCACTGAGGGTGCCATAGGCCTTCTACACTGGATTGAAAAGGCCGAAGCTGTCTTTGCTGTCTGCGAGTGTCCCCCTGCTAACTGGGTTAAGTTCGCGACTGGTACGCTTGAAGGAAACGCGCTTTCATGGTGGAAGGCACAGATTCAGATGCTTGGTCTGGAAACTGCTAATGCTACTGCGTGGGAAGATTTCAAGGACATGATCAAAGAGGAGTACTGTCACAGGGACGACATCCACAAACTCGAGAACGAATACTATGCGCTCAAGATGGTTGGATCAGAGATTGAGACCTATACCAAGCAGTCCAACGACTATGCTGCACTATGCCCAAACATGTCTCGACCTATGTATCGAAGGATCGAATTGTACATCAAGGGCTTGGTCCCAGAAATCCGGAGCCATGTGACCTCGGCCAACCTCAATACCATACAGCCCGTGGTTCGTCTTGCTCACAAACTCACCAATCAGGCTGTGGATGAGGGCAAGTTGCCCAAGAGGATCAGTGCTACTGCTGGCACTTCTAGCGATAACAAACGAAAGTGGGATGGAAGTCAGGGAAAGGATGCTAACCCCACTCAGGCCCCAGTTCAACAAAGGAAGACTGAAAACAACAAGGGCCCTCAGCAACAGGGTGGCTATCGAGGAAACCACCCCAAGTGTAACAAATGTAACCGACACCACAGTGGGCCGTGTGGCAAAAGTCAGTGTCAGCGATGCAACAAGATGGGGCATGAAGCCAAAGACTGCAGGAGCCCGCTTCCAGCTAGGCAGAATCAGCAACAACCACAACAGCAACAAGGAAACAACCGTGGATGCTTCAAGTGTGGAGCAACGGGGCACATGCGAAAGGATTGCCCTGAACTGAATCAAAACAACAACAATCAGGGTGCTGGGAACAATAACAACAATGCTGGAAATGGTGCTAGAGGAAGGGCTTTTGTGATTGGAGCTGGGGAAGCAAGGAATGACCCCAACGTTGTGGCGGGTAAGTTCCTACTTAATGATCGTTATGTTTCCGTACTATTTGATTCCGGAGCAGATGCTAGTTATGTATCCCTACGTATTAGTAAGAAACTTAAGTCCACCCTTACGCCGTTAAGCTCTAAGCACATCGTCGAGATAGCTAATGGTAGAAACCTCGAGGCCTCACACGTAATGCGTAGCTGCAAACTAGAATTGTCTGGTCAGACCTTCCGTATCGATCTCTTCCCCATCATTCTTGGAAGCTTCGACGTCATCATTGGCATGGATTGGTTATCCAAACATCGAGCTGAAATCCTCTGCCAAGAGAAAGCTATTCGTATTCCCCGTTCCCCTGGCAAACCTCTTATAGTTCAAGGCGACAAGAGCGGGGAAGTCACAGGCATCATTTCATTCTTAAAGGCCCAGAAGTGTCTACGAAAGGGGCACACCGCTATCTTAGCACTCGTTGCCGACACACAGAAAATGGAAAACAGGATTGAAGATTTTCCAGTTGTACGCGACTATCCTGAGGTATTCCCGGAGGAACTACCTGGACTCCCTCCTCACCGTCAGGTCGAATTTCAAATCGAGCTAGCTCCCGGAGCAGTGCCTATAGCTCGTGCACCTTATCGATTAGCCCCCGCGGAGCTCAAGGAGCTTTCTACTCAACTACAAGAACTTTTGGACAAAGGTTTTATCCGTCCTAGTTCATCACCCTGGGGAGCCCCAGTGCTCTTCGTCAAAAAGAAAGATGGCACATTCCGAATGTGCATTGACTACCGCGAACTTAACAATGTTACCATCAAGAATCGTTATCCACTTCCCCGTATCGACGACCTGTTCGACCAGCTGCAAGGGTCGAGCTATTATTCCAAGATCGATCTGCGATCGGGTTATCACCAGCTGAGAGTCCGCGATGAGGACATCTCTAAGACTGCTTTCAGAACCCGCTATGGTCACTACGAATTCCTTGTTATGCCTTTCGGAATGACCAACGCACCTGCGATCTTCATGGATCTCATGAACCGAGTATGCAAACCCTACCTCGACAAGTTCGTGATTGTGTTTATCGACGACATCTTAATCTACTCGAAGAGTCAAGAGGAGCATGAACGACACCTGCGTCTTATTCTCGAACTCCTTCGCAATGAGCAACTGTACGCCAAATTCTCGAAATGTGATTTCTGGCTTAGGGAAGTCCATTTCCTTGGGCACATAGTCGATCAGAATGGGATTCATGTGGACCCCGCTAAGATCGAGTCCATTAAGAATTGGCCTATACCTAAGACTCCGACCGAAGTCCGCCAATTCTTGGGATTGGCAGGATACTATCGAAGATTCATCAAAGGATTTTCTAAGATCGCTCAACCACTTACGACCCTCACTCAGAAGGGTGTTGCTTACAAATGGAGTGATGCTCAGGAATCTGCCTTCCAGGAACTAAAGAAAAATATTTGTAGTGCTCCTATTCTTTCCTTACCTGAAGGTACCGACGACTTTGTTGTTTACTGCGATGCTTCTATTCAAGGGCTTGGCTGCGTGTTGATGCAACGCGAGAAGGTTATTGCTTACGCTTCGCGACAACTCAAGATCCACGAACGGAACTACACGACGCATGACTTAGAATATGGAGTTGTGGTCTTCACGCTCAAGCTTTGGAGACACTACTTGTACGGCACCAAGTGCACGATTTACACTGATCACAAGAGTCTCCAGCACATAATGGAACAAAAGGAGTTGAATATGCGGCAACGCCGATGGGTCGAACTCCTAAATGACTACGAGTGTGCAATCAAATATCACCCAGGCAAGGCTAATGTGGTAGCCGATGCCCTCAGCAGAAAGGAGACCAAACCCAAGCGTGTTCGTGCCTTACAGCTCACTATCCACTCGAACCTCCCTAATCAGATTCGAAATGCTCAGGTTGAAGCGTTGAAAGCCGAGAACATCAGGGCTGAGTCCCTGCGAGGATCGAGACAACGAATGGAACAAAAAGAAGACGGTGCTTACTACGTAGCCGGGCGCATATGGGTTCCGCTTTATGGAAATTTACGTGACCTTGTGATGGATGAAGCTCATAAGTCCCGTTACTCAGTACATCCGGGTTCAGATAAGATGTACCACGACTTGAGGACTACCTATTGGTGGCCTGGCATGAAAGCCCACATAGCAACCTATGTCAGAAAATGTTTAACTTGTGCAAGAGTCAAGGCTGAGTATCAGAAACCATCAGGCCTACTCCAACAGCCAGAGATCCCGCAATGGAAATGGGAGCAGATTTCCATGGATTTTGTTACTGGCCTGCCTAGGTCTCAACGCGGAAATGACACCATTAGGGTGATAGTGGATCGCTTAACTAAGTCTGCACACTTTTTGGCTATCAAAGAAACAGACAAGTTCTCTACCCTAGCAGAGGTATACTTAAAAGAAGTGGTTTCGAAGCACGGAGTGCCTACCTCTATTATTTCTGATCGAGATGCACGTTTTACGTCTGAGTTGTGGCAAGCTATGCACAAATCTTTTGGCTCACGTTTAGACATGAGCACCGCTTATCATCCGCAAACGGATGGGCAATCTGAACGCACCATCCAAACCCTCGAAGACATGCTTAGGGCATGTGTGATCGATTTTGGCAAGAATTGGGAGAAGCACCTACCGTTGGTGGAATTCTCCTACAACAACAGCTACCACACCAGCATTCAGGCAGCACCCTTTGAGGTGTTGTACGGTCGTAAATGTCGATCGCCTCTCTGCTGGGCTGAGGTTGGTGACAGCCAGATCACAGGCCCGGAGCATGTAGTTGACACTACGGAAAAGATTGCCCAGATTAGGCAACGCATGGCGGCAGCTCGTGACCGTCAGAAGAGATACGCGGATAAGGATAGGAAACCACTAGAGTTCCAGGTTGGTGAACGGGCTCTACTCAAAGTCTTACCCTGGAAGGGTGTGGTTCGTTTTGGAAAACGGGGCAAGCTTAACCCACGATATGTCGGACCCTTTGAAATTACCGAAAAGATCGGTAAGGCCGCCTACAGATTGAATCTGCCCGAAGAACTGAGTGCTGTGCACAACGTCTTCCATGTGTCTAATCTGAAGAAGTGTCTGTCAGATGAAACACTCATCATTCCTTTCAAGGAACTTACTATTGACGAACAGCTACATTTTACCGAGGAACCGATCGAGATCACGGATCGTGAGATCAAAACCCTCAAACGTAGCCAAATACCTCTCGTGCGAGTCCGTTGGAACTCGCGCCGTGGCCCAGAGTATACCTGGGAGCGGGAAGACCAGATGAAGCGCAAGTATCCCCAGTTGTTCCCAAATGAAACTCCCAGCACTGAAGCTACAACCGAATTTCGGGACGAAATTCCAAATTAACGGGGGGATGATGTGACACCCCGTTGAAACGTTCTCATTTACACTAGCTTGTCAGTGGCTGCCTTAACTTTCGGGACGAAAGTTCTTAAAACTTGGGGATAATGTGACACTCTAGGTTTTCCGAGCAAACACCTTGTAATTACGTTGTGCGTATATATGTGTTATTAAATGAAAGTTGTGATTTCTTTTTGTGCTATGTGTCGATAACGTGTATGTAATATATATATATATATATGGGTATGTAAAGATACTCGTGAACCGAAACCACCACTCGAGACCACCCGGTCTCGAGTAAATAAGTGAACGGTTGGGCCGCTTGGGCCGCACCTCCCTTAGCCCACTCGGAAACCCACTCAAGGTGCACCACCCTCTTATAATAACCCAAAACCCTCACACACACTCCCCTTTACACTCTCTCACTTCATCCTCACTCCCTCTCTCTAGAAACCCTAACAAATCAAGCTCACCTCCTCCACTCTCTCTCTCTCTCTCTCGGATTCAATCGACAACAACAAGGAGGATCGGTCAAGCTCATCATCACCCGAACACTTCATTCTCTCACCTTCTCCCTTGACTCGATACCCTTTACATCAACCGGTTAGTATTCTAAGGTCTTGATGTATGATTCTAGCATGATTAGTGAGCTTGTGATATGATAAATATCGTGTGTGAGCTATGGTATAATAATGTCTTGCTAAGGTGTTCTTGTAGGGTAAATGGTTATGTTATCCGATTATGTTAGATGATTTGTTAAATGGTTATGTTATCCGATTATGTTAGATAATTTGTTAAATGGTTATGTTATCCGATTATGTTAGATGATTTGTTAAATGGTTATGTTATCCGATTATGTTAGATGATTTGTTAAATGGTTATGTTATCCGATTATGTTAGATGAATTGTTAAATGGTTATGTTATCCGATTATGTTAGATGTTTTGTTGGATGGTTTTGTTAATCCGATCTATGTTATATGACTTGTTATCCGATCTATGATTAGATGTTTTGAGACAAATGTGTGATCTTTGATCCTAATATTCCATATGATGAACAATGTTGAATGACCTTATGAAGAACTTTATGAATATGTGTTTAAAGTGATATGAACATATGATGAACAATGTTGAATGTGAGATGAACATTTGAATATGCCTTGTTTGATCTATTTTGTTTTGCATTTAGACAAAGAAACATGTTTAATGGGATAGTACACAAATTGCATGAAATCTCAATTCCATTGGATAGTACATAAGGCAGGTTCTAGAAGGTTCGGACATCAGATGTGCGACTCGAAACCTTCGGTCTCGACTCGAGATCATCGAACTGCAACTCGAGACCGAGTGATTGCGACTCGAGACCGGACAAAGCAGACATCAGGGACTTGAAACCAGCAAGGTCTCGACTCGAGATCTCACGATCCCGACTCGAGACTGGACTCGAGACCTTCTAGATTGCGACTCACACCAGCATTACTCGAGATCTCATGGTTGCAACTCGAGACCGCACGTTCTCGAGTCGAGACCATCTTGTCTCGGATGGGCCGATTGTCACCGATTATTGGGCCAAACATGTGTGGACTATGCATACCATTCTATTTAGATTTCCGTGATTCTGTTAACTGCTAGTATGATCGGATAAGGCCCATTAACACTTATGATTTGTATGAAAGGTGTAGACGTTTACTGTTTAACTGCTACGTATTAGAATAGGCCCGATAACTTGCTGGATGATCATGTGTTATGTATGCTATGTGTTAGTTATGTGTAGATTATACGTGAACGCTTGTACCCCAACTTGACCTATATTGGTAACCATGCTAGGACGTGGTGACCAACGTGATTGACCAAGTAAATAATCTACCGAGCAACCCAAGGTGAGTTCACAACTAATAAAGCATGCGTTCCCGGTGGTTGGGAAACAGAAACTTAAAACAACGCTATCCCCTCGTAAGGGATACAAACCTACTTCTCTCCCCTTAAATGGGACCTTTGGTTAATTACTGTTTATACTGGATGCAACAAGCAACACTAAACAAAACTCTATCACTCAAGTCCTCACTTCTTAATACCGATTAGTCGCCGGGGTCAGGCGAACGGGTTATTAGTTGATAGCGCTATTTAGGTCTCACCAACCTCACACCGTTCCCGCGTATGGGATCGGGCGTGAACTAATGTACTCTGGCAACCGTCAATGATGATAGAACATTGACAAACGGGGCACACTACGGAAACGTACGGATGAATAGTATTCGGTATTGTAAAAACAGTTTAGTCGCTTACTTATGGGGTAGCTCCCCATCGCAAGTATAAACGGATTAATTAACTGGTGAAACAAGTTTTTGGTAATTAAAACTGGACAACTCGTGGACTCGCCAACATTTTTGTTGACACCCTACTGCATGCTTTGCAGGTACCCAGTGACTCAGGAGCTTGCAGCTTGGGAAGTGTAGTGGTCGTCTAAACCCATGTGTTGGGTTCTAAATAACTTGAACTATGAACCTTGTTTAAATTACTTTACCTATGCTTCCGCTACGTACTTAAACTGTTATTTGAACTTAAACTAGTAAACTCTAAACTATGATGTTTACGAGCTACTATGGTTGGCGATCATTCTTACAATTAACTAATGCTCAGTATAATTGGTGGCTGGATCCTGGTCAGTCACGCCTCCAAGAGGTGGTACTCCGCGAGTGGATTTTGGGGGTGTGACAGTCCATTTCGTTCGTCATCCTCGCATTACACGATAGCTTATAAACGTCACAAGTGTTGCGCACCATAACCACTTCTTACCACCAATTTTGCTTTGTTTTGAGTTCAAGGTAAGAAATATAACTTTTAAATCAATTGTTAGAACCTTCATACAAAACCCAAAACTCAATATCTGTTAACGAACCTCCAACCAGATGTTAAAACATTTTTACTGCAATGCAAAGTGTTGCCCCCGCCGCATAGCGCGGGCACCCTACTAGTATACATATATGTGAGTGTATGTGTGTGTATGTGTGTTATATTTTTATATAGCATGTTATCAACACATAAAATCAGCTTGGCTTATTTTGGACTTCAAGAATCTAAAGTTTGTGCAAGTTTTTATGGGCTAAGAAACAAAATTAAGTCCACTAACCCAATAAACCTAACCTCTCATTCACTCAACACTCGTTTGACACTAAATCAGACTTCATCAATTTAACACTTATTGGATTGTAAATTATGGATTAAAAAAGATAACTCAACAAAAAACGTAACTCAATTTAAAATTTCTTTATCGATAAGTTTAACGATGTAACCTAGCCGCTACTATGAGACATCGACATTCAATATTGACATTCAAGGGTTGTTCATCATCGCCACTTTAACCTAGATGATACTTCGTCAATTAATCTTTTCATCACTCATTCGTTGTCTTCGCTGGTAGTGCTCAACATTCGAGATTCTAGGGTTGTTCACCATTGACATTCCCGGAATTCGTTTTTGTGAATACTCTCGAATGTTTTTATTATTTTTCTGAATCAGTTTATTCGAATAGTCCTGAATCGATTCGAATAAGCTTATTCGTTATGCAAATTTTATTTGAATTTAAAATTACTTTTAAAATTCAAATTAGAATAATTCAAATATCCTGAACCCGATTCGATTGAACACACCTACTGAGAGACATCTCAACTTTCATTACGGCATCCACAAGACAAATGTTCGCTTTTTTGAAACCACAAGAACACGTATTTCAATAAAGAGCTTAAATAAAGAATGTCACAAACCACAAAATTAGTTTGACATCCTCTTTCAATCACCAACCAAAACCAGATTGTCATTTACATCATTTTTTAATATTATTGGCTTCTTCAACCTTCGGTCCATGCAGATCGTAGCCAAGTTTAATTTAGCTAGTTTAATATCAAAAGTATATTTTTTAGAACGTTCATGAATCAATAACTGGCCAGTGTTCCATTTGAAGTTATTTTACTTGTAAAATTTGGTTTCTCGTGCTACCAATATTGTTCACTTTGCTCACGAGGAGATCATGAATTTGTTTTTGGTTTCCCTAGTAGAAAATTTCTCATAAGGTCACCCATCTTGGTACTATACTACCCGAGCATGCTTAATTGTGAAGTTTTCATCTCATCCAGTAACATTAAGCCCAAAACGCGTTGGTGATAATTAAGGTGATACATTTCTTTTGAACAAGGAATCTTTCTATCCACGACCCCTCATTGACGACGGTATGTCCCCAGAGGTGTTAAGGAGGTTATCTTAAGAAAATCACACATTAATTTGATGGCGTGGAAAACCTCATCGAGGAAGACGATGGGTCCATAAAGGGGTGACTATCACACCCTAGGCAAATCTCGTATCAGCCGGGACATAAAAAAAAATATTATTTCATAAGAAATATCCTACCTCAATTATCATCAACCTTGTTTGGGCTTAATGTTAGTAGATGAAAGGAGAACTCCTTAGTTAAATGTGCTCAGTTGGGAGTAGTACCAGAATCAGTGACCTCCTGATAACTCTTTACCAAGGGAACCAAAAACAAAATTTTGAGCTCCTCGCGGGCAAAGGAGACAATGTTGGTGGTAGATGGAGCGTATTTTACAAATTGTATCAGATCAACTCTCGTTCGGTTTGGGATGGTAAGGAAAACCTTATCATAGATGGTGAGTCCCCGAGGGTGTCCATGAGAAAACCTTAGGAAAATCCGACATATCCCTAATTAGGATGGCGGGGAAAACCTCGTCAAGGACAATGAGTCCATAGTGGGGGTGATTGTAACTACACGGAAAAGACTAACATGACATATTCTAATAGCCTAGGCAAATCCCGCATCAATCGTGGCGAGAAGATATTATTGATTCATAAAGAATATCCTGCCTCTTAAAATCACTAATGCATTTTCGGCTTAATGCTAGTTGATGAGGGGAGAACTTTACAGTTACGCGTAGTCAGGTGGGAGTACGGAGTAGTACCAGGATGGCAAACCTCCTAGAAAGTCTTCACTGGGCAACAAAAAAAACCGTGAACTACTGGTGGGCAAAGCAAAAAATATTGGTGATACGAGAGGCTGGACGTTGCATTACTAATACATTCTGCCTTTTAATGAAAAGAATTTATATGATCTATTAAGATTGCTTGAAAATGTTATCAATCTTTGGTATAAGTTAGTCCATATTTTTAACAAAACTATAACCAATTTCTGACTTGGAATGTACTATGGCTGACATCACAACTCCACAATAGGGTCCATTAAAAACACCTAAAAACATGTCCAGTCAGCTGTCACATCAGAAAAACACTCACCCTTCAAAAACATCAAAAACTCATCCAATAAGAAAACACAAAAACACTTAAAAACATTACCACATCATCACCACCTTTTTAATTTTTAACCACACATTTACACCACTTATTCTCTCTCTATATATTATATATATTAAAAGTACATGGGTCCCACCATTTTGTTGTTTTTAGTCATTTTTGCTGACAAACATATCTAAAAAATGGAGTACAAAAACAAGGTCCACAATAAGGGTGAGGGGGGCACTCCCCTAAGAGGGGAGTCCCCTCTCTTACGCATAACCAATCCTCGTGTGCCACGTCAACTCCCCTCTTAAACTCCCCTAACACCCTAAATTGATGGCGGCACTCCCTTCTTAGGTGACTTGGTTTTTTATTAAAAAAAAAAAAGAAATTTTTCATTGGTCCACTTCTCCCTCTCTCCTCCCCTCTCTCCTCCCTCTCTTCGGTGAAGTCCCACCGATTTTGGTCCCCGATTGAACGGCAGCACCTCCCTCTTCGGTGGAGGAGGTCCCCGCATGGGGTCACCGAGAACGCCCCGCTCACCCTAAGAAAAAATGGATGATGTGGAAAAATGAATAAAAACAACACCCAAAAATGTATTATTGTGGATGCTCTAAGTTTTGTAGACATGAACAATATAGTATGATGATGCATCATGGTTCGATCGATCATAGAAGAAAGAAGTTAAACAATCCTGACTAGAATTACCAACATTTATCTTATATATAACTCATTAGATCCCTACTCTCACACCTCTATATTTGATGTGTAAAAGGATCACCAGTTCACCATCCAAATAATTAAATCAAAGGTAAATATTCCAACTTAATAAATTATATATGTTTCATATGTTCGAGTACTATACCATCAAGATATATGTTTCATATGTTCGAGTACTATACCATCAAGATTTGACCCTTTCAAGTTTTAACACCCTACAAACACATCAATATTCTAATCACCGTTTGATACCCCATACGAGGATTATTTTTCTCCAACATAATAAAACAATTAAAGAAGTTCAAATAATGAAGGCATGGATTCCATCCATTCTTCCCATGACAATTGCCCCTTCCCTAAGACCATGTGTAGTTTTTTTTTGAACGGCCAACAGAAAATTTTATTACCGAACTAGCAAGAAGCTAGACACCAAATATACAAAGAAACACCAAAATCCACCGGATACAAACTACAAATTTTCCAAACCAACTACATTACAAAACTAAAGTTTCTCCACTCGCCCCAAGACCAATTAGAAGATTTTAGCCTGTTTTTGATCCACAAGTAGATTCTTCTATCACCCTTGACAAAGTTGGCTCAACCTGTCGGAAAATGACCTCGTTTCTCAACCTCCAAATACTCCAAATCACCACTTGAAAAATGGCATTAATAATCTTCTTTTTCCTCTTCGAACCCGATACAGCGGAGCGAATATCCAACACATCCTTAAGACTAAACATAATCAAAGGTGGGATTTTACACCATTGTGCAATCACAAGCCAAATCTCTGGCGAAAACTGACATGCCTCAAATAAATGATCACTAGATTCGGGGAGATCATTACACAACGGGCAACTTATACTCCCAACATCTACATTACGAGCCACCAATGCAGATTTAGTTGGCAACCGTTCCGACAAAGCTCGCCACGAGACAATACCCACTTTTTTCGGAACCAAGTTATTCCAAAAAAACAGAAAATCTGGAACAGATTTATTAAAGATTGCCGCTGAATATTTGATAGCAGCCACCGAGAAGCCATAAGTAGGCTGCGGTTTCCAGATCCAAGCGTCTGGGCCGTCACGAGGACGAAACAGATTGAGAATGTCGAGGAGGTTTTGTAGCTCAAACCCTTCATCATCGCTATTTAAATTTCTTTTCCATAACCACATGAAGCTAGCACCATTTGATTCCCAAACCACCCTTTGTGAAACTCTACACAGTTTATCAACTTCAAGATCAAATAAAAGTGGGAACATAACATAAAGTGGCTGTGCACCAATCCACAAATCCAACCAAAACAATGCCTTTGAATCGGACCCCACATCACACCAAATAAGATCAGGAAGGTTTATTCCAACTAAACTAAGAGGTACCTGGACACTCACTATTTGTTTCCACGGGCCGGGAACGGAAATTTTTGCTGGGATTGGAGACCACGACCTCCCATTATGATGAACCGACCATACGACTCTTCTCCAAAGACCGTCTTTATCCGTTTTAAATCTCCACCACCATTTCAACAACATTGCCAAATTGGCATCACGAAGTGAACCAAATCCAAGACCACCATATTCAATAGGGGCGATAACTTTTTCCCATGCCATCCAACTCATATATGAGTTGTCATCCGATCCCCTCCAAAAGAAGGTTCTTCTAATCCTTTCCAACTCATCAATTACTTTCGCCGGTGCTTTATACAATGAGAAAAAATACGTTGGCAAAGAATTCAATACCGATTTAAGCAATGTGATCCTACCTCCGTATGATAAACTTTTGGCCTTCCAAATTGACAACCGGGACTTAAATATCTCAATAACCGACTTCCAGTTACGAATAAGATTCATGTTTGCACCCACGACCAATCCCAAGTGCTTGAACGGAAATGATCCCTTTTTGCTATTCATGCAATCCGCCATTAATTTAACCTCTTCATCATTTATCCCCACTCCGAACATGGAACACTTTGCTAGGTTCACTTTTAAACCCGAAACCAAGAAAAAACATCTTAATATTCTACGGAGATTTAGAACATATCCAAACGACCATCTACCGAGGAAAACGACATCGTCCGCATAGATGAGGTGAGAAAGAAGTGGACCATCATTCGTACACCTAAGACCTTCAAAAATGCCTTCGGACATAGCCTTTTTCATTAATCATGTGAGAGCCTCCATAGCTATAACAAATAAGAAAGGAGACAACGGGTCCCCTTGACGTAACCCACGAGAGTACTTGAATTCCATGGTTGGTGACCCATTTACCAGTACCGAGGCCCTTGCCGAACCAAGAGTAGCCATAATCCATTTCCGCCACTTAACCGGGAAATTCATTTGTAACATCACAGATTCTAAGAAGTTCCAATTTAACGAATCATAAGCTTTATTAATATCAACTTTAAAAATCATACCCGATTTTTTCGCCTTTTTCATCCATGCTATAGCTTCATTCAGAATTAGAGGACCATCCGTGATATTCCTCCCAGCCAGAAAAGTTGATTGTTCTTCCGAAATCAACCTCCTAATAACCATTTTTAATCGATTAACCAACACTTTAGAAATTGCTTTATTAATAACACCGATCAAACTGATAGGATGGAAGTCCGAAGGGGTAGACGGGTCTTTAACTTTTGGAATTAACGCCAAAAAGGAGGAAGTACAGCATCTACTAATAGACTCTTTGGTGAAGAACTCCTGAAAAATCCTGATAAAATCATTTTGAAAAAGATCCCAATTCCTCTTGATGAACTCAAAATTAAAACCGTCCGGGCCAGGAGCACGATCCCCCACGCAATCCCAAATTGCTTTCTTAATTTCCAGATTAGAAAATGGTGCGACCAATGTATCCGCTTCTGATTCTGTGAGAGAAGCCAGATTATGGCAGCTAATGGAAGGTCTGGAAGACATAGGTTCCTCAAACTGTTTGGAAAAGAACTCGAAAAATTTTTCTTTGATCTCCACCGGATTAGTCACCCACACTCCATCAATGACGAGCCCGTTGACACGATTATTACTAATATTAGAGTTTATAATGTTGTGGTAATAGGCTGAATTTTCATCACCTTCGATGGCCCACCTAGCACGAGACTTCTGTCTTGCATCCATTTGTTTCCGGCGATCCAGCTCCAAAACAACATTGATACAATCGGCTCTTTCCGTCAGTTCTTCATCACCCAAGGCCCTCTCCTCCGCAAGATTTTCAAGACATTGGATCCGGTTCTTTTTTTCCAAGTAATCACCATCAGTGCGATCTCGCTCCCATTTAAGCCAAACCTTGATATTGTTTTTAAGCCATCTCAACTTTACTGATAAAGCCACATCTGCCGGACCATTAAAAGTGAAATTGTGATATAAATGCTGTATCAACTCCATAAAACCCGGAAGCTCCAACCATGAATTAAAACATCTAAAAGGTATGTGCCCGAAATCTGTTGGTGTAGTAGACAGTAATATTGGTCTATGGTCTGACGCCTCCCAATTAAATACCTGAACTGAAGCTGTTGGCCATCTCTCCATAAAACCAAGACATACAAGGTATCGGTCTAACTTACTCAACTTATCCCCGCGATCAGAGATATAGGTAAATTTACCACCTCCCATATTATATTCACTAAGACCCGCCGACAAGATAAAATGATTGAAAGCTTCCGCATTTGCTGCTACAAATTCCGAATTACACCTCTCCGACTCATCTCTAACGTCGTTAAAATCACCCATAAGCACCCACAGCCCTTGCATGGAATTTTTAATTTCTACCAGACTAGCCCATATACTTCTACGAACACCAGGATCATTAGACGCATACACATTGACCAAATTAATACGGGTACCAGATTGACACATAAAGCCCGAAATAACTAGGTTAAATCTATTTTTCACCATAAGTGTTGGGTTTATTTAAATAACTAATGTGTTGGGGGTCCTAAAACTTGGAATTATGAAAACACCCTAATTTAGGTTATATTCACCTGTTTGATTCACTCCTTGCCATCCCCAAATCCCAATTTTCTCATTCTCTTTGTCTTCATAATTTCTTCCTTTCTTCTCACAAGTAGGTTATGTTCTAGTCAACAAAACTTACTTGCTTTATAAATAGCTACTAAAATATCTCCACATAAAGTAACAGGAAATAGATTAGATTCATTATGATTAACTACATTAACGTTTGGTAGTGTTTCATTCCATCATAAATACAAATATAAAAAAGTCTATAACACCACATAAATGCTGCATCTAACTAGACAATGGTTATTTTTTTCTATGCAAAATTGGAAGTGAGTGTAGTGACTGGAGGTGTTCGAATTAATCTACAATCAAGAACTCTCAAGGTAATCACTTGTTCCAAGTATTTTATGTTACAGTTCAAACCCAATTGGAAGTTTAATTAGGTCAGTATGTAACACCTCAATATAGATGAAGTAATGTGTAATATGTATTTAGCTTCACTAAAATGATGAAATGGAAGTAATAATCAAGATTCGGGAGTCTTGCTTGCTTGGTGGTATGTAAAATAGAAGTATTAAAGATGGGTTCATGCTTGGACATAAGTTTACACGTAATGGAGGTTTCCATGGAAATTGACCACATAGACTATTCATCCATAGAAACATAACGTTAAATGTTATTAATTGATGTTTGGAACTTCAATTTGAGGCTTGGATGAGTTTAATATATATTTAGGTATGTTGAAATGGTGTTCGAGATCTTGATATAAATGGAAATTTAGAAATTATACATAAAATGTGGGATTTTAGCATATATGCAAGGACTGGTGCGGGACGTCGGTCAGTTGGGCTGGTGTTCTCCTTGGAGACGCCGGTTCGACTCCCGGCTGTAGCAAAAGGTGCGGGACGTCCCAATGATGGATCGGTTCCTACCAAGGCATGGTTCGATCCGGAGGGCAACCCGGTTTTACCCAGCTGTTACCCCAGCGAGGTTCTCGTGTGGGGGCAGTATGGTTTCCGGGCGAAGGTCAGTTTGTGCGGCGGTCGGGGCCCGATAGAACATCGCGTCCGTAGGCGGGGCTGACGGGGGGATTGTCTTTGACAAGAACCCGGTGACCACTAGGTCCTGTACATAGAAAGTCACCCTTAAAAAAAAGTTAGCCAATTCTCTTTTATTGGGTACGTGTTTTTATTTTACAAGGATGCACTAGATAGCCAATGGTCTTTTACCGAGTACATTTGTTTGTTTTACAAGGAAGCGCGAGATAGGCAATGCTCTTTTACTAAAATATGGACATTTATGATCATTTGCAGCTTGTTAGTTATTTGTTATTAATCTAGTTGTTCTAAATGAGTTGTATAGCATAGTAGAAGATGCATTTTATTGTCTAATAATGTAAGGGTCAAATGTCATAAAAGACTTTTGATATATGATCAAATAGTATGAATATGTTGTCAATAGTCTAGGTAATGGATCATTTGTTAGACAACACTTTATAAGGGTACTAAGGGGAGTTCAAGGTGATCACTCGATCAAGATTTCCCCCAAATATAGAACTCTCAAAAAATGTGCTTTATGTAAAGATAAATAATTTTAGTGTTATGCATTGTGTTTAAGTTAAAGTGGGTACATAATTGTTAGCTAAGTTAATTTTATTGTTTTCTAGTCATGCTAGAATTTACTTTTGATAAGTTCTTGAGTAAATTGCACAAAACCTCCTTTATGTTTGCTCAAACTTACAGGTTTCAGCCTTTATGTTTAAATCTTGCTGAAAACAATCTTTACGTTTATTTTTGTTGCAGGTTCAATCCTTTATTACTAACCAGATTAATTTTCTCTGTTTAATCCCCTCACATGCCTAACATGTGAGGGTATATTTGTCATTTTCTTCCCCCTTCTTGTAAACCCCCTAAAAACTGCCATTAAACCCACATTTCTTCATCACCTTCAGTTTAAAAGCCTACCCACGATTCTTCATCACCTTTAATTAAAACCCCACGAATCAAACCATCATCAATATAATCGATCTACCCGTATTAAACGTCATCATCAAACTCATCTTCAATGTCATCAAATTATTCAATCTATTTTGTTTATCTCTTTTCCGATCTTTGGCCACCGCAAATCTGACCGGCTACACACCAATAAGCATCTCACATGATGACAATAACATAGCAAGATCCATATCATTAATAACATATCTGCATACCGGTAAATAAACAACCAACCACCGTGAGTTTGTCAACACAACGGTTCAACTCTTCAGACTTCACTTTCACAACTCCCTTGTAAACAAAACCTTCGTTTACTTTAATCACATACGAACCCTCACAACTATTTCGACCATATATGTATACACACACACACAAAACATTCAAATTCCACCAACAAAAAAGGTCACTAAATAAATCATATCACTAATCATCTTCCTAATCATCACTGTCATCACATACTTAATCACCATTGAAGGCTTAATTGGAACCGTCGATCTCAATCCCAGATCTCAATTCTTGTTCCCCTCATCCACCAATGACACTCAGACTACTTGTAATAATCTTAGACCTTGCCGCACCAGATCACCCACGCAGAAGATGAGAATATTTCGGTAACGACGAGGAATCTGTCGTCGCAGTCACGGAATTCGAGGCTGAAGCAGAATAGTGTGGAGTATTAGATGATGGTGTCGTTGTGTGAGAATTATAGTGGTGAGGCGGTTAGGGTTTTGGATCCGCAAGCAGCGGATGTGTTTTTTGTTTTTTTTTCATCGCTAAGTTTTAATGCACATAGGAGAAATACGACGTATCCAAATACGGAGATCGATAGATTGTTGTAGGTAAATTTGGAGGTGATGATGAATTGTGGGTTAATGGTAGTGTGGGTTTTGCGGGTTTTACAGGAAGGGGAAAGAAAATGACAAATATGCCCTCACATGTTAAGCAAGTGAGGGGATTAAACTGAGAAATTAACATGGTTAGTCATAAAGTATTGAACCTGCAACAAAAATAAACGTAAAGTTTGTTTTCAGCAAGGTTTAAATATAAAGGCTGAAAACTGCAAGTTTGAGCAAACATAAAAGACGTTTTGTGCAATTTACTCTAATTTCTTTGCTTTTAGAGCACCCACAACGGTGGTCAAAGTCCATCTAACAGACTGCCTAGTCAGCATCCACATTATTCCAAACCACCACCACTCCAAGCCCTCATTTCTTCCTCCAACAATAAACCACTCCAAACCTCCACATCACACCCAACTTTTTAGGCTAAAAAACAAAAAATAATAATAAGTTTGTGAGTGAGTGAGTGGGTGGTCCCTACCATTTCGGACCAACCTCGTCTGCTCAAGCAAACCAGACCACGTGGTCAAACTCCTCCAACACGAGAAGTCCGGTTTGGGGTGGTCCGCTCTGCCAAACTTGTGCAACGAACTCATTGTTGTTGCTGCTCTTAGTACTACTATGTTACTAAATTTGTTTACAAATTAAAATCCATGTTACTCACAAAGCTTTTTCTTATAAACTTTTGTGTGTAGCTAGATGATGCAAAGGACAAAGGTATCCCAATATTGTAGATGTTACGATGGTGGAATCCTTGTTAAGGAATAATGTAGCTACAAGGACAACTGTGTCTCAGTATCAAGTTTATGGTCACAACTACTTGCCTCATCTTTTGAAGTTTGGACAATAATGTATTTGTATAGCTCATGATATTGTAAACTTGAAGCTTATGTTATGAACACATGTAAGAAAGTTGAAAGCAATGTGCGCGTTATCTACTTTTCTTCATTAATTTCAATCTTTGTTAATTTCAATCTTCATTAATTTCAATCTTTGTTAATTTCAATCTTTGTTAATTTGTTATACGCCCTGCTTGCGGTATACGCGTATAGTGTGTGTGTGTGTGTGTATATATATATATATATATATGTGGGTCATCGGGGGACAAAAGTGAAAGTGCACTAATTTTAACGTTATTTTACTAATTTCGTGAAAATAACGTTAAAAGCTGAGGACGGTTAATCATGCATCATGTGGTGGCGTTGATAGTTGAAAGACAAAAGGGTACATGCACTAATCGGTCTTTGTCCCGATTGCTGAGTGTTATGCGCCTTATGTCCAAGTTTTGATACAAAACTACTATCGAGCTGGGGGTCTCACTAGAAGCAGCCTCTCTATTTTTACGAGGTAGAGCTAAGGTTGTGAAGAGGTATGGTCCCAATTCTTTGCTTACATGGCAAGGACCACACCACTTTTTCATCCAACATAGCGCCTACATCAGCAAGCGAATCCAGAAGCTTCTAGAAGCTTCTGGAAGACGTCAAGGTGGCACCAAAGATGCTCCTCCCGACAGGAAGGACAATACGTGTCACCAATCACCAAGCGCCATGTAGACCTGCAGCAAATCTAGGAGCAGACCGACGGCAGCAGTACGAATTCTCCAGCAAGGACGAATATCGGCGCGCCACGTGGACCACTATCCTGAACGCAGCAGAGGAGACCAAAAGGATATTCCCCTTGGTCGGACAGCTGGCGCTCGAAAACAGCTGGCAAGGCTGCTCCTCCCTCCTTCACCCTCCGGCTATAAATAGGACCCTTCATCATTCAGGTTATTCTATTCGATTCCCTACTCTCTCACACTCAACACACACTGCTTTCTTCCTCGGAACAGTACTTATTCTCACGCCGGAGCCCGGTTAAGAGGGAAACCCCCATATTTCCCTCTTAAAGAGCTAACGGTGTTGCTGTTTTGCAGGACCTTAGTCATTTGGCGAGTAGAGAAGGAGATTGAACCCACAGGAGAGACAAACCAGCTAGTTCACCATCGGTGTTAACCAGTGTTTCATCATTGGCACCCACCGCATTTTTTTCCAAACCATCTTCATCTCCTTTTTCTTCGAAAAACTCTCTGGAATGGCTGAACCAAACCCTTATCCTCAAATAGATGGAGAAGTCTCTTCCTTTGAACTCATCACGGACTCCGCGCATGTCCAAAGGGTCCAGAGGAACGAGACCATCCAAGAAGGGCAAATGAACAACGAGTTTCCTGATATCTTTGGAAGTGCATCCAGAGTGGTTAGCCAAACCACAAACGGAGCCACTTTCCAACCCCCACCCAGGGTCATCAACCAAACCACAAATGGAGCCACTTTCCAACCTCCACCTGGGGTAGTTCACCAAAAACCTCCAACAGTTCAAACACCAAACCATGGAGCTGGCCCCTCAGCCCCATCGGACCAAACACAATTGAACTTTTCTGCACTTTTCGGGCTACCCGAGGGGAAAACTCTGGCTTCCTGGTATGCCGAACAAATGGCGTCTCTAAATCTTGTCTATACACAACTTAGCGCATAACAAGCCTTGCTCCAAGCACAAGCTAACCAATCCTCTTTTGTTACCCCACCGCAAAGGCCTCCGAGCACCCACATGCCCCAGCAGGCCAATGCGTGGAACTTGAATCCTGAAAAAGCACCCATGCCAAACGTCAGGAGGCAAAGTGCGCATGACACGCGTGACACCTATAGCGAAACGGAGAGCAATTATGTGCAGTAATCTCACCCACAGAGAAAGCTAGTACAAATTCGTTTAGGCCCGCGCAATATAAACGGCGAATGGGATAGCTATAATGAAGAAGATGACCTGACGTACAAGAAAGAAAGCACGGTGTTCAGCAGACTACCACCTGAACACGAGGCATACAAACCCCACAAGTGCGTGGGGTACAATCCAAAGGCAGAACACGATTACTCTTTAAGCTATCGCCCAGACGGCATGGCTGAAAACTCCAAATTCATCAGAGAGATTGCAACAGCCGATATTGATAAGACAAAACTGCCGCATTACATAGGCAAATACAATGTCTTAACAGATCCCGATGACCACCTCCAAGTCTTCAATGGCGCAGGGGTAACAGGTGGCTGGAACCTACCAACTTGGTGTCATCTTTTCGCACAAACCTTTGTCGGCGTGGCGCGCGTCTGGTTTGACAGCCTGCCAGCAGGAAAAATTAAGTCATGGATCGATTTTCGAGACAAGTTCCTTGCGCACTTCTCCCAACAGCGCAGGCATACTAGAGATCCAGCTGATTGTTTGAATATATGGAGGAAGGATCACGAAAGCGTGGAAGATTTCGTCACCAGATATAACAAAGAATGCCTGTAAATCGAAGACGTAGGCGAGAAGATGATGCGCGCACACTTTATGAGGGCAGTAAAGTGTGACGACTTGATCAAATGACTGAAAAGAAGAGATGGAGGCCCCAAAGATTGGGAAACCTTCATTGAGGCAGCGAAAACAATTACGCGCACTGACAAACAATTAACCGGCGATGACAACCGTCAATACAGTTACAACTACAATGATCGGCGCAACAAGAAAGGCAAAGGCCAATCATGGAAAACGTCTAGTTACAGGGAAAGAAGCCCAGTAAGAGAAGATGCGCGCAACACAATCAACCAGATCGCCCATCGCAAAGAGGTCAAAAGAGAAAATAGAGAAAAACAGGGGACGCCCCTAACAAAGACCCCTTCTGAGGTCTTGTCAACTGAGAACCACCAATTCAAACCACCTCTACAGATGCGAAACAAAAGGGGCCAAGACCCAAATCTTTTCTGTGAATTCCACAAAGACACCGGTCACCTAACCGATGATTGTTTCAGCCTAAAGCAAGAGATAGAGAGAGCCCTGAGAGACGGAAGGCTCACCCACCTGGTGAAAGGCGGGAAGCGCGATAACCGTCAAATTCAAAGAAGAGAAGAAGGGCCAGACAACAAAAAGCTCCGAAAATTAGAAACTCACATGGTTCAAGGGGGTCCATGAAGGCCGCGAAAGAATTATAACAAGCGCACACAAGATGACTCATGGCGCGAAAGACAAGTTATCTTCCCCATAGTAAGAGGAGGTCTAAGAGAGAGAAGGCCTATAGTCATATCTGGCGTAATCGGTCACTACCAAACCGACTACATTTTCATTGATCCAGGGAGCATCGCAGATATCATATACGAACAATGCTTCAATCAATTGGACCAAGAGGACAAAGCGTGCTTGGAACCAGTAGATTACCCACTAACTGGTTTCTGCAACGAGGTCGTTTTTCCTCTCGGCCAGATATCATTTCCGGTGCTGCTCTCAGACGGGAGGAATTCAAGAACAGAAGAAGTCACGTTCATGGTGCTACCCGCACATTCAAGACATGATATCCTTTTGGGAAGAGAGTCCCAAGGAGATTTCAGTATGATTTGCTCTAGACCACATTCAGCTGTTGGGTTCCCAACAGAGACAGGGGTAGCAATAATTTACACAAGCAAAGAAGTCTTAGCAACAGATGAAATCAGGCCAGCAAAAGCAAGCAAATCAGCACCACGCACAGAAGCTGAAAAATGGGTACTGAACAGCAAATACCCAGAACAAACGGTCACCTTAGGCCCTGCAATGTCTGATCTCACGCGCGCGGCGCTAAAAAAGTTGTTGTTTGAAAACATGGACGTGTTCACTTGGACACCAGCTGACATGGTGGGTGTTCCACGGCACATAGCAGAGCACAGACTAAACGTCTCAGAGAGTGCCAAACCTGTTGTGCATGCCAAACGTCATTTGGGAGACGTAAAGCACGATGCTATGCAAGAACAAGTCACAGAGCTGTTAAATGCTGGCATCATCAGAGAAGTCTGATATCAAACTTGGGTGGCGAGCCCTGTAATGGTCCAAAAAGGAAATGGCAGTTGGAGGATGTGTGTGGACTACAAAGATCTAAACAAAGCATGCCCGCGCGACTGTTATGCTTTACCAGATATTGATGAGAAGATCGATTCGCTGGCAACGTTCAGATGGAAATGTTTCCTTGACTGCTATAAGGGATACCATCAGGTGCAGATGGCCATCCAAGATGAAGACAAGACTGCATTCCGCACACCAACAGGGCTATACTGCTACACAAAAATGTCCTTTGGTTTAAAGAATGCAGGCGCAACTTATCAAAGATTGATGAATGAAACGTTCAGCGATGCTATCGGCAAATACATCGAAGTGTACATGGATGACCTGGTCATCATGAGCAAAGAAGAAAGTATGATGCTGGTAAATATTCAAAAAACGTTCGACACACTGCGCGGGGTGAGTATCAAGCTAAATCCAGCAAAATGTTCCTTTGGCATGGAAGAAGGAAAGTTCCTGGGTTTCATCGTAACAAAAGATGGGTTTAAAGTCAAACCGGAAAAGGTGCAAGCGATCGAGCGGATGCCTTCACCGTCAACGATCATGGAAATGCAGAAATTGGCTGGATGGTTAGCAGCACTCAACCGTTTCCTAGCCAATCACGCAGCTAAGTCTTTTCTATTTATCAAAACACTCCGCAACTGCATGAAGAAAAGTCAGTTTCAGTGGACTCCGGAAGCCGAAAGTGCGTTCCGAGAAATGAAAGATTGCCTCATAAGATTGCCAACAATGACAGCACCAGTTGTAACAACCCTCGGTAAAACCAACACCCTTATAATATTTCTGATCCTCTATTATATCTTAAATTTTCCCAATATGTCTTATATTATGCCCCGTATGTGAAAACCGAGCCTTAATTATATTATAGAATATAAAATAAATAAAATTCTTAAAGTGTAAGTTGAGGCGGGCCACGAAAGACCTCACCTCAACTTCACGCGGGCCGTATCAAGGCTGGACTTGACTGCGCTGATTTCTTAAGTTGAAGCGGGCCGCCTAAGGGTATATAGGTCTTTGACGCGGGCCGCGACAGATCATGAAACGCGGAGACATCAGGTGCTGACACGTGTCGACATCGTGTCGAGTCTAGTAGCTGACCCAGCTAAGCTAGTGTGTTGACCGGTGTTGACGCGGGCCGTGTAAGGGTCCCTTGTCTTTTACGCGGGCCGCGACAGGACTCAATATCACAACTATAAATAGCAGGCATCAGTTTTCGATTTCCGTCGCTCACATTTCAATCTCAATCTCGAATTTCTGTAGTAGAGTTATAATGTTTCGGGTATTATACCCCTAATTAGCGAGGTTCTGCTCCGTTGTAAGTATTATAACCCCAGTTTCATAATAGTTACGCTGCCCGATTGATTTAGGGTTCCGTAACAACTGTCGTGGTTCTGCCCGACGTAGTTGTTGGAATGCCGTCTCGGGGAGGGTATTATTAATATTTTCAAAAGGGTTATGATACTAACCAATGTACATTTGTATAAATTATAGATTACATTCAGGAAACCCTTACGAAAAGCCTAAGACAGCAATGTGAGTTTATCCTCTTTTTGATAATATTTTTGGAATAATTTACAAAACCTTAAATGTTTTACTATGAAATTAAGCGGTGATTGAGTCTTTGTAGTTCTTCAATTACTGCCGGTATTATGGCGTTTTGTATACAAAATTTACTACGAGTAGTAGTAAGTCTGAATGACAGTGCATTACCATTGGACGACGAGTTAGCCAATGGGTAATTTGACCATAGCCATAGATCCGGTCGAGTGGCAAATACTGAATGAGTAATTGTGTAGAAATAAACAATGTGATCGCTCTCAATACTGTTTTAATTGATAAAATGTTCTTGATTAAACTGGGATTCACTCACCAGTATTTCCGACTGACAAATGTTTTTAAAACGCGTTACAGGTAACACAATGTGAACAGCCAATTAATGAAAAGCCAGCTGGAGAGCACTGAAGGCTTGGGAAAATGTGGCTATAAAAGTTACCTAATAAACGATGTTTTAAATTAAATAAAATAGGGTTTGTCCCTATAAATGTATTGTAATAAGAAACTTGGGTTTTACCCATGTGATTATTAATATTAAATAGGGTGGTTTTACTCTGATAAACATTTCCTAACTACGATCCTGATGTAAATTCCGCTGCGAGACTAAACAAAATGATACCACCAAACTCTGAGCTCACGTCCGCCCGTTCTCGGGAATAAGGGATCGGGGGTTGTGACAGAAGGTGGTATCAGAGCCTAGCCACTGGTCTGAGCCAAAGAAGTGTTCTGCTGACACTTAAATTTTGAATTGATGTTAGGAAATAAAATAAGGAAATACATGCATAACTGTAATTATGTGTTATGTGTTATTTGACTATTTGTTAGTTTTCAGTATGAGTGATCAAGGACCATCAGATCTGAACCGTCAGTTATCTGATTCCCCTAAGAGTGAAAGTACATCATCACAGCCTGCCCTCTCGGGGTATGTTGCTGATCAGGAAGACGAAATATTTGCTTTGAGAGCTAAATCTGAAGAGCCATTTCCTACTAAGAAACGAGGATGGTTCAGTAAAGAAGCTTTTGCTCGTAGGAAGAGAATGAGGAAATTGCAACAGCAAAGGGCTTTAGCAGCTATTAAGCGAGAGACAGATACCCATACTCAAGATATGCTAAATAGAAGCTTAGCTAATTTCCATATCTTAGCTACAACTGCTGCTGACCCAGGTCTGGAACAATTAGTAGCCCCACAACCACAAAACCCAGAACAACCCATGGAAATAGAAAATCAGGAAAATCAAGTAGAGATGCACGATTTTAACCCAGAAGAAATCCCAAGGGTACCTGCACCAAACCCACTAGACCCGAATTACGACCTCTGGTGGGACGATAATAGGGACTTTGTGCAACGTTACCCTATCCAGGATTATCCACCCATACAGAACATAGAAGCTTATCCAGGTATGGACCCTTTAGATCCCTATTACCAAGATGAATATATTAGGGAAATATTAGAGGATCCTTACCAATTTCATGAACTGTCACCCCCATATCAGGAAACTGTACCCCAGATTCCAAACCCAGTCCGAGAACCTGCACCCCCAATGAGTGCAGAAAACGTGCAAGAACTTAGGACTTTCGGGGAGGAAATCTTAGAAAGCAGTGAGAGGATGCGTCAGGTGGGAGAGCATCTCGTATGGAAATACGATGAGCGCAATATGGATTTTTGGATAAATCCATATCCATGAATGTTAGAATGGAGGAAGCGGTAGTAATAATAATACAATAAAATAAAATAAGATATGTGTGTACGGATGCATATTACTATTTTATTTCTGTTGGTATTGTAATCTTTATTTCTGTACTAGTGTGTAATAGACGCATAGTATATGAAAAAGAGTATAGTCGCAATGATCGACGGTTTTGGTTAAATTGCGTGTCATGTGATTAACTATATTACCTATTAATTGTGATATTAATGTTGGATAAATGTTTAAAATTCAGATGGCCGACGAAGAAAATCAAGGAAATCTGAATAACGATAACCAGAGTAACATTAACGTGGTTAATGATAACCCGAGTGTCAATAACAATGGAAACCAAGTGGACAATAGTGCTATCCAACACATAGTAGCACAGGGAATTATAGATGCAATGTCATTTATACTTCAAACTGTTAAAGATGCTGATAATAAAAGTAAGCATAGCAGTAAGCGACCATTTGAACCAGAAAACAGCGTGAACAATGGACCTGTACTTCAAATGCCTATTCCCAAAAGAAGAAGAACCGTGCCTAACGGTTGTTCTTATAAAGAATTCTGGTCTTGTAAACCAATGGAATTCTCGGGTAATGAAGGGGCCATTACAACCTTACGCTGGATAGAAAAGACTAAGGCAGTCTTAAGGATAAGCAAGTGTGCTGAAGAAGACAAGATACTGTTTGCTTCTAATCTGTTTAAGAATGCAGCACTAGAATGGTGGAACACTATCCTCCAGACAAGAGGAAGTGATCAAACCTATAATATGGAATGGGAAGAATTTAAAAACAAGGTAGAAAGGAAATTCTGCCCACCCAATGAGAAAGAACAGATAGCAAACAAATTCCTAAACCTTAGGATGACTGGTGTGGATAGCAAAGGGTACACAAAGCTATTTTTCGAATATGCTAGGATAGTGCCAACTCTTGCTTCACCAGAACCAGTGTTAATCTCCCGTTATATTTGGGGATTAATTGGGGAGATAAGACACGTAGTCAAGGCAGCTAGACCTCAAACCATAGAAGAAGCTGTAGAATTAGCCAATACCTTGACTGATGAGTTAGTCCGTACCAGAGAAGAGGATCAAAGGAGGAATCTAACCCAGAAATTGACTCAAGAATTTCGTTCTGGAAATTCTAACCGTGGGAAAAATATAGGTTCTACCTCTGCACCCTACTGTAGGTATTGCAAAAGAAAGCATTCAGGAAGATGCTCCATATATTGTAACTTTTGCAAAATGTCGGGACACAAAGAAGAAAACTGTAGAAAGAAAGCTAACAGCAGGGTATGTTACAATTGCGGAGAACAAGGTCATATCAAGCTGAATTGCCCAAAATTAACTCCAGCTCCAGACAACAAGAATACTAAAAATGCTAGAGAATTTGTTCTGACTGCAGAAGAAGCCAAGATGATCCCAGACGTTATAGCTGGTACGTTTTTAGTTAATGATGTTTTTGCTAAAGTATTATTTGACTCTGGTGCAAACCAAAGATTTATTAATACATCGTTTTGCAAATTTCTAAATCAGTCATTAACTAAAATACCACTAGAATGCGTAGTAGAGACAGCTAATGGAGAAACTATTAGAATTTCTGAAATCTTGTAGGGAGCAAGCATAGAAATTTTAAATCAGAAATTTATTGCAAACCTATATCCCATGAATCTGGTAGGATTTGATGTTGTTTTAGGAATGGATTGGTTAATAGCCAATAAAGCCAATATTTTATGTGATCAAAAGTTAATCCAAGTAAATTCACCAAAAGGTAAAACGATCACAATTAAAGGAGATAAGCCCTTTAGATCCACAAAATTCATATCTTTGATGAAAACTGCAAGTTGTATGAGAAAAGGTTCTATAGTGTATTTGATTTCTATAATCACTAACACTAAAGGAAAAGAACTAAAAGATATTCCAGTAGTATCTCAGTTTTCAGATATCTTTCCAGAAGAATTACCAGGATTACCTCCAGACAGAGAAGTTGAATTCAGAATTCACCTACTACCAGGAACATCACCAATTGCCAAAGCACCTTACCGTTTGGCACCTGCAGAAATGCAAGAATTGAAGAAACAATTAGACGAATTGTTAGAAAAAGGATTCATACAGCCAAGTTCGTCGCCATGGGGAGCGCCGATATTGTTTATTAAAAAGAAGGACGGATCAATGCGTATGTGCATTGACTACCGTGAATTAAACAAACTCACGATTAAGAATCGGTACCCATTACCGAGAATCGATGATTTATTTGATCAGCTGCAAGGAGCTTGATGTTTCTCTAAAATTGATTTAAGGTCAGGATATCATCAATTAAAGGTACAGGAAGAGGACATTCCTAAAACCGCATTCAGAACGAGGTATGGTCATTATGAATTTACTGTCATGCCATTTGGTTTAACCAATGCCCCAGCTGCATTTATGGACATGATGAACCGAATATGTAAGCCATATTTGGATAAATTCATAATTGTTTTTATAGATGATATTCTAATTTACTCTAAGTGTAAAGAAGATCATGCAAAACAATTGCACGCACTTTTAAGTTTGTTAAGAAAGGAAAAGCTTTATGCTAAGTTTTCAAAATGTGAATTTTGGTTAGAACAAGTACAATTCCTTGGACACCTAGTCAATCATGAAGGAATTCATGTAGATCCAACCAAAATCGAGGCAATTACTAAATGGAAAACCCCTGAGTCACCAACCGAGGTCGGAAGTTTCTTAGGATTGGCTGGTTATTATAGAAGATTTATTAAAGATTTCTCTAGAATAGCCATTCCTTTAACTAAGTTAACCTGTAAATCTATTAAGTTTGAATGGGGATTAAAACAAGAAGAAGCCTTTAGAATTCTTAAGCAAAGATTGACCCATACACCTATACTATCATTACCAGAAGGAACTGAAGACTTTGTAGTATATTGTGATGCTTCTAGATTAGGTTATGGATGTGTGTTGATGCAACGTCAAAAGGTTATAGCTTATGCATCTAGGCAACTTAAGAATCATGAAGAGAATTATTCAACCCATGATTTAGAATTAGGAGCTATAATTTTTGCTCTTAAAATTTGGAGACATTACCTTTACGGTAGTAAGTTTACCATATTCACTTATCATAAGAGTTTAAGGTATATATTCAAGCAAAAGGAATTGAATATGACATAAAGACGCTGGATGGAATTTCTTAGTGATTATGACTGTGATATCCAGTATCATGAAGGAAAAGCAAATGTAGTGGCAGATACTTTAAGTCGAAAGTAACATGAAAAACCAAAAAGGGTACGTTCTCTTAAATTAAATCTGCAAGTAGATTTAAATGAACAAATAAGAGAAGCACAAGAATCAGTAATCAAGGATGATTCTGAAAAATTAAAAGGTATGTTAAAAGAATTAAAACAGGGAACAGATGGAATTTGGAGATTCCATGAATAGAGAATGTGGATACCTAAATTAGGAAATTTACGTCATCGTATATTAGAAGAAGCCCATAAATCTAAGTATACGATGCATCTAGGAAGTGATAAAATGTACCAGGATTTAAGGAAAAATTTCTGGTGGATAGGAATGAAAAAGGACATAGCAACCTATGTTTCTAAATGTTTAACTTTCTCATAAGTTAAAGCTGAACACCAGAAACCCTCAGGTTTGTTACAACAATTAGAAATGCCAGTTTGGAAATGGGAATTTATAACAATGGATTTTGTTACTAAATTACCCAAAACTAAGAAAGGAAATGATACAATCTGGGTTATTGTAGACAGATTAACCAAATCAGCTCATTTTCTACCAATGAAGGAAACAATTAGTATGGAACAATTAGCTAAATTGTATGTAAATGAAATTGTTTCTTTACATGGCATTCCTTTATCAATTGTTTCTGATAGAGATAGTAGATTTACCTCTCGTTTTTGGTCAAGTTTCCAAAGGGCAATGGGAACCAAATTAAGGTTAAGCACAGCTTATCATCCTCAAACAGATGGACAAAGTGAAAGGATAATTCAGACAATGGAGGACATGCTTAGAGCTTGTGTAATTGACTTTGGAGGTAATTGGGACGAACACTTACCTTTAATAGAATTTTCTTATAATAATAGTTATCACACAAGTATCAATGCTGCACCCTTCGAAGCACTTTATGGACGAAAGTGTCGAACCCCAGTCTGTTGGGCAGAAACTGGGGAAAAGCAACTATCTGGACCTGAGATAGTACAGGAAACAACTGATAAGATTATTCAAGTCAAGGAACGACTGAAAGCAGCACGTGATCGACAAAAGAGTTATGCTGATAACCGATGCAAACCCTTGGAATTTCAAGTAGGAGATAGAGTGTTGTTGAAAGTCTCTCCTTGGAAAGGAGTGGTAAGATTCATCAAACGGGGAAAGTTAAGTCCCAGGTATGTTGGACCTTTTAAGATTATTAGAAGAATAGGACCTGTAGCCTATCAGCTACAATTGCCAGAGGAAATGGCAGGAATACATGATGTGTTTCATGTATCTAATCTTAAAAAGTGTTTAGCTGATGAATCATTGATAGTACCTTTTAAGGATATAGAGGTAAATGAACAACTCAAGTTCGTAGAAAGACCTCTGCAAATTGAAGACAAGAAAGTCAAGAATCTCAAGCATAAGAGATTAGTTCTAGTCAAAGTGAAGTGGGACTCCAAAAGAGGACCAGAGTATACATGGGAACTAGAGTCAGAAATGCAAAGGAAATACCCGCATTTATTTCAATAGATCTCGAGGACGAGCTCTAAAACAAGGTGGGGAGAATGTAACAACCCTCGGTAAAACCAACACCCTTATAATATTTCCGATCCTCTATTATATCTTAAATTTTCCCAATATGTCTTATATTATGCCCCGTATGTGAAAACCGAGCCTTAATTATATTATAGAATATAAAATAAATAAAATTCTGAAAGTGTAAGTTGAGGCGGGCCGCGAAAGACCTCACCTCAACTTCACGCGGGCCGTATCAAGGCTGGACTTGAGTGCGCTGATTTCTTAAGTTGAAGCGGGCCGCCTAAGGGTATATAGGTCTTTGACGCGGGCCGCGACAGATCATGAAACGCGGAGACATCAGGTGCTGACACGTGTCGACATCGTGTCGAGTCTAGTAGCTGACCCAGCTAAGCTAGTGTGTTGACCGGTGTTGACGCGGGCCGCGTAAGGGTCCCTTGTCTTTTATGCGGGCCGCGACAAGACTCAATATCACAACTATAAATAGCAGGCATCAGTTTTCGATTTCCGTCGCTCACATTTCAATCTCAATCTCGAATTTCTGTAGTAGAGTTATAATATTTCGGGTATTATACCCCTAATTATCGAGGTTCTGCTCCGTTGTAAGTATTATAACCCCAGTTTCATAATAGTTACGCTGCCCGATTGATTTAGGGTTCCGTAACAACTGTCGTGGTTCTGCCCGACGTAGTTGTTGGAATGCCGTCTCGGGGAGGGTATTATTAATATTTTCAAAAGGGTTATGATACTAACCAATGTACATTTGTATAAATTATAGATTACATTCAGGGACCCTTACGAAAAGCCTAAGACAGCAATGTGAGTTTATCCTCTTTTTGATAATATTTTTGGAATAATTTACAAAACCTTAAATGTTTTACTATGAAATTAAGCGGTGATTGAGTCTTTGTAGTTCTTCAATTACTGTCGGTATTATGGGGTTTTATATACAAAATTTACTACGAGTAGTAGTAAGTCTGAATGACAGTGCATTACCATTGGACGACGAGTTAGCCAATGGGTAATTTGACCATAGCCATAGATCCGGTCGAGTGGCAAATACTGAATGAGTAATTGTGTAGAAATAAACAATGTGATCGCTCTCAATACTGTTTTAATTGATAAAATGTTCTTGATTAAACTGGGATTCACTCACCAGTATTTCCGACTGACAAATGTTTTTAAAACGCGTTACAGGTAACACAATGTGAACAGCCAATTAGTGAAAAGCCAGCTGGAGAGCACTGAAGGCTTGGGAAAATGTGGCTATAAAAGTTACCTAATAAACGATGTTTTAAATTAAATAAAATAGGGTTTGTCCCTATAAATGTATTGTAATAAGAAACTTGGGTTTTACCCATGTGATTATTAATATTAAATAAGGTGGTTTTACTCTGATAAACATTTCCTAACTACGATCCTGATGTAAATTCCGCTGCGAGACTAAACAAAATGATACCACCAAACTCTGAGCTCACGTCCGCCCGTTCCCGGGAATAAGGGATCGGGGGGTTGTGACACCAGTGAGAGGAGAACCTCTAGTGATGTACTTGTCAGCATCAGAGAAAGCAGTCGGAGCAGTTCTGCTCGTGGACCGACAAGGCATACAGACACCAGTCTATTATGTGTCTCACACCCTGAATGATCCGGAAACAAGGTATGCCATAATGGAGAAACTGGTGCTGGCATTGATTCATGCATCGAGACGACTGCGCAGGTACTTCGCCAATAACGTAATCCACGTTTTAACAAATTACAACATTGGCAACATCCTCGCAAGACCTGAGATATCTGGAAGATGAGCGAAATGGGCTATAGAATTGGGAGGCCACAATGTGGTTTTCAGACCAAGGCTAGCAATTAAAGGCCAGGTGTTGGCTGATTTCATGACTGAAGTGCCTGATGATAAAGACAGAGAATGTAAGGCAATGGAAAGAGCTGAAAGGCAACAGTTGGAAGAACCATGGCTACTATACACAGATGGCGCATCCAACGAAGATGGCGCGGGCGCAGGACTTAGGCTGGTAAGTCCAGAGAAACACGAATTCACGTATGCCATCCGGTTAGACTTCAAGAGCACGAATAATGAAGCCGAATATGAAGCCTTTCTCGCTGGTTTGAGGTTAGCAATCAAGATGGGAGTCAAACACATCGAGGCGCATGTGGACTCCATGCTAGTAGCAGGGAAAATCAATGGCCAATACGATGCCAAAGGAGATGTGATGGCGTTATACTTAGACCAAGCAAAAACATTGCTACAAAACTTCAATTCCTACAAGGTGCACCATATCAACCGAAGAGAGAATAAACTAGCAGACGCATTAAGTAAACTCGCATCCACCAGTTTCCAGCACCTGGCCAAGGACGTGCGCATTGAAGTTCTGAGCAATCCATCGGTAGTGCTATGACAAGTGAGCGTTATTCAATTGGGAACAACGTCTTGGATGACTCCGATAATTATGTATCTCCAGTCTGGAATATTACCGGAAAACAAAGCTGAAGCAAGGAAAGTGCAGTACAAGTCCGAGCACTACCAGATGGTTGATGGAATTCTGTACCGAAAGTCTTACTTAGGACCGCTATTGAGATGCGTCGATCCAGAAGATGCAAACTACCTGATCCGCGAAGTACATGAAGGCATCTGCGGCATTCACGCCGGCCTGAGAATGGTAGTGGCCAAAGTTTTGAACGCTGGATACTACTGACCCGGAATGCATCTGGATGCGGTAAAGGTTTTGAGGAAATGCAGCGGTTGTCAGAGACATGCTCCGAAGACAATGTGCCCTAAGAATGAACTAGTCCTAGTAACAACGGCGTGGCCGTTTCAACAATGGGGGATAGATATGGTTCGTCCTTTTCCAGAAGCCCCAGGAGCAGTGAAATTCATCATAGTCACGGACGACTATTTCACAAAATGGGTGGAAGCAAAGGCGTTGGCGTCAACCACAACTACCGTAATACGAAGGTTCATCTGGGAACAAATAATCTGCCGGTTCGGGCTACCTCTGAGAATCATCAGCGATAACGAACAAATTTCGTTGCCGATGATCTCCAAAATTGGTTCAAGGAGTTGCACATAGAACATACCTTTTCCTCGGTTGCGCACCCGTAGGGAAACGGTCAAGTCGAAGCCGTGAACAAGAGCATAGTTGATGGTATCAAAGCACGGCTGGGGACACAGCGAAGAGGTTGGGTCGACGAGCTACCTAGCATATTATGGGCCCATAGGACGATGCCAAAAGCAAGCAACGGAGAAACACCGTTCAGCCTAGTCTATGGGTCCGAAGCCGTGATACCAGCAGAGATCGGCCTGCCATCCCCAAGAATGCTCTCCATGAACATGATCAACAACGAAGAAGAAAGAAGGTTGAATCTAGACCTTCTAGAAGAGAGAAGGGAAATGGCGGCAATCAATGAGGCGAAATACAAGACCAAGTTGGAAAAGTACTACAACAGTAAGGTCCGAATTTGCACGTTCAACCCCGGTGACTACGTCCTAAGGGACAATGAGGCATCTAACGCCGAAAAACCGGGTAAATTAGCCCCCAAGTGGGAGGGACCTTACATCGTAGATAAAGTTCTTGGAAAGGGAGCGTACAAGCTACGCACACTTGAGAACAAAGAAGTCCCAAGAACCTGGAATGCTCAACAATTAAGAAGATGCTACATGTAGATGGTCGAAGTTTTTTCTATGTACTTGTAATGGCTGCGCGCCAACACATTTAACACTAATACAAGAAGTGTTTGGCTATCTTATCTCATGCGAATTTTTGTCACAACTGCATATATTACTTTGGGTATACACGAAAACATCAATGGCTCAAAATTAGGAAACGTTGTAGACCTCCAAGGCTTGTCACAACCAAGTGCACAGCCGGGTCAAAAACACAACCAAAGCCTAAAAAACGCCAAATAAATACTTCGTGCCCACATAAACATGAAAGCATCGAAAACATGGTAAACAAAAATTGTAAGACCCCCAAAGCTGAACACAGCCGGGTCAACACAATAACCTGTAACTCGATCATTTCGTATACACGAATCAACCTGTGCGCTTAAACGACAGAACAAACGTTGTAACTAACACAACACAACCTGTCAGCGCCATCATTCATTCGTGATACCTAATCAAAGTAATTACACATGCACATATTGTAACGATAACAAAATTCACAGGAAGCAAAGCCAAATATTAACATGAAATATGTCAAATATAACAAAATAATAACAGACATGTCAACCATGAGCAAATTGCTCACAAAGTATTAAGGTGAATTGTTTAGGAAATTGTCAAGTGGTTACAAGGCTATCAAGCCCATACACGGCGCACAGGCCGGACACCTTCACTCCTGGCGGCTAGTGCCGGCACCCCCGGTTCCATGAGTTTCATCTCCAAGAGCCTTCTTCAACAAGGCAATGCCGTCAGGTTTCCGGGATAACTTGTCGACAGCCTTCACAATGCCAAACTCGATAAATTAAAAGTCACGACGTTTCTCAGCATAGGCAGCACCACAATCTTCCTTGTACAACTCAAAATGATAATCTTTCTCCTTATTTGCAACTGCCGCTCTACCTTCGCTGTAACCGTCCTTACGCCCACTATTATATGCCGTTTGACCCAATTCAAACATATAGTTGGCAAGCTCATGAGATTTTACAATACGTTCAGAAATCTGCAGAAAGGAATAGAAACATGAGAGGAATAATAAAGATCGACTAACTGCAAAAATACACAAAGGAAGTTACCAGAGGCACCGCACGTGCAAGTAGCCACTTGCAATCAGCAGACATTTCCTCAGCTAAAATCTCAGAAGCCTTGCTTTCAGCAATTTTTTCCTCAACAAACTTTTCCAGCTTAGCTATGCGCTCGACATACTCCCGCTCTCTCTTTTGGTGCGCAACACGCTCTTCTTCAGCTTCTTCACTGATTTTACGCTTCTCTCCCGACAACCACACAATGGCATCACGCTGGGCTTGCAGCTCTTTATTGGTCCGTTCACAAGCGACCTCCCACTCTTTCTGCTTGCTGGAATTAACCTGTTTCTCTTGTGCAAGCTTTTGCTCTGCATCAGACACCCTCCATAACAAACCCTTCCTCTCGGCATTGAATTTCTCCCTCTCTTCAGCAAATGTTTTCTTCGCATTTTCAAATTCAAGAGTATCCTCCCCCATCAGCTTCCATTCTCGAACAATCTCCTGGGAGGTAGCAAAGTAGTTGACACCGGCATGAATATGATCATCCAAGAGATCAAACCGGTTGCGCCTTTTTTGAAATAACCTCTCAGCAGGGGGGAGGGACAAGGAGAAGAACTCTCGGCAGTTATCATGATCATTCATCCGGGAGCCTTGAGTCAATTTCCACCGAGGAGCATGCGGCAGATCATCACATGCTGGGTTATGGGTATCCCAGGACCCAGCTTGGATATTCTCAATCTCAGGACTCCGGGGTACCCCCGAAGTAGCACCACCACCAGAACCCAGTGGACGTCTGATATAGATGGTCTGGTGAGGTGTAGCCTCACTAGACTCTGCCTCGGTATCAACACCCTTGCCTCGACTAGCACCACTAGCACCACTTGCATCACCAGCACCAACTGCACCACCAGCACCACCTGCATCACCAGCACCACCTTCTCCGACTTGTTCAACTTCCACATAACCTTGTTTCTCCTTCTCACCCAGGTCCTCATGGGGGGGGGGGACAAACCAAAAGTCCTAGAAGGAGGAGAGGTAGGAGGAGTAATCTTTGAAATGTCAATCTTACGGGAAGCTTTACCCGACTTAACACATGTCGCCAGACAGCCATGACAGTCAAAACAAGAACGAAAAGCAACTAACAAGACTTATAAGTGAAAAAGTCTTTACCTCGAGAACCAGAAGCAACATATATCTCCTCCAAGAGATTACCATGCTTCGAGCTAAAAACACCCATGTCAATCTCAGACTCCGAGGGTGCAGGAGGAGTTTCCTTCTGAAGTTTAGCTCTCTTGGCAGCAAGAGCAGCAGCGGCTTGTTCATCAAGCTCTTTCTTCTTATCCTCAAGAACCTTTTTCTTCTTCATGATCTCTGTCAACGTTTCATCATCCTCAGGGTCACGCTCAGTACGCTTACCCCCTGCGCCTAAACCAGATAGCGTATCAGAAACAACAACATAATCCAGGAAAGGAAGGGTAGAAGGTCGCTTACGAGGAGCTTCAGTAACATTCTCCTCAACCTTTTTCTCCTTCTTCTCAGACTTGTCCAGCTTTTTCTTTTTTCTGATTTCTAACTGCTCAGCAGTTTCAACCGGAGGATCAGGATCATCACCAACAGGCTCATTCACCGGTTCATTAACAGCCTCTTGTGCCGGACCTGCACGCGGGGAATGAGGGGTTAGGCCTTCACGAGATCTGTCAGAACCCTCACTCGAAAGGACAATAACCTCCTCTCGAGTGGGGTCAGTAGTATCATCAAAATCATCTTCGTCATCTTCACCTAAGATAGTATTGGCATAGGTGGCAAAACTATCACTGGTAGGGTGCAAGAAACGCCCTCGGATCTGATCCAGCCACACCGGTCTCTCCTCGGGTAGTATCGCTTCAACCATGGCACCACCGGCCTTTGTGTCAAGAACATTCAACAAGCTATACCCAACTGTAAAATACAAAAACATGAGGAGGAGCGTAATAAAGTAAAAGGAGAACACAAACATAAATAAGCAACCCTAAATACCTTTGCCCTCATAGCCATAAACAGGGACACCCCTAGGGTTCCTCGGGACCCACAGCATGCTCATACCAGCACCCACTAACGCCCTCTCTTCAAGTTGGGAAATGGGTGTAGCCTTCCGAGTTAACTTCTTGTACCACTCCTGCTCCACAAAATCAATAGAGACATCTACCCTGGGGATCCCTTCACTCTCCGCTCGATAATGCATATCCACCGGAATAACCCCACGGCAAATATAGAAGAACTTCTGTTTCCAATCGTGCAAGCTCTTCGGAGGATTGGAATTGTAAGGGATAACACCACCGGTCCGGGAGTTAAAGGAGTAAAAACCACCGGTGTAGCTCACGTTGTAAAAGACGTTAAACATCTCAAAGGTCGGCTCAATACAGTTGGCCCTGCATATAAATTCGAAATGGGTAACACGAGGAAGCCCCAACGCGTTGATTTGAGAAATATGAAGCCCATAATTCGTCAAAACACTAGCAGTAAACTTCGTCATAGGGAGACGGAAGTTACCCTCCCGGAAGAAGGCCGCATATAACGCTATATAACCAGGAGGGGCATCCAGAGCGGTAGAATTTGGGGTCGGAAACTGAACACCCCACTCAGGACGAAAACTCATATCTCTAACCAAGTTTTGGAATTCTTCTTCTTTCCAACTTATCGCCGCCCGGTCAGGACCCGGAGGATTCCTACCCTTGTACTTTCTCTTCTTAGTCAAAGGATTGGCTCCAGTAGACATAGTGTAAGAAGATGAAAAGAGGAGATAGGGATGAACTTGGAAAAAGAGAAAGGTAGAGAAGTATGAGAGGAAAATGGAGTTCAAATTTTGAAAAGTGAAGGAAGATGAGGGAACCGCCATATATTTATACCCATCGCATTAAATACGATGGGTAATGGGCTGTCAGGAATACAGGCGGACATCCAACAGGGAGATGACACGTCATAAGGGAGAGAAACCGTCACCTCTTTTTTCGGGAAAGCAGGCGACGCATACCTGACAACGTGGGAAAAAGCAACTGACACCACTGAAAAGGCGACTGTTTACCTCCGACATGACAGGGACAACGGACAGTCACATCAGTTGTCTTCATTCCAAGAAAGGAAACTTCTTTCAGCAGGAACCATCACGCCATGCGCCATGCACCCAGTTGGCTCAACTTTGTAAAGTTACCAACACGCCATGCGCCACGCGTCCAATCGGATCAACTTTGTAAAGTTACCAACACGCCATGCGCCATGCGTCCAGATGGCCCAACTTTGTAAAGTTACCACCACGTCATGCGCCACGCGTCCAGTTGGCTCAACTTTGCAGAATCACCATTGTAAGCCATGCGCCATGCGTCCACTTGGCTCAACCGCGCAAAGTAAACAACATGCATTAAACAACAACCACTATCCTTATAAGTCCAGAATCTATCCTAGACGATCAACTCAACTAGAAGGCACACTAGACTGGGGGGACTTGAAGAGGTATGGTCCCAATTCTTTGCTTACATGGCAAGGACCACACCACTTTTTCATCCAACATGACGCCTACATCAGCAAGCGAATCCAGAAGCTTCTAGAAGCTTCTGGAAGACGTCAAGGTGGCACCAAAGATGATCCTCCCGACAGGAAGGACAATACGTGTCACCAATCACCAAGCGCCATGTAGACCTGCAGCAAATCTAGGAGCAGACTGACAGCAGCAGTACGAATTCTCCAGCAAGGACGAATATCGGCGCGCCACGTGGACCACTATCCTGAACGCAGCAGAGGAGACCAAAAGGATATTCCCCTTGGTCGGACAGCTGGCGCTCGATAACAGCTGGCAAGGCTGCTCCTCCCTCCTTCACCCTCCGGCTATAAATAGGACCCTTCATCATTCAGGTTATTCTATTCGATTCCCCACTCTCTCACACTCAACACACACGCTTTCTTCCTCGGAACAGTACTTATTCTCACGCCGGAGCCCGGTTAAGAGGGAAACCCCCATATTCCCCTCTTAACGAGCTAACGGTGTTGCTGTTTTGTAGTACCTTAGTCATTTGGCGAGTAGAGAAGGAGATTGAACCCACATGAGAGACAAACCAGCTAGTTCACCATCGGGGTTAACCAGTGTTTCATTAGGTTGTCTATATCTTATATTCCTCAGACCGTACATTTGCTTTGCTGTTGGTGGAATTTATTGAGTATCATGATGATGATTTGTAAATTTGTTACTGGTCTTGGATCTTGTATTGGATTAGCATGTTTAAAACTTTGTTAGTTTGGAATTTAATACATGAGTCATGGTTCCACTAACACAGGTGATTTGACATGAGTTTTCTTGACTAATCTTTCCACATATTTCAATTTTTGTAATCACTCAAATAATGAAATTCTACATGAAATAGCTAGATCATTGTAAACACGTCTTGATCCATAATTTCCACAATGCATTGCATTTGATTAATTATTTATATAGAATTAATATTCATATTTGAATTTTGAGTGTTTTTAATTGTAGTTAGAATTAAGACATTCACATGTAAAAACAGCTTATTCACGTAATTAAACCAAACAATTTCTTTTATACGTGAACTGATCATGGTTTACATATGAACTAGTGATATTTCAAGTGAAAAATAACACAAATATAAATTTAACTTGTGTTGTTGACTAGATTTTGGTTTAAGAGTAAAAGTTATGAAAATAGTTATTTATACTATATTTATAGCTTAGTTTGGTTTCATACATTGGTGAACATAACAATCTTTTACACGTAAATAAACATATGTGAATCCAAAAGGCAAGACTTTGCTTGTGATTACATGTGAGTTAGAGTAATTCTCAAGTTAATACTCACATTTCACATGTGCATACAAGCCTATACATTATGTTCTCGAGTCTCATTTAACTAGGGGAGGGGAAGGAAAATGAATTAAGAGAGGAAAAGTAAGGAAAAGATGTGATTTTTTTCATATTCCCGGGTTTAATGAAAATTAAAGGAAAAAAGAAGAAATCAAGCATTTTATGTGTTCTCGAGTTAGGAGCAAAAAAAATGAACAATTTTACCATTATACCCTTTAAACATAAAACATTTTAATTAGATATGAGGGTAATTTAATAATTGATAAAATTTTGTCTCCTAATCTCTCCGATTTGGAAGGATAAACATACGTACAAATTTTTTTCCCTTTCCCTTCTATCCTTAAAAAATCTCGAAAACATGGTTTTTTCATATTTTCATCTCTTTTCTTTCCCCTCCTTCCTATTAAATGAAACTCAAAAACAGCGTGTTAAAGTGTTAATAAAATAAATCACTTAACATAAAATAAAATAAAATAAAATAAAAATTTTAATTTGATTTAACCCTACCAACATGTAGTCTTTTAATCCTATTTTTCTGATATTACAATGACTAAACATATCTGTTTATAGTTATAAAAATTATACACTTAATCAAAAGTATTGAAATTTTATTTTTGATCAATGGGCATTATAAAATCGGAAACAAAAACGGAGCTAATTAAATTCTAAACTGAATCCTTTTTTAAGATGGTTTAAATACATTATTTGATTAAAATGATTATATTGAATCGATCCAAACTAAGGATGAGTTCGGTACCGTCTGGTACCGAAAATTCTCAAAAGTGGGTACCGGTACCGAATATACCCGGTTCGGTACGGTACGGTACCGGTTTGGTATCGTACCGGTACCGGTATTTGAGGGTAGAAACTGGTAAATACCGGTACCGAATCGGTACCAAAAATGTCAAAAGTCAGTACCGAAAAAGTACCCGGTCCGGTAAATTCGGTACCAGTACCGGGTCTGATTTGGTCATCCCTAATCCAAACGAAGAACCAACACAGAAATCGCACTCTCCTTTTTGTCTTTATCGGAAAATATGTTTCGGAAAGAAAATAAGTATCCGGGTGCTGTCCAATTAACTATTCTATTATTACTGTATCGTTGATTGTTTTTTAATAGCTAATTTTTCCTCTTAAAGGAAAATCATCCGTAGTGGGGCATTATTTGCAAAAAAAACGCCCCCCCCCCCCCCCCCCCCATTACATAGGGCGTTTTTGGGCAGTTTTTTTAAAAAAAAAATTGGTTTAGCGTTATATATAAAACGCCTAAAATGGTTTGTGGAATGGTTGACTGGGTTTGACCCACCAATGAGAAACTAGTTTGTTTTTTTTTTTTTGTTTAATGATTGGAAGGGGCATTATTTGGGCATTATTCCCACTACGCCACTTTTGCAATAACGCCCCATGCTGACTGGACTGCCACGTGTCGAATAATGACCCATGGTGGGGGCATTATTTGGCTAAACCACTACACATGGTCTTACATCTTCGAAGGATTGAATCTTGGTCTTAAATAGTAGGCTATAACCTAAGTGACATTAGTAACGACTTAGAGTTTGGGTTAGTATTTTTCGGGACTCGTATGTCTTATTAATTGATGTTGGAATTTTAGATTCAGGTGGGTTTTTCTCGTTTGTGGGTTAAATCAGGTTAGATAAGATGATACAATTCTATTCGATAGGACCGTGGGTCAGTAGGAGAGTGACCCACCTCTAAATTAGGTTAGATAAGATGACACAATTCTATTCGATAGTAATGTGGCTCGCTACAGAAAGAGGGTACCACCTCACATCTAGAGTAGAGGTGTTCAAAAAACTCGTGGCTCGCAGCTCGCTCGAAACTCGCTAGAAAAAAGCTTGAAGAAAGCTCGGCTGAAAATTGGCTCGGTTGTAAACAAGCCAGCTGGGCTCGGTTTGTAAACGAGCCGAGCTCGAGCTTGGCCTGGCTCGGCTCGTGAGCTCGTGAGGTGGCTCGATTAGGTTTACATTCTTCTTTTTTTTTGTCCCACATCGCTAAGAAAACAAAAACTAATGGAGTATCTCCCCTATAAAAGAAGGTAAAGACAATGTACAAATTGAATTAACTATTTATACTTGCATATTTAGCCATATGGTTAAATTAAATGGCAATTATGGCCCTTGGTCTATGAAGAAATTCATTTTTAGGGCTTTTTAAGTAGTAAAATTTGCGGTTCTTTGTTAGTTCGAGCTATATCGAGTCGAGCCGAGCTAGCTCGAATTCTAATCGAGTTGAGCTCGAGCCTCAAATCTCAGCTCGATTTAAAATTCGAGCTCGAATCGAGTTCGAGCCGAGCTCGAGCTGGGTCTAGCTCGGCTTGACTCGGCTCGTTTACAACCCCTAATCTAGAGTGCACAAACCGGTTAATTTCAATAACTGATTCAGTTAACCAGTTATACCGGTTAATTTGACTTTAACCGGTTAATGCGTTAACCTATTATTAGACTATCTTCAATGGGCCATTGGAGACCATGCCCTTAGTGGCCCTTGGATGCCCTTACCATTGGAGCTCATCCATCCTTAGAGACCCTTAGACTATCTCCAATGATAAATGCGCCCTTAGGCGTCCTTAGCTGCCACATCATCTGCCACGTAATATCCTCACAAATCTTTAAAAACCCCAATTTCATCTCCAACCTTACAAATATCCTTACCCTTCTTAATTTCCACCTCATCACCTATTCGTTACACACAATATTTAAATAAAACATTTCTTTCTCTTAATTTGGACCCACCTTATCGCATGAAACGAGGCAAACACATGCCCTTGTGGAATGGCATCTCACCTAAGGCATGCTATGAGACTATCTCCAATGCTAAGGGCGTCATTAGACGCCCTTAGACGCCTAATCAGCTGCCACATCATATCCTTATAAATCTTTAAAAATCCTTATAAATCCTTAAAAAAAATCCCAATTTCACCTCCAACCATACAAATATCCTTACACATCCTTATATTTTCCACATCATCACCCATTTTCCTTTAAATTTAATTACTTAAATTAACTAAATTTAATTTTGCCGTACCCGTATCTTGTATTTTTTAGTTTTGCCATTCTCCGTACCCGTATCCGTGATAGGCAGATCACTACCCATTTTTTCTTTAAATTTTATTACTTAACAATAGATTTTATTACTTAATAAATTATCAAAATGTATTTAAATGATTAAATAATTAATAAAAGTAAATAACTAACAACTAAACTAAAAAGTAAACTAGATTTAAAAAAACATAAAAATTACACACACTGGCACACATGCAACATATTTTTTATCTTATTTATTAGTTTGGATTATTTAAAACTTAAATCAAACCTTGAGGGTTAATATGTTGTTTACCTAAAAATTAAAGGGTAAATATAAAAATTTTAATAATAAAACAAAAAACCTCTCCCTTCTTTTTTCACCTATCTGCTCATCTTCCCCCACAATAACCTCCTCCATTGAATCTCCATGAAGCTTTTCAAATCAACCCAACCCTGAACTGAAAATTGCCGTTGAGAAATAAAAATAAAAAACAAAAGGAAATGGCTAGAGAACTCAGACAAAGCAAGCCCTTGCAGTCGGATTTTCCTTTCAGATATGTACAAATCGGATATGCTCCATTGAGCCTGAAAACTCGGATTTATTCCACGTCACTCGGACGGGATTACGGATTTTCCGTTGGAGACAGTCTGATGGATGAACTCCAATGGTAAGGATCTCTAAGGGTATCCAAGGGCATGATCTCCAAGGGCTCATTGGACATAGTCTTAGGTGAGATGCCCTTGCACAAGGGCATGTATTTGTCTTGGTTTATGTGATGAGATGGACCCAAAGTAAAAAAAGAAAAGTTTTATTGAAATATTGTGTGTAATATGTGGTTGATGAGGTGGAAATTAAAGAAGGTAAGGAACTAATGATATTTGTAGGGTTGGAGATGAAATAGGGTTTTTAAGGATTTATAAAGATATTATGTGACAGATGACGTGGCAGCTAAAGGCCCCTAAGGACTTCTTTAGCATTGGAGATAGTCTTACTTTAACCGTTATTTTTTAAACTGATCCGGTTAATTACTTTAACCGGCTCGATTAATTAACCGGTTATTTTCGGCTAATAACTGTTTTTTTTTTTTTTTGAAGTTTTCGATTTTTTTTTTGGTTAACAGGTTAAAAACTAATTCCTATACCGAATATCTATAACCGGTTACTAACCTACGGTTATTAACCGGTTACGGTTAATTAACCGGTTATTTTGTGCACCTCTACTAACATTCACTTCCAACACATCTCCAACGATGGCACAAACCCACTATTGTAGATGGTCTAAGTCCGTCGATTACTATTATTTTTTTTAAGGCAAACTTAAGATCACTAATGGGTGCCACTAATGAGACCATCTGATCATATCCGTCTCTATTAGGCTATAAGGCCTATACTAATTCAGAAGAAAACCCAATAAATCTGAGAAAATTCTCTTACGAGAATCAAACTCATAACCTAACGCTAATGGTCCCTAAGCCTATTACTATTACTATTAATATCTTACTAATTTGTCAGATTCCTTCACAATCAAAACTCACCGATGATGTCAAACAAAAACGGCAACATCAAATTTGCTGAGTATATGTTTTTTAGTAATATTATTTTCAAAACAAAATGTAATAATATCAAGATCTTTTAATCCAGAAA